>RDPX01000142.1:1182269-1262935 GCA_003991215.1 Morbakka virulenta
TTCTAATCTGTTGCTCAGCTTCAAGGAAATGGGGTGCAGAATGTCGGTGAAAGTCCACTATCTTCACTCCCATCTCGACTTCTTTCCAGATAACCTCGGAGCTGTAAGTGACGAGCATGGTGAACATTTTCATCAAATAATCTCAACGCTTGAGCACCGCTATCAAGGCCGTTGGGACGAGTCCATGCTTGGAGACTATTGCTGGTTCTTAAAACGAGACACAACTGTTGCACACAACAGAGCGACTCGAACATTTTTGCAATTGTAAACTTTTTATTCTGGCTCCTCCTTTATATTGTTTGGAGAACAATTTGAAGTACGAATTCAGTATTAAACTTTATTAAAATTGATGTTTACTTTGTATTGCATTTTTTGTTTGAGTTATATTGAAAATGTGATCTTAAGTATCCAATATTACCATTCAGGGTGAACAGCTTTGTGTGATGAAGACTGTACTTACTTTGACTTGAATTGCCTTCAAAATAAATAGTATTTTTTGTAATATTTATTGGTCGCTATGCAATATCCTTTTTTAAAATATCTCACTTGTATGCAGATAGCTCAATAAAAATGGTATTAGATTGATAGGCTTTTGGTATTTGTTGAATCAACTTTTGTATTTTTGATAAAAAGTTCACTCCAAGGGAATTTGTGGTTTTCATGGGAATTTTTTAAAAAAAACACCTTACGTCCTAGAGAAAAACGGATTTCAGATTTGGAATCAGCGTGTGAAACGTGGTAAGAAATGTACAATTTGGTTACGGTAACAGAAAAAAAAAATTATTTTGGTGTGCAGTGTAATGGAAGGTACAAATACAGCAGTTCATTATTACTTTACGTTTGGCACCTCAAGCAGTAACACAATATCACCCAACACCGGAAATGGTCAATTATTAAACACGTGAAATGCTATGTAAACAGTGCGTGCAGTTACCCCTGTTGTTTGCAAGAAACATTTTATATTCTTTTCTATCAAAAGAAAAAGGAACTACTAAACAAGCACAGTGAAGTAATAACGAAGTATCGACACATGAACAACTTCTTACTTGGAAATTATAAGTCTGAAGACTGGTAATAACTAATCACCCATATTCTCTTTTCTCTACTCTACATTGTAATATGCCTCAAAAGATTTTGTCAAGTTGATAGATATTTGTAATGTTTTTGCAGTGTTTTTCAATAGTATTTAGCTGACGAAATATATGTATTTAATTGTTTCTGGCTGCTGAATGTAAAAACACGGAACTCAAGAGTACTAAAATAAGTCTAGCTTCTTTCTGTTTCATTACTTTATATATGTATACCCATACCCAACTGTTGAAATAAGGATTGATGCAGTGTAAAGCAACTATGCCATAGCTTGTTCCAAGTTAGGATGAGTAAGAAGTAGGGTTGAGCATGAGGGTAGTCACCAAAGCTCAGAAAACAAAGAACGACAAAAACAGGATGGGGTGGGTGGCCGGTCAAAAGCCGAGGCGTAGAGCAATAGTTGAAACATCTATAGGGTCAGTTCAGACGACCTTTCTGCCTGAAGTATCTCCAGACATACCTATGAAGAGTATGGAACAACGCCTGGAGGAACTTCGTACTTCTACCACGCAAGTTATGTCTGCCAAACACCAAACAAAATTTAAAGCGGGAAATGTAAAGGGCATGCATAACAGCGGAAAACTACCCCAGACTAAGAATAACAACAACTTTATCGACCTGAACTTCGCAAGTGACATTGTCCAAGTGTCTTAAGGGAGTGAAAATGTCAGGCAATGACGAGGAGATTACGAGACGAGAGAACAAAGGTGGTTGTGATCATCAATAAAGAAATAAGCAAAGAAATGACCATCATAAATGGCAGAGAACAAACAATAACAGTAGGTAGAAAACAACTAGACATAATTGAGAAGTTTCAATACCCTTTAATCATAGCATAATGTGGAGAAGTGGACACAAACATTAAAAACCGACTGTATAAAGCCCGCGCTACATGTATAGCAATGACAATCCACGTTTTTGAGCCTTGAAATAAAAATCAACTTGTACATGGCGATAGTTGTCTCAAGAGGATTCAATATATGCCTGCGAAACATGGAAAAGGACATGAAGAATTAGGAATAAGCTGGATAGCTACCATTATAGGAATTTAAGAAGGATACTTAAAATAACATGACAGGATAGGATTGCCAATGAAGAAGTGTTTAGTAGGACAGGACAAGAGCCATTAAATGTGATCTTGGAAGAGAATAGGTGGAAGCATGCAGGTCATGTTTTAAGGCTTCGTTCATCATGCAACATCCTGGAGACCAAGAAAAAGTCGAAAAAACAAGCACAGGCTGGTAAGAACGTAGCAAACTATGTTTAAATGCGATCAAAAGAGCGTGGAATAAGAGAATAGAATTTATAAATCTTGGTCAGAGATCTCACGGGTTGGTGCCTTCTTTCTGCCTGGCAATCTACTAGGACGGGAGGAACTAAGGTCTAAGGTAAGGCAGTGTAAAGTAGGTAATGTGGGACTCTCAATTATTAAAAAAATCAGACTAGATAAGACATGTTTCATGACCAATGTCTCTCTCCTCTTATAGTACGCAAAGCAATGTCCTTAGAGTCTGGTCATTTACCTATAGGGGTATAGGAGATTGTTTGACGAGATGAAAAAGTTGGAATACCATCGTAAGAATAGGTTTTGTGGTCACAGCAAAGGTGTTCAAAAATATCATATTAATATTAAAAAATTAAAGAACCAGTTTCCAAAAATACTAGCTTGAACCCCAATATTTCGTTTAATATTATAATACACTATATGCAGTGTGACTCACAGATATAAATATTAATTGACTAATAGATAATTCAGTTCAATTCATGCTATGGGAACTTGTATTATCAGAACTTACAAAATGCTAAGTCGTTACTTCCCTATAAAGGATAGGATTGTTACCTAAAGTTTACAAAAATAGGAAGTTGCTAATAGTTTTGGAATTTGTGATTTAACTCTCTCTCTCTAGGTGTCATATACTCTAAGGAAGTTGGCGATCATAGCTCTCCACTGCATCCTCCTTCTTGCAAGATGGATAAGTGAGACGGCATTCATGTTTGTTTTTAGTCCTTCATTAATCCAGTTGCAAATGCTATCCAAATATGTAATCTTTTGTTTTCCTCGCAATCGTTTACCATCTATCTTGCCTACTAGAGTTGTAGTCTGTAATCCATCTTTACGAATGAGGTGGCCAAGAAAACGTACTTGACCACCCCTGATGAGACTGAGTAGATTTCTTTTCGACTGTGCCAGTGTCAAGACCTCTTTATTGCTCTTTCTTTCTGTCCAGGAGATCTTCAACATACGACGAAAGAACCACATCTCTGCAGCTTCGATCCTTCTTTTCATGTTTTCGTTTATGATCCAACTTTCGCTGCCGTACATCAACACCGGTATTACATAACTGTTTAAAATTTTTTCCTCAAAGCAATTGATAAGCTCCGATTCCTTAAAAGGCATCCAAGTCTTCCAAATGTATCCTTTGCCATGCCGATTCTGCGCTTTATGTCATCATCAGATCTGCCGTCTGAGGTTACTAAAATTCCTAGGTAGTTAAATTTAGTCACCTGTTCCACTTCTTCATTGCCTATCGTAAGCTTACAGACTTTTCCGATTGTATATTTTGATATTACCATGCATTTGGTTTTCTTGTGATTCAAAGCAAGACCTCTCCGGCTACTTTCTTCTATTACTCTGTTCAGCAGTGTCTTTAATTCTTGTTCTGATCCTGCAAATTGGTGTCGTGTCGTTCGCGTATCTTATATTGGTAAAGTTTTGAGCTCCGACAATAAAACCTTTATGCTCCTTCAATTCTCTTAAAATAACTTCACTGTACAATTTGAATAAATCTGGCGAAAAGACGCATCCTTGTCTCACTCCTCTTTTAATTGATGCATAATTATTGAAGTCTCCGTTACTGCGGACACAAGCCCTCTGCTTCCAATACAGAGAATTCTCATGTCCTTTCCGTCTATATCCAGACTTTGCAGAATGTCCATCAAGACGTCGTGTTTGACTCTATCAAACGCCTTTGTATAATCTGGAAAGCATAGGAAGATGTCTTGTTTAGCCTCGATAGCTCATTCACTTAATCTTCTGATCATGAAAATTGCGTTTCTAGTTCCTGTATCCTTCATGAAACCACACTGCTCTTCACTGGTTTCTGGTATAATCTTGGACCGGGCTCTCATTATTAGTATTCTGAGGATCAACTTGGTCAGATGACTCATTAGACTTATGGTCCTGTGAAGTTCGCATTCGGTCGCGCCTGGTTTCTTTGGAAGGGTGATAAAAACTGATTTTGTCAGATCATCTGGTATCACTCCATTGTCATAAATGTAATTAACCAGTTCTGTTAGCTTTTGTATGCGGATGTCTCTAGCTGCAACCAGGAGCTCGGTAGTGATATTGCCTGGACCTGGTGCTTTATCGTTTTCGTTCCATCTCTCTAGAATCTTGTCTTTCTCTAAGATAACTGTTCCATCCTTTGCTTTGCTACATTCTGAGGACGAACAACGCTTTTTCCCCAGGATATCATCAATGTTCTTGTAGATTGTTTGAGTGTTTTCATTGAAGTCAGATTGTGCTCTTTCGCATAGCCTGTTGAGCCCTTCTTCCTTAGCCTCTCTGATTTTTTTTGTGATTTAACTAAACAAAGGAATCAGTAGTACTGGAGGGTTCCTGGAAATTTGTTTTTCTACGTATTACTGCAGTCTTGGTGTGTTATTCTAGGAATTAGAAGTTCTTAAATTAAATGTAATGTTTCAAATAAAGAATCCTGAGACACAGGGTCGCTTTCATATGGTTTCTGTAAATACTAAGATCTAAAGCTATATTTGATGCCTGTTAGTCACAACGCGTTATTCAAAAATGTTAGCACTTTATGAAAGTTTAAACAGTACTTTTATAGGAGTCCAGGAATAGTCTGTGGTAAACACGAAATCTTAAACAGTACCCTCCACAAACGTGTTTCAGCTTTAAAATGCTTTTTTAAAAAATGTGAAAACAAAAACATTGAATTTTCTTGAAATGTTTGCTGTTGTTTTTAGTCTTTAGCATTTATAGGTATATTTCTAGATATATACAACATAAAATAACATGTTTAATGCCACCAGTAGTATGGACGTCTTTCTAAAACTGCATCACTTTCTTGCTATGTCTTATTTGGACTCTCAACACCAAATGGTTTAGCCAGACCCCTCACTAGTACTGCAAAGTCAATCATTTGATCAATTATTCCTGCAAAACATTCACTTTCATAAATTACTGGAAGAAATGTCATTTGTTTTTCTAGGTTTTATCCTGGCATTCTCCTCTTTTAGTGTCAGATGCCTTTCTCCTTATCTTTGTGTGTATGATATTGCTGCTTTTTGTGGAACTGATATCTAACATTTGTTTGTTGCCATTCTTAAAACAAGGTATTTTAACAAGTATCAATGTAATCTGATTAGTATTTTTAACGTGTTGTGTTTCTGAAACAACAAGAAGCACTTCTCAGAGGGCCATATAACTTTGATGACAAATGTTCATCAAAGTGTTTTTTAAAAAGACGTATTATTTTCCCCATGTACATGTCCCTGCAATCTGAACAGTATATTCGATATACAACGTTGTTGGTCAACCTTTTAGGCGTGTTATCTTTGATCTTGAATAGACTGGATAATCGGAAAGTTGCTTCGAAAACAATACATAAATTCCCTTGACGGTACGCTAATGACGATACGTTTCTAAGACTATTTTAAAAGACTACCATAGTAAGGCAATACTAAAATAACATCTTTTTTCTCCACAATCATTGGAGCATCATTTTCAACAACAGGATTACACATTTTCTCAGCAAAGGTCTCAATTGTAGCTTCAATTAACCCAACGGGATATTGATTTTCTAATAGATTTTCTTTTATGACTGTGGCATCAACGTCAAAAAGGTTTCGACTGGAGCAGATGTTCCAAGCAGGATGAAGCAAACATTTGATAAGGTTAGTCTTCTGTTTTCTTGGCGTGTAACTATTCCAGTGCGTGTATAGCTCGGTGTGCGTAAGCTTGTAGTATGTCCTAGTAATGAATCTGTCTGCTTGTTGATCTTTATACCCAGAAACGAAAATGACTCTCCATCTCTTTCCTTGTCTTTTGTAAACCTGACGTTGGCGTGTAAATTATTCCGAAAAGTGAAAAGCAGTTCAATTTGTGACTTTTGGCTGAAAGTCAAGAAATTATCTCCCACATATTTTCTGTAGTAGATAGACTTCTCCTCGCCATACAACCTAAAGGCAGTTTCTTTGAACCATTTCATAAAAATGTTGGCCAATACAGGCTCCAACGGGGAGCCAACGGGCACACCGTCAACCTGATCGTACATTTGACTGTTAAACAGTCAAATATACATACCATCGTACGTTACCTACATTAGATCACTAAAATTAAAAAATTTTGTCAAAGATGTAACTCTCCCTAATTAACAGAATTAATAAAAGACGTTAGAATATGTTAGACAGCCTTTTCAATGCTTTATTCTACCTTGTTAAATTGAATATTTAACTGTATAGTGATAATTCTGAGTACGAAACAATTTTCCTGTTGCCTTCAGTAAAATACTATTGGTAGGAATTACAACTTGTAGAAGTTACTATTATTTCACTGACGTATATTAGACTACATATCTGATACACTTTTTGACATTACAGAAAACAAAACCATATTGTATTTTTACTATCCTGAGGATTGGTTATTATCAATTGAGAGAAGAGAAGGATAGTGTTCTAAAGCTGACAAAGCCAATATATTTAATTCACATCAGACCTATGAAGGCTTGCAGATAATAATAGTAAAAGCTGTGAAAGACCTAACAAAACATCTTCTCTCCTGTAGTGTAAACATAGTTAAAAAAATAAATATATATATATATATATATATAGTAAAAATAGTAATTTAGAAAAATGCAGCATGTTTTGAAATCCAGGGTGTTTTCAGTAGATGGTTGAGGATTATTGAATAATTGGAGATTCTAAATTCTATCTTTGAAATTTTCGTTAAGATATGGACAACATTTACCCGCTATTCAAATGACCAGTTTATTCATCCCCAAATCGTTACCATTTCCCAAAATCTGCTATCTCTCTTTTAAAGTGGAGGCAGCTATGAAACCTGTCTGCATTTTATGACTGAAGACAAACTGAACAATAAAATCTTTTAACCCTACAATTTTAGGAGACTTCATGATTTACATTTCATTTTTTAATAGTGATTGAGTCTTTTTTTCCCTTTGTGTTGCACCCATATATTTTCCTTTATGTTAATTTCTTGGCGGAATTGGTTGATAATATGTGAGCAGTCTATTTGGAAAACAACTGTAGACGACTTTTCATAAAAATGCAATTCAGATATGATGAAAACTTTTATAACCTGTGTCGTTACTATCCATAAACCAATTGCCTGTGGATAATAACAATAGAGGCTGTAACAACACTCAGAACACCAGTTAGGTCATGGGTCTTTTGCCATACTGGTTTTACTCTGACTTTCGCATTTTCTTTACAGCCTCTCTTTGAACTGGTCACTGACCCCAAACATCTAACCATCTCCACCTGCTTCAATCGCTTTCCTTCCTTATCAGTAATAATTTGATCGTCATCTTGATTGGCACAGACCATTGTCTCTATTTTACTGAAATTCACATATTGTCCTTTGTTTTCCAAGACTGCTTGGCAATTAATGAGCTTTGTCTGAAGACCACGTGCAGAATCCTCTGTATTGGTAAAGTAATCCGGGTAGAGCATATCCCATGGTACCTCTCGTCTGACAGCTTTGCTCACAGCATTCATAACAGTGATAAACAGCAGTAAATTGAGACAAGACGTTTGATTTACTCCGACAAGCGTTTCCAATTTGGGTGAATTTCCTTTTCTCCTTCTTACTGTTATCCTAGCGCCACCATACATTGACTGGATCACCTTCACCAGGTTTTCCTTGATTCCTTTCTCTCTTTTGCTCCAGTACACAACTTCTTTTGGGATTTTCTCAAAAGCCCTCTCCAGGTCCACAAAGGATTGATATATACTGTGATATGCTTCCAGAATATTCTCTTGCACCTGCCTTAAAATGAAGATCCCTGGCATGAATCAAAACTTATAAGATTGGATCTCCACTTTGTCTCCCACACTCCTTTCAATTACTCTTTCATAAAATTCCAGAGCGATTTCCAGAAAATTTGTTTCTCTACAGTTACCGCAATCAGATGCCTATATTTTCTGCTTACATATAGTTATAATTTTACTTCCTTTCAAATCATCCGGAATTCTCTGGTTTGTTAATAATTCGTTTAAAATTAAATATGCCTACTGAAAATCTTGCTTATTAAGAGATCTACATAGTAATTTCAGATGGCTACTTGCCTTGTTGTTCTTCAGCTCTTTCAATGCCATCTCAGTTTTCTTTCCAAGTGATTTTAACTTTAGATCCTGCGAGGTATTCCATGTGTTCTAGTGGTTCCCCCCGGGGTCAGAACTTTCAGAAGTTAATCAAAGTACATCCTCCATCTATTCCTGGTACTTTCTTCATCAACCAGTATCTTACCATTTTCAGCTTAAAATACATTTACAGACTGTTTGAATGTCTCCCAAACATATCCTGCTAAATAACCAATAAATGGATGATCTTTTTTTTGAAGATTATTACACTTCTCTAAAAAAAACCTGCTTAAAAGCCTTTGGATGTCTATCCGGATATGGGTAGGCCCACTGGGCTTTTAAGAGAAAGTTTTTCCATTTCGGAATGAGGATTTAAAAGATACAATTTATAACAATATATTTGACTGAACATTCTGGTTTTTGAAGGATAATAGCGTACTGAGATATCCTTCATATGTATAAGGCTTTGACGCAGTTGATTGGAAAGACAAAATGTATTATGTACGCGATACCAAAGAAATTTAGAATAGATTGCATTTCCCTTACATGTAAGAGAAGGAAGCAAATAATTCAAAAAGTCTACATTATTCATTAAAAAAGTAAAATTATACAGTTTGGAGACTTTAAAACATTTTGTGACGCCAGATATATTACTAAATTGTATTCATAGCCAATAAGATATGAAATAAAGAGGTACAATACAGGTTCCAAATATGTCAGAACTTAAAGACAAATAGAAGCAAGAAGATAGACAGGTGTTAAAGATCGATGAAAAACAAAATTCTGAGCAACATCGGTGTCTCTGTTATCTATTAAGTCTGAAAGTAAAAAAAGGGGACAAATTGGAAATTTAAATGCCAACTTTGGGAATTTGGTGGAAATTAAAGATCATGTTTATCAAACAGGTAAAAAACAGTTTCTGCTGTTCGAGGTAGTATTCCACTTAAACAACCAATATTAATTATAGAGAAGCAATCGCTTCTCTGCAGTCTTACAGCAAAATGTAGAATATGCAATTATTTTAATAAAATTTATTGTAAATATTTCTTCACCTAAATTATACGAGGTTTGTACATATTTACTTTATATTTCAAAATACTTTGAATCCTTTTACCTTTAGTTCTTTAGTTCAATAAACTCACAAAAAACATAACGATCAATCCAACATTTAATTTTTTTTTAACCAAACTTTATTTTGGGAGCGATGTGAACAACTCCTATTAATTTATTGATTTTCATTGGATTGGTTCTTGAAGGCACCCACACATATATATGGGCACAAATACGAACAAGAATAAAGTCTTTTTGTGTTATGTATGCGTGCATATGTTCGAAAGCAAGGCAAGAAATATTTTAAAGTAGCTCTTTGAGTAAGCGCACGATATTTTTATACTAAAGAAAGAAACTGCTGTATGCAATCCTTTCTTTGTTCTCCTGGCGTCTTGGTGCTGTACCCGCAAAAAAGCTTTGAGACAAATTCCTCCTCCTCAGGTGCCATGTCCTTCCAGAACGTCGGTGGTCATGCTTTTCCACAGAGACCTGTCATCTGCTATCCTCAGCATCTCTATTTCACCTTTCCCGATCCACGTTGATATGCTTTTCATGAATGCTAGGCGTCTACGGTCTTTGTCGCTTCTTCCAAATGTCCTGCTTGTAAGCGCCAAGTCATCCAGTCTTTCCTTTCTCATCACATGTCCTAGGAAGGACAGCTGCCTTCTCCTGATGATTTTTAGAAGTTTCATGCTGTAACCTGCTCGTCTCAAAAGTTCGTCGTTGGTTACGTGGTCAGTCCAAGAAACTCTCAACACTCTTCGTAAAAACTACATCTCAGCAGCATCTATCTGACTTTTCATTTCTTTATTTACTGTCCAGCTTTCACATCCACATGTCAAATCAGGGAGAATGTAGCAGTTGAGTACCTTCAACTTTGTGTCCATCAAGATATTTCTACTCTTCAAAATACCAGACATGCGTTCAAAACCCCCCTTTGCAATCCCTATCCTTCTTTGAACAAATTAATTCTTTTTATTTGCAGTATCCAAGTTCTGTGTCAAGAATTGTTTACTTGAAAAGTTATGAAATTCAGTCTTAAAGAAATGAGAAGAAACAATCCTGATTTCGATGAAAAATTCAACTGTTTTTAAGTGGGTTTTTTATGTGCTTGGAGGGGGCATTTAAATAATTTATATTTTTTTCTTGCTTACTAATACTTATTTAATTTTTTTAATATCACTAAGAGATTTTCATATTTTTTATATATTTTCCACGGTGGCTTTTAGCTTATAGCCTTTAGTCCCCAGATAATTTCTTGAACAATATATATTGACAACAACAATAAAATTAATAATAGAGATGATGATAATAATGAAAACCATAATTAAAAAAGATATTAATTAATATAGTAATGACAATAATATTAATACTGTATATACTTCCCTAGCACCTAGGCAGATCATTACATACCTAACACTGGTCGGCGGTCGGTTAATAATACAAGGGAAGCCAGTATCGTCAACAAGTTCAAATCGAAGCAGCTTTTTGCCCTGTGTCTTATGATTTAGTTACTTTTTATCAGACTTGATNAAAAAAGTGTTTTTTATACATATATTTTATATATTTTCCACGGTGGCTTTTAGCTTATAGCCTTTAGTCCCCAGATAATTTCTTGAACAATATATATTGACAACAACAATAAAATTAATAATAGAGATGATGATAATAATGAAAACCATAATTAAAAAAGATATTAATTAATATAGTAATGACAATAATATTAATACTGTATATACTTCCCTAGCACCTAGGCAGATCATTACATACCTAACACTGGTCGGCGGTCGGTTAATAATACAAGGGAAGCCAGTATCGTCAACAAGTTCAAATCGAAGCAGCTTTTTGCCCTGTGTCTTATGATTTAGTTACTTTTTATCAGACTTGATGTGGAGCACCACCCTAAGACGTACTTGATATCGTCCTTATCTAAAATCAACCTTCTTAAGTTCCTCTAGACCTCCTTGTGAATCCAACTGAGGCTCCTAAGACAAAGCACTAGTAATTACATATGCCAGTTAACCTTCCTGCAAACGACTGTGCAAAGGCTCATGGGCTCTGTGGTTCTCAGGGTATACGAGTTTGAAATACAAGTAAAAGCAAAATGAAATCTCTGTAATTGGAACTGTCCGACGAACTGGATTGACGATTAAAATATCAGGGTGTATCCAATGTTGCAATTGGGCGATCAAATGTCTAAGACCATCGAAGAACACATTTACGCATACAGTTTTTATAGACTCTAGAACGAGGCTGATATCTCTTAATTTCAGAAGAGATGCACACAGCAATTCTGTCTTGTCCACAAGAGTAGTAATTTCTGGATTCACAATATTCATGAAAGTTTTGTGTTGTTGAGTCTGTGCGCTGATAATAAAAGATATATTGGGGATAAATTGCAATATTTTAGATGAACAAAGAAAAGTCTGATAGAAGCATACTCAAACGAGATTTAATTGAGAAACAGACCAATTAATCATTAATTTGTAAACTGTTGATCCTGAGAGCTATGCTGGCTGGAGCCTTGTTCCAGGTAGGGACGTCCATGGCAAACAGGTCGAAGGAGAGAAGCAAGAATAAATGTGATCTCTAGTCCTGCAGGTTGAGGGTTTTGTTTAGGTTGTTAAAAAACCCCCCAATCTGGACCCCACTCATGTAAAAAAGCCATGTCACAGAAGCTTAAAATATTATTATTCACAAATATCAGGGAGCAGGAAAGATTACCGACGATGACATTTTGACGACGTTGGTTCAAAGCCTTCGGGTAGCTCAGCGTTTGATGGGAACTTTTGCTAACCCCTAAAAACCCGTTAACATCGGACATTGGAATGTATGATCTATATATAGGGGTGGAGCACCAGTACAGATTGCAAGGGAGATGGATAGTTACAGATTGGACATCCTTGGAATCAGCGAGTGCAGATGAACGAAAGTGGATAAGATGAAGTTGGCCACCGGACAGACACTGATCTGCAGCGGCGATGAAGAACTGCACAAAGGAAGTGTTGCCATTATGATCAGCCATCAAGCAATGAAGTCCTTGTTAGATTGGACACCAATAAGCAAGACGATCATAACAGGGAGATTCTACTCGAAATATAAGAGAGTGACTGCTATTCACGTCCATGCGCCTCATAATGAAAAAGAAGATTAAAAAAAGACCAATTCTACCATGAACTCCACGAAACTTTAGATGGGTACAATAAAAATAACATGATGGTCATTATGAGAGACCTGAACGTTGGAATCAACAACGTTTGTTATGAGAAAACGATGGGCATACACTGGCGTGGAATACAGAATGATAATGGGGTAAGGTTGTGCGAGTTTTGTCGAAAGAACGGATTGGTAATAACGGAACTATTTTTTTCCTCACAAAGACGTACACAAAGCTACCTGGGTGTCGCCAAATGGGAGCACAAAGAATCAGATCGACTACCTTTTGATAAGTGGACATTGGAGATAATCAGTGCTTGACTGCCGTGTGCAGAGGGGGGCTGATATCAACAGTGATCACTACTTGGTGAGGACACGCATCAAACTACGTCTTAGCTCACACAGAAATATGAAGAAACTCAAGCCCAGGCTGGATGTGGAACGCCTTGAAGACGAAGAAAGGAAAAAGAATTTTTTCGAGGCGGCGAAGAAAAGATTGGAAGAAAACACGAACAGCGAGAGCAGAGACTTGGAGGAAGTGTGGGAACATCAGAAGAATTCCTATATCAAATCAGCAGAAGAGGTGATTAGTTTCAGGAAGGGAACGAACAAGCCGTGGATACGAAAGCAAACCTGGAGACTAATAGACGAGAGAAAAGCAATTAAGACCAGAGCTGAGAGCACACGTTCAGAGAGGATCAAAGACAGACTGAAGCAACAATACAAAGAGAAAGACCGGCATGTGAAGAGCATTGCGAGGGAAGACAAGAGGGAGTGGATGCGAGAGAAAGCTGAAAGAGCCAAGAATGCAGTACAACCAAGGAGAGGGAAAGAATTGTATAGAATAGTGAAGAAACTCACTGGACAGAATTCAAGACAGGTAGCAGCAGTCAAGAACAAGAATGGAGATCTGCTGAAGAGTAATGAAGCCAGACTAGAAAGATGGAAAGAGCACTTCCATGACGTTCTCACCAGAGAGGCACCAAGTGAGCTACCAGAAAATGATACTAAGCAAATAGAAGACCTTGACATATCAGTGAAACCACCTGGAATTGAAGAAATTGAAGTGGCATTGAGGGGGTTGAAAAGCAGGAAGTCTCCTAAAGTGGACCAAATCACTGCAGAGTTGCTTAAGGCAGACGTTTCTGTGACGAGCACAGAGATGAAGCAAGTTCTTGACCTTATTTGGGAAAATACAAGAGTTTTAACGGAATGGAGCAAGGGTCTTGTATGCAAGATCCCCAATAAAGGCAACCTACAAGAATGTGGAGACTGGCAAGGAATTACCCTACTACCACTGGCCAGCAAAGTGCTTATGAAGATTGTCATCAGCAGGATACAAAAAGAGGTTAATATAAGTCCCAGGAAGGGACAGACAAGCTTTAGAAATGGCAGAGGAATAGTCGACATGATCTTTATCCTTAAAGAGCAAGCGAATGAATGGAATGCCACTCTTTATATCCATTTTGTCAATTTTGAAAGGGCATTCGACTCCATCCACCGTGATAGTCTTTGAAGGACAATGAAACAATACGAAATTCCCAAAAAACTTATAGAGATGGTCAAAGCACTGTACAAAGGCGTCCAGTGCTCTGTAATCGACGAACTGAGACGAAATGAGACAACTGATTGGTTCGCAGTGACGACTGGAATGAAGCAGGGATGCGGCATGTTAGGGTTTCTGTCTCTCATGGGAATAAGTGGGTGTTGTAAAGAACACTAGACGGCGAAAGAACAGGTATCCTCTGGAACTTTTTTACAATGCTGGAAGATCTCGATTTTGCGAATGATATCGCTCTTCCATTATCAACAATGCAGCACTTATAGCACAAAACTAGCAAACTGGAAGACATTGCAGCAAAAATTGGACTCAAGCTGAATGAAAAGAAATGCCAATTCATGAAAACGAACAGCAAAACTGACAGTAATTGAAGGTTAAAGAGAGAGAAGTGAAAGAAGTAGACAGTTTCACATATCTAGGAGCCACTGTTAACAAAAATGGAGGTACGACATCAGATATCAGAAAGAGAATTGCTCTCGCAAGAGGACAAATGAAGAGACTATCTAACATATGGAAATCAAGCGACATCAGTAATAAGACGAAACCCTCACTCTTCAGGAGTCTGGTCTTGCCGTGCTGCTATATGGATGTGAAACCTGAAAATTTAGCAAGAAAAAAGAAGCTAAGCTAGATACTTTTAAGACCAAATGCCTGAGATGAATTTTCAATGTCCACTGGCAGCAATATAACAACAACAAAATTGTGCTACAGATGGCATCAACAGAAAACGTCAGTACAGGGATAAGGAGGTGTCGGTGGAATTGGATAGGGCATGTGTTAAGGAAGGCCGTCAGACGACTGTGCTGTTGCCTTTGGATGGACACTAGAAGGAAAAAGGAAAAGAGGTCGGACGAAAGCAGTGTGGAACAGAATGATTGAAATGGAACGCAACAAAACAGGCTGGAGAGTGTGGAGCGCAACACGCCGTGCAGCTGCAGACCAATCCACGTTGAGGAGTGATATCGGAGCCTTATGTGCCTCCTGGCACGGAGAAGGTTAAAGTTAAGGTAAACAGAAGAAATCATGGGTTTACAAATTCTATCTATCATCAGAATGGAAAGTCAGTATCAGTAATTTAGATGAATCATTTGGCAAAGATGTCTCTTTGAAAATACGCTTATTAACACAGTCCTTCCAATTTGAAGACAATAGGCTTATTTATCAGAATTACATTCAATACATCAACGAATGTGTAGCAAAAGTCAGGAAACATTGTTTATTTGTCTTCGTAATAAACTCCTTCAATGCAAGAAGCCTTTCCATTGAGGCAAGCCTTACTTATCTGTCCCATTTCATGAGTTTTGAACAAAGTATCGCGTGTGACACTCTCCTCAGACACTGTCTCATGCCATTTTCTTCCATCGTTAACGACAGCTTTTACTTTATTTCGCTTTTAAGTCCTAACACAATCAGCCTGAGAAGTGCACCTACTTAAGTGTGATCCAATTGTTATTATGATTTACTCCAGCTTATCACGCACAAAATCAGTATGGTTTAGGATATCAGTAATCGTCTCTAGCAAATACACTGAAAACTCGGCTAACGTATTTAAAGAAATTAAAGTTCAATGGCACACCTAAGCTACGTAATAACAAGAAGCGGTTCTATCGATAAAATACTTCGCTCAAAATTTTTATGAAAACCAGAGCAACATATCACCGTTTGAAATAAAGATTTCGTAGCTGAGAGGTTTAAAACAACCCCTCTCCTCTCTGAACTGTTTCTCTTTCTCTTCAAAAGCTATCCGTCGTTCCTTATTTAACGGTTCAAAGTAAGCTCGTGTAAGCAATTGTTTATCCACTCCCTGACCAGCATGATATATCTTTCCAAATAGTAATGCATGCTCTAAATCAACTTCCATTTTTCTAAGTATTCCAAAAATAATAATAATCATAGTAATAGTAATAATGATGATTATGATAATTATAATTTTGGATGGAGGCAAAATCAAACAAAGAAAGATAAAAGAAACTGCAAGTAACAAATGAAGGAGAACCAGGAAGATTTCCAGATAGGATTAAATGGAGGAAATATCGTCACTACATCTAACTCTTCAGCAGTTTCAGTAATAATATATTACCTGTACGTATTATCTGGGAAAAGGCAGAGCTGCAGCAAACAGACTGTGAAAACGGGAAAGTTGTTGACCTTTGTTGATGGAGGCAGAAGACTAATTAGTGTTGAGGACTGTATATGGGTGGAAAAATAAGTTCATTAACATATGTTGAACAGAGTAAGGAGAAGTTAGTGGTTGGTGATGGGAAGCAGGAAATGTTAAAAACTAGGAATTGGAAAGAGGAAGCCTTTGCATAGACAGTTTGAGAAGGCAACAAAGGAAGTCTGTGGTAAAACTCTATGGGGTTGATGAAAGACGGACCATCTAAAAGTGGAGACTGGGAGTGCAATTGTTGTTACACGGGATCAGGCCATACCAGCCAATAATACCCACAAACACATTCAAATGTAAGACATTTCGTCACTGTCGTTTGTGTAGTAAATTGGATCAAACGATAGCACACATAGTAGCAGAGGGCCAAAGATTGGCACAGAATAAATACGAAAAACGGAGACATGTCCAAATAGCAAGAATTANGTATTATCTGGGAAAAGGCAGAGCTGCAGCAAACAGACTGTGAAAACGGGAAAGTTGTTGACCTTTGTTGATGGAGGCAGAAGACTAATTAGTGTTGAGGACTGTATATGGGTGGAAAAATAAGTTCATTAACATATGTTGAACAGAGTAAGGAGAAGTTAGTGGTTGGTGATGGGAAGCAGGAAATGTTAAAAACTAGGAATTGGAAAGAGGAAGCCTTTGCATAGACAGTTTGAGAAGGCAACAAAGGAAGTCTGTGGTAAAACTCTATGGGGTTGAGAGATGAGATAAGGTACAACCACAATGTTCAGAACATTACAGGCGGATTCTTGTAAAATTCTGAGGGACACTTCTATTCAAACGGATAATAAACTGAATCACAACAAACAAGATATTCCTGTGATAGATAAAGTCGGTAAAACATGCTTCATTACTGATCGATAATACTCCCTTTATTCTCGTGTAACAGTAAAAGAAGTACCCATCTCAGAACAGCTGCAGAAAATATTGTATTTTGGATACAACAGGTCGGGATAGACTGTGCAGTTGCGCTATTGCAGAAAAGATGCCTCCTTGGATCAGTTAGGATAATAAGGAAAATACCTAACAACGAAGTAAAAAAAAGAAAGAAGCCTTGTATGTTTCGCATGGCTACAGGTAGTAGTCCGCTTTTCATACAACATTCCCTTCGGAACAAGTACTTATCTGAGAACAAACAAACAAATAGTAATAATAAAAAAAGTTATTGTAATTAAAAAGTTACATAAGATAATTAAGGTACATTGGGAATATTGCAGCAAATGTGATTTTGAGTGTTGTGAGAAATGGTATGAGTATGAGCTGTTGACTTGCATACAAAATGAAAAGGTCATAACTATGTTTCGCAGATAGACGATTAGAACACAACCGACCAGATATCATGTTTGTCTTTAAAGAAATGAATTAGTGGTAGCTAATTGATATTTCTATTCCAGCTGATCAAACATGCAACAGCAGACACTTGCAAGATTGAGAGCTATGAAGACCTTGCTGTAGAAATTGAAAGAATCAGTCATGTGTTGTATTAAATAATCTTCATTGTTGCTGAGTATTTATGTACACTTTATAAAACTCACTACAATATCACCAGTTGCTAGCGACCCCTAATATTATAGGAAGTAAAGAGATTACTGCACACTTAGAATTGATGCACATTATTAGGGAAGTTTTGTTGCTCTAAGACCACGGCGGAGGTGAGACGTAGTTTATATTTACAGTAACTGGAATGCTACATGTTGTTCAGTGATGGTAAATATAATAAATCAGTGATTTTGCAATCCCATTTGACACACACTTCACGGAAAAAGAACAACCAAAACTTAAAAAGTATGTACGTCAGAAGTACGTCAAAAGTTATGGAATGTTAAACTTGAAATTATCCCCACTGCGGTTGGCATCATAGGAATAACAAGTAAGTCGTTACCATTTCTTCTGACCAAGATTTACATAACAACACAAATCAAGAAATTTCAGAAATTCACACTCTTCCACATAGCAAGAATTATTTAGTGCTTGAGGTTTGAATAAGATCGTTGACACTGAGCTAAAAGTACAAGGAATAAGTTTGTGCGATGTGATAAAAGAAGTAGTAATAGTAAAAAGTGTACAAGGTTGTGGAATTTCGACGTGAGTGAATGGGGTTACCTTTTGCCACAACTACCCTCAGGTCACCCTTGGGTAAGGTGAGCACCTGCTAGCCTACACCGAGGCCTTGAAGCACTTGGTTGGCATCGAGCTGGATTTAATCGGTCTCATGGGTAGCGAGGATTCTTTAGCCCTGGCAGGCAAGCTCCCTAGTGATGGAGTCAGAATAAAAAATATCGGTGATAGTGTAACCTAAAATTGCTGACTTCGAAAGAGTGCAGTATGGGTTATTAAAGTATAGCAAACAATGAGGTGAATGAAACTGGATCATCTGGGAAAAGCCTCTCGCCTAGCAGGAGTTTCATGGCCCAGTAGCATGAACCCAGTCGTCATCAAGCTACGGCTAGGAGGATCAAGAGAAAGTGATCACAGGATGAAAACAGGATTGTTATGCAGTGTTCATCATCATCATCATCATCGTACGGCCTCAGCTGAGATAGAATTCACTACACCTTTCTATATAGTATACCCTATCGATCATAGCTGCTATAAGGTCTTCCTTGGCGATGGCGATGGCGGTGTCTCTGCATATGATGTCTGGAAAGGTGAGATTCCGAGACCGCTTGAGTGATGCTTGAGTACGTCGATTAGAGGAACGGCGACACACGTTCATCTGAGGCACGTGCACAGTGTCCAGCAAACTGAACGCGTCTCCTCTGGAAGAATGCAGTGTTATTATAGCAGTGAGCCAGGCTGTAGTAGGTACAGAAAAAGAATGTGTAGTGTGTAGCTTAGTGGAGATATGTTTCTAATTACGGAACAAAGATTAGTAGATCAGAAGGATCAAATCAGAAAGCAGCAGTGTTTATAGAATATGGAGCTTGAAGAGATAAAACGACCGATCGAGGACGTATCGTATGGACAGGTGGAACAAAGAATCAAGCATAGGAGTAAAATTGAGGACGTTGTTAATCTGGTGTCAGATGTTGATCATAGGATTGCTAATAGGATTGGTTTTTCTCACTTTATAAGGGAATAGAAGATGAAGAGAAAAATTTGATTGAACAATTAATTGAGATAGGTAAGAAGGAAAGGAAAAGATTATCATAAATGAGAGGCCTTGAAAAAGGAAACCTGTATGCAACATTGAAAATGGTGGACAATGTAATGGGTAAGATTAAATTGAGCAACATTACTGCAACTAATGATCTGATATAATATGGAGCCGTAATTGTGATAGAACTGCTTGGAATGAATAACAAAAATAAAGAGAAAAGGAAAGAACCATGGTGGGAACGTAGGTTTGAAAAACAACTTAAAGATTTAAACAGAGATTTAGGTCGAGCGAATGCCTTAACTGACAAAAAAAGCAGTTAAGAAGAGAGATTTCAGATGCTTTGCAAAGAAAGTACAAATTCAAGCAGAAAGGTTTGCAATTTGGAAAGGAGGAGCTAAGACAAAGGATTAAAGCCAAAAACGAAAAGATTACAACATACAACCAAAGAACCAAGCAATACCAACAGAATAGACAATTCAAGAACAACGAAGGTGGATTCTATAAACAACTGAATGGTGAAGGAGAGCAGAGGGAATGTAAAGCAAAGGATCCAGATGAAGCAAGGCAGTTCTGGTCAGACATGTCGAGTACAGAAATCAAACACAATAAGGACACAAAGTGTTAGAAGACTTTAGGACGAGTATGAATGCTGGAGCAAGACAAGCAGAAGTGAATATAAAGGGAGAAAAAAGAAAAAGATTCTTGAAAAAGTGCCAAACTGGAAGGCACCTGGATCGGATGGTGTACAAGGGTTCTGGCTAAAAAACTTTGCAACAATGCATAAATATTTAGAGAAATTTTTTTATTGCATGCTTCAAGGGACAAGCATAAGCTTGGATAACAAAGGGTCGAACTGTTCTGTTACAGAAAGACAAGTCAAAAGGGGAAAATACAAGTAACTACCGTCCCATCACATGTTTACCTCTTTGTTTGAAGTTACTAACAACATTATTATCTAATGAAATTTTCTCGTTTTTGGAAAGGAACCAGCTTCTGCCTAAGGAACAAAAGAGATGCAAAAGAACAAAGGAAGAGCACGTCAGTTGTACACAGACAGTATGGTACTCAGAAAGGTTAGAATAAGGAAAAAGAACTTAGCAATTGGACGGATTGACTATAGGAAAGCATTTGACATGGTGCTACATTCCTGGGTTTTGGAGTGCTTGCGTATGCCAGGAATAAACAATAATTTAGTGCAGCTCCTAGAAAAGGCAATGAAAGATTGAAGGATTGAGCTGAAACGTAGTAATGAATCCCTAAGAGAGGTTAAGATTAAAAGAGGTATATTTCAGGGAGATGCCTTATCACCCCTTTTATTTGTTGTAAGACTCATTCCACTAACCAGCGTATTGAAAAAGATGAAGCTTGCATCTGAATTTGCAAAAAGAGTAGAGAAAAAATCATTCACTTACTTTACATGGAGAATCTTAAATTGTATGAAAAGAGTGAAAAAGAACTTGATTCACTTATACACACTGTCAGATTGTTTAGCAAGGACATTGGGATGGAACTTGTGATTGAAAAGTGTTCTATATTGGTAATGAAGAAAGGGAAAAGGATCAAATCAGATGGAATCAAAATGCCAGATGATACAGTTATAAAAGCACTGAAAGAAGGCGAAGAGTACAGGTATTTAGGTATAATAGAGGCAGAAAAAGTGCAGGTAGAACAAATGAACGAGAAAGTGTGTCGTGAATATAAGTGAGAAAGACACTGGAGACAAAGTTGACTGGGATAATACCATCAAGGGGATTAATGCGTGGGCTATTCCTCTATTGAGATTCTCAGCTGGTTTCTTCAATGGACAAAAAGCCTAATTTCAAGAGATAGATGGAAGAACAAGGAAGCTTTTAATCATGCACAAGGGACTCCACCCTGGGGAGTATTATTGATACATTATACATTCTCAGGAAAGAAGGCGGAGGAGGACTCATGTGCGTTGAAGATAACGTTAATCTTTCCATAATGGGCCTTAAAAGATATATCGAAAACAACAAGGGGCAACTGTTTGTTGCAGTTAGAGGTGAAGCTGAGAATAACAATGCTGAAACAGAAAGGATGTTTAAGAGAAGGAACAGACAAGAAAGGAAAACCAACTGGAGAGAGAAAGTGTTGCATGGCCAGTTTATTAAAAAAACTGAGGATGTGGCAAATAAATATCAATGATTGTGGCTGAAAGAAAGAGGGTTGAAGAAAGAAAATGAAACCCTCACTATGGCAGCACAAGAACAGGCAATGAGAACAAATGTAGTAAAAGCAAAAATTGATAAGACTCAACAAGATAGTAAATGTAGGATGTGTGGTAAAGCAAATGAAAGCATCAGTTACATCTAAAGTGAATGTAGTAAAGTGGGACAAAACGAGTATAAAGGCAGATACGATTGGGTAGAAAAAAGACGCATTAGAAGGCATGCAGGAAACACGGCTTCCACATGAACCGCAAGCTTTATGCAAACAAGAAAAACAAACAAATGCCAGGTTATGGACTTTGCTATTCCGTACGATACCAGGATTGATGAAAAAAAAAGAGAAAACATAGTGAAATAGCAAGACTTAGCAAGGGAACTAAAAAGACTGTGTAGCAAAAAAATGAAAATAATCCCAGTTATAACTGGAGTACTAGGAACAACACCAAAAGCATTGAGGAAAAGACTGAAGGAGATTGGGATAGCTACCAGCATTATAGAATTGCAAAAGACTGTGTTGCTACACTCTGCTAGAATCCTCCGACGTCTTTTTGAGATTTGAGAAAAATTGTTGTTACCCTAACTTAGGAACATGAATCCACTGATCAATTTTTGAAAAAAAACAACGTTATTTGAAATCAGTGTATAACAGACAGATAATAATAGATGTAGAAAGGGAGGGGATAAAATTAAGCAGTGTACAAAGAGACATTGTAAAGAACAAACAACTTACAAACAAAACTTGATGTGATCACGAATGAAATTAAAGAATCAATAAGAATAGAGATAAAAAATGTAAAAAAATGATAAAACCGTTAGCACAGAGGAAACGGAGGCCGAAGCTAGTAACAGGGTACTGATGTTAATATTGTTAACAAAAAAGAACCTGTAATTCAAAGATATACACGGAAAGATGATGGTAATTCGTACATTGGATCTGAAATCCCTGAACAGGTTTCAAAATTGCTAAATATGAACGATGAAATCCTACAAAAATAGTGAATGACAAAAAAAATCCAAAGAAATGATCATGACAGTTAGCAAAACCATTGATGAATGATTAACAGGAAGAACACAAAAATTTCTAGACTCTGTGGATAGTCTACAACAAGGGATTTGATAATGTTTTTCATTCTTGGATAATTTATAACATGGAAATTTACACATTTAATCGATGCTAATAAATTTATAAAGACTACAGTGATACTAAGTCACTCCAAATGTACATTGATATCCTAGTAAATTACAATATGAAGTACTATTTTGAAAAGCAATTCATTATATCCACTTCTGTTCTGTTTCTCATTAACCTCCCTCAGTACAGTGCTGAAAAATACCCTATATGGGTATGTTGCAAATGGAAAACGATAAATCATTACCTTTACATTGATCACCTTAAATTATATTTTAAAGATGATAACCAACAAGAAGGAATGATTTACACTGCGAAGAAAATTAGTGGTGATATCGGTATGGTATTTGCACACGAAAAAATGTACCAAAACAACGTTTTAAAGAAGGAAATATACAAACATCAAACATTCAGATTAACCTTAATACGACTGTAAGAGAATGAAAGCTTGAAGAGGAATACTGGTAACTAGGAATCAGTGAAGGTGACGGAATGCAGAGATGAAGGAATAATAAGAAAGGAATTTTGCAAGCGAATCAGATTAGTTCCAAAGAGAGCGTTGAATTCTGCTAATCAAATTGAAGCTATTAACATATTTGGAGTCCTCGTTGTATTATGCAGTCTTGGCATAAACTTTCACTTAACTGAAATAAGAAAACTTTATTCAAAACAGGGACGTTCATTATCGTGGAACAAATGCATCATCCTAAGGCTGCTGTAGAAAGGTTCTACTTCCCATTACTATCTGGTGAAAAGAACTTTGCAATTAAGAATAGCTCTAAAATTTTCTACAACAGGTCTTAACTCGTGTTTAGAGAAGAAAAATAACAGGCTTCTAAAAGTAATGGATCAGCAAGATAAGACCAAAAAGCTTTATTCTGTTTGCAAAGATGCTAGGGAGTGAAAAACGGAATTAAATGTGCCAGCAGTCCCTCAAATGCAAGAAGAAGCAATAGCTAATGGCGTAAAAAGGATAGAAAAGAAGTGAAAAATGACTCAATGAGAATCTTATGGGGAAAAAGGGAGGAAAAGCATTGAAGGGATGATACCCCGAGAAACCGACTAAAGTCAATGTGGATAAAGAAAAAGCAAATTAATGGGTGAAAAGGTCAAGCAAAAGCTGAAATAGAAGAACTGATAATAGCTCTGCAGAACTGATTCTCTGAGACTAGATCAGATCGTCACCGAAGTAGCAGAGGTGGGACGAGTCGAATCTGCTAAGTCTGAAACAGGTATGAAGATCATGTTACATCCAGACGTCCTCTTGATTTACAAACCTTTGTCATAGACCATCCAGATAAACAATACAGATGTTTACATACACTGAAAGACTCGTAATCATTGCAGTTTGAACATCAACTAAAACAGTCAGTGACAACACAGAGGTCATCGTTCTATGGCAGGTTCAAGTTCTTATCATACCATATCATATCAGTAAGAACAACAAATGATGATGGATAGAAATCTTAAGATAAGACAGGGATGGTTTGTTGGATTAATTCCAAAGGAGTTGCATATGTTGTTTAGAGAGTCACAAGGATGACCAAAGACTGATTAGCTGAGAATAATATTATATTGAGACTACTAAAAGAATATCAGGATTTCTCAATAGCTTGTTATGACAGCAGACAATAAAAAAGCACACCAAATGGTGGTAGCAGAGAGATTTGAGATGAGATAGCCTTGGCTTTATTTATAACAACGATTTGCTGATTTTGATTAGAAAGTCAAAAGGACAACAAAATATTCTAATGGAACAGATGGAAATATTTACAATCTTGATTGAAGTGTGTCAAAGGGTAAGTTATATTTATCTCCTGTGCTCTTGGTACTAGGTTTTAGATTTGTTATGAACCCCAAGGTCAACTTCTTTAGAAATAATTGTATTTCATTGGTTCTTCTTCTAGTGTCTTGGCATCAAATACCGTAGACGAATCATGGCGGTGCTTTCTCTCTCCACCTTTTCCTATCGCTTACCAGCTTGCCCAACTGTTTTCCATCTTTAACTCTCAATCTCTAGATCATCTAAAGCATCTTCAATCTTTGTCTTCCCTTTATGCCCTTTCCCATGCCATTTCAGCCTCCAAGATCATTGGTGTTATTGGCTGTCATTGGTTACGAGAAGCAAATCATGGTAGAAACTGTCTTTAGTAATTTTTCAGTTAGAAAATATTGGGTTAATGTATCAAAGCATTAACTGAAGTCAACAACTCCTCCTCCTCAAGTACCATGTCCTCCGAGAGCGATCATGCTTCTCCACAGATCTCTATTCTTTGCTTTTCTCAACATTTTCACCTCGCTTTGTCTCGTCCATGATGCGGTACCTGACATATATCTTATCCTTGGTCTTCCTCTTCCCTTTTTCCCGTCTACCTTCAACAGCACTTAGTAAAAACAAGTCTTAAAAAAGGTTATTGATACGTGATCACAATGGTACGAAGAACTAAGAACACTTTATACTGTAAATGACACTGGGGATCTGTTGATGACAAAGAGGAAGTATTTTGAATGAAAAGTGACATTTAATTTTAGAGACAGAATTGAGTTGGAATAGAACAGTGTGTGAAGAGGAAAACAGTTAAAAATGATATCAGAAAATAATCCATGTTGTGCACCTTGGTGAAGAAAGAAAGAAAAGATTGATCTTCACTAAACACAGTCCTGGTATGGACTCAACAGCGAAAGAGAAAGGACACAAGAGGCCTGTAGAGGATTTTAGGAATGTCTTAAGAGCATTTTGTACTGCTAAATTAAGGTCTATTAGAAGGTTGACTGGGCAAATTTACACCTGGTGGGGAAATACTATAGAAAGTGAACTGCCTGTTCCCAAAAAACGAAAAAGATGAACTAAGCAAGTATAAAGGCCAAGAGATAAAAAATCAAAAATTGTGGAACGTCAAAGCTTGAAAGAACTGTTCCAGTCATTGTCGAGGCACTGGGGATGATTAAGAAGGGGACTCAAAAACATGCAGAGAAAATACCTGGAGAGCATAGAGTACAAGAACTCTAAAAGATTGTCCTCAGAGGCACTGCTCATATTCTTCGAGAAACACTCTCAGTTTGATACCGCAACAGTCATAAGCATTTTTTCTTTTTCATACAGCTTTTTCACAAATTTTTATACTTTTCATAGCTTTTAGTAATATGACAATCTTCTTGACAATATTCGTCCCAATGATGTCTTTACTTACTTGTCATAATTATTTTTTATACTCTTTGTAATACGTCAATCGTCCCTTTAATGTTCGTGTGATGTCTCATAGGACTTTTATCTGCTCCAGGTCACTGGGGTGACCCGGTAGTGACCCATTTAATTGTACTAAAACGAATACGTAAAGAAATACTTCAATAATAATAAAAATAATAATAATAATAATAATAATAATAATAGATGCATTTTGAAAAGCGAATTGAACTCTAAAAATAGGATAACAGCTATTAATACTTTAGCTGTTCCAGTCATTACCTATAGTTATAACATCATTAATTGGAATATCAGTGAGATTAAAAAACTTGATACTAAGTTGAGAAAAATGCTAACAACATATAACATGCATCACCCAAAAGCTGACATAGACCGCCTGTACGTGCCCAGAAAGGAAGGAGGTAGAGGCCTCACTCAACTAGAACTTGCCTATAAAACATCGACTATTGGACTCCTTAGATACCTAAGCCTTACAGAAGACTGGATGCTTAACCTAGTATATAGGCATCAAGAAAGGAAAAACATGCACTCTATTACTAAGGAAGGAAGAAAGTTTGCGAGAGAATTGGAAATAGACTTGTCAATTGAAGGTGGGGGGAAAAAAGAGGGAGAAAAAGTAACAGAAAACGCACAAAAGTTGAAAGCTTTAGCTAAAACGAACGGAAAGAAAGCAATCAACGAGGCTTGGAAAAATAAACCGCTCCATGGAAAGTATGCTCAACGTAGCCTAAAACCTGATGTAAATTTATCTGATACCCATAGGTGGCTAAGTAGTGCTGGTCTCAAAGCGGAAACAGAGGGGTTTATCATGGCAGCACAAGACCAAAGTCTGCGTACAAGAAACTACGAGGCAAATGTGTTAAGGAATGGGGCAGACCCGAAGTGTAGAATATGTGGGAAAAGTACTGAGACAATTGATCACCTTATATCTGGTTGCCATATTTTGGCCCCTAACGAGTACACAAATAGACATAACCGCGTTGGTCAATATATTCATTGGAAAGTTTGTAAATTCTATGAAATAGAAATTGTTGACACATGGTACGAACACAAACCACTCCCAGTAATCGATTCGTCAAAGGTGACCATTCTTTGGGATTTCTCAATAAGGACAGACCGAACAATTCAAGCCAACAGACCAGATATTGTCGTAAAGGATAAGTTGAGTAAACAATGCCGGCTGATTGATGTGAGTGTCCCGTCCGATAGTAACATTTCGGCTAAAGAGTTTGAAAAGCTCACTAAATACAAAGACTTAGAGATCGAAGTTGGCCGAATGTGGAACATGAGAGCGAAGACAATCCCAGTTATTATAGGCGCTCTAGGTATGGTGAAGAAAGGGACAGATAAGTATATCAAACAGATACCGGGAAACATACAGCTGCCAGAAATTCAGAAGATAGTTTTAAATAGTACGGCGCATATCCTTAGAAAAACACTCTCCCTTTAGAACTTAATAGAAAGGAATGTATGTTATAAAATAAAAATTAAAAAAAAAAAAGAAAAAAAAAAAAGCATACACGAACGACCAAATACCTTAGGCTATGAGTAATAGCCCGGTGATTAGTAGTTCTAAAACTCTGCACAATATAAAGAAAAGAAATCAAAACATAATAATAACAACAATAATAATAATGTATTATATATTGAGAACAAAGCCAATAACAAATGCAAAAATATGCCAAACTGGAAAGCACCGGGGCACGATGGGTTGCAAGGTTTTTGGATAGAGACTTAATTAGCTGCATAGCAGAATAGCGTCTCAGTCGAATGAAGTGCTAGAAGGAAAGAAGGATATACCACCTTGGATAACATATGGTAGAACTGTGCTATGTCAAAAAGATGAAGCCAAGGGAAATGCAGTTGATAATGTTAGACCAATTACTTGCTTACAAATCATGTGGAAGTTAATTACTGGTATAATATCAGAGGAGATATACTGCTTTCTACAAAGTGAGAACTTACTCCCAGAGGGGAAAAAGGGTGCAAAAGAAAAAGCAGATGGACTAAAGGCCAACTATTGATTGATAAGGCGATACGTAAAGATTGTAAGAAAAGAAAGACAAATATAGCTATGGCGTGGATTGATTATAAGAAAGCTTACGATTTTGTCCCCCACAGCTGGATCTTAGAGTGTCTTGAGATATGTGGTATTGCTGGAAACATCAGGAGTTTTATTGAATTAAGTATGAAGGGATGGAAACTTCTCTTGACTTCCAATGGATCTGATCTATGTCAGTTGGATGTCAATACAGGTATATTCCAAGGCGATAACCTATCTCCATTGATTGTTGTCATGTGTATATTTCCACTCTCCCCACTCTTACGAAAAGTAAAGGTGTCCTACGAATGGGATCAGATTAAATACAAACTAAACTATTTACTTTATATGGATGGCTTAAAACGTTTTTGGAAGAACGAAAACCAAATAGATAGCCTGGTGCAAACAACGTATCCGTTTAGTGAGAACATCTGTATGGAATTCGGTTTAAAGAGGTGCGCAGTGGTTGTTCTGAAGAGAGGGAAAATGGTAATGTTTGAAGGAGTCCATCTACCGAATCAAGAGTTAATGAGAGAAGTAGATAAAAAGGGGTATACTTACTTGATATCCTTGAACCGGATGAGATAAAAGAACAGAAAAAGAAGGGCAGAGTGATTGCTGAATATAAGAGAAGGTTGAGACTAGTGCTAATATCCAAACTTGATGGCAAGAATAAGATAAAAACAATTAACACATGGTTCGTTGCAATTCTGAGATATGGAGCCGGAATTATTGAGTGAAAAGCAGAGGGAAAAAATCGATAGAACAACACAAACGACTTTAGCTATGTACGGTGCTTTCCAATCAAAAAGTGATGTTGATCGACTGTATGTGAAACGAAGAGACGATGGAAGAGATTTGATAAAAAAGAAAAGATAAAAGACATCTTCAGAAGGTGATCTTATTAAATGGATACCATGCTAAGGATGTCTAGAAAGCCTTACATGGAACCACTGGACCTAATCCTGAAGATGAAGAACCTCTGAAGCGAATAAGTCTGCCTTACTTGAAGAGCACCATTGAGCACCTGGGACGAATTCTCCGACAACACAACATTTAATGCTCCTTCTTCACTACATCGACCTTTACAGCACAGCACTCACATCAATAATATATCCTACACCCTTCAACGACAAGAAGGTTGCTCCCATTCTGGCCATTGGCCTGTCTTATGTAGCTCCTTTATTCTCAAATAAACATTTGCTTTGAGTTGTAACCACAGTTACTTGAGCAATGGCAGCAGCACACTCAGGGGTACGCTATGGCTGGCTGTTTGGTCTCTGCTGGAATTTCTTACCTAGGTATAAAACTCTCAGTACCAGCGATTAACCAACTAAATATATCGGTGGCAACATTCTTTTTGAAAATTGAACACAAAGTAATTTCAGAGATAAAAGATCTAAAGCTGTCCCAATCAGCCTTTGTGTATCGATGCACATAGTGATGGAAAAGGAAATCAGAGGACTCTTTAAATTTAGATTTTATCTTAATGGAAACAACTGAATGACCAGAAGATCCCAAAGGAGATAGAGCAGCATGTGTACACTGCTCTGGGCAAGTTGTCAGAAAAAGATCAAGAAGACTTGGAAAATGTCCATCATTATCAGGTACGCGGGAGGGTTTATCTACAACTTGGGTTAACTCATGTGCAGAGGAAAAGTAATGACAAAACCTTCCTTCGTCATCAGTCTTGTTGGAATAGACTAGCCATTCGACATTGTGAACATTAAAGTCACCACAGATATGAATGTTAGCAGAAGGATATTCAGACAGGATCTTGTCATGTTTTCAGAGATTTGTTCAATGACAGTAACTCCAATTCCAACTAAGATGGAATCCAGAGGCCCCACCGGTAACTACTGCATGGTACAGACTGCATTCACAAAATGGCAATACAGCAGCCCCAATATACACCTGCTGATAGGACAGCCTCCTTGAGAGTTAGACCAAGGTTCGGGTCCCTGTACTACCAGGTGTGTAACGTCAGCCCAGCTAAACGTTTACCTCCGGCAGCCTTATTAGTGACATGAACATAGGACATTTCATACAGGGGGCATCTTTGTATTTTATACAAAATATTTCTGGCTGTTTAGATACTGGCATGAAGGACATGATATCAAAGTTTTAGTAAGGTCCTCCATGTTACCATTAAAACAAGGTAAACTTTGATTTCTTTATTTTTGGAGACTGAAGTATTACATATACTAATGGAAAGTTTGGAGAGCTTCCAAATATATTTTATTTTGTTTTCAAATAATTGCATTAAAGACCCAAGAATATTTTGCTAAAATTATTTAACATACAATCTATCTCCTTTTCTTATAAACGTTTATGCTAGTAAATATAGTCTAGTTTAAATAATTAATATTTATAGTTCCCGCATGTAATTATGCTCAGTCATCCCAATTGCACCAATACCAAATTAATTTCTGGGATGTGCATTTTGCATCCTGGATTCTTAATTGGAGCACTGCGAATCTTACGTGAACCACACCAATATTTGTTTAAAGGTCTGCTCTACTTAGCTACAAAAGTATTCAGGATTTTTAGTGAAACTACAGTTGTCGTAGGTCCGACCATCTTTTAATCTTACTCTGTGAAGAGAAATCTAGTCCTTCCCAGAGAGTAATGTTCTTCTGAGCAGACTTCTACTGATGCTTCGTAAACCCTTTTTATGTTGCCACCAATTATTTTCATGCTCTTTTTAAAAATCCATTCAGCTCTACCATCCCCAAATTTTTCAGAGACAAGAGTCAACTTTTACTTTCTGGTGGTCATGTACTGGGTGTCTCAAGTTATTGATTACTTCCAGTACTATTGGTGGAGTGATAATTGTGCTCATGCCTATTGTCTAAAGTTGATTTTTTCTATTGGCAATGGTCCCTTTAGGAAAACTACCTAGAAACTGAAAGGATAGCAAACGGGTTGCATTTATCACCATCAGTATAGATGGTTACCTTTTAACCTACAACTAGGCCCAGTATGTATGGAAAGACGACATATGACGTTTACGTGGCTGAAGGATAATTGGTACCTTGCAGCCACGTGACCACAACAAATAACCATGGAATTCTGATTAAGTGACAATTTTTTTTTGACAGCTAAAGAAATATTTGATTCGATTTGATTTAAACAAGAACTCCATGGGTAAAAACAGATAGATAGATAGATAGATAGATAGATAGTTAGATAGATAGATAGATAGATAGATAGATAGATAAATAGATAGAAAGGTAAAAAAATGGAGAGGACAGTAAAATCTTGTGTTGGACTTCCCGCTCACTCAAGGTAAGTAATTCACAACCCGATTATTTTTCCTTTTCAGGTGTAGTGGCTGCTGCGTGAGCACTGTTTGACTTTCCAGGCAGCAAAGCTATTGTAATGGCATTTCATATATCACCGTGCATACAGCAATTCCTTCTCGTGGCGTCCCTGTTCTTACCAGTGTGCTGTTTTGTAGCAAGTGTGAGTACCCAGCAGTATAATTTGGCGAGAGGACGGACCCTGCAACCATAGTTGGAAATCTCTTCTTCCAAAACCAAAAAGATGGAGCTTGATAATTTTTGCAGGTTATTCGCGTAGGAAAAGGACAGTTTGATGTAAAACCTACAACTTCTTGGTCGACACAGCCATCTTAGCCTGCTGATCCACTGTGCATTTTCATCTGTCTCGTATCATTGTGATCGCCACTGCATGTTGACCAGGTCATCACTGTCAACTGAGTCTACTCCCAAACACTAAAGCGGATCCTGGTATTACATCCTGATGCAATGTGTTTTGCCTAGTACAGGCTACTACATGTACAACCTGCTGATCAGAGCCAAGCTGTGACTGACCAACAAACTACCCTTAAAGTAGGAAGAAGCTGCTGGTGGACAGGCTCTATGGCTAAAAGATGAGTACCAGAGCAAAGTGGAAGAGCACTTGAACAATACTGAAGATAGCACAGGGGTTAAGGAAACAGACACAGTCTCGGTGGCAGCAGTTGAAGAGTATTCTTCAAAAAACAACAGCTAAGGTGTCAGGATACATAACCAGAAGAAACAAAAATTAGTTTGACAAGATTGACACTCAGAACAAAGACCTTTCCCTAATTAAAAGCTCCTGCGTCCAGTGACCCAAGGCCAAACTTGATGACCAAGCAGCCAAAGCAGCCTACAGGAAAGGATGCAGTAAATAGAGAGGAATTTGACAAAGAAATCAAGGACAAATGGTGGATAGCACCAGCAGAGCAACCTTAGATGTATCCTGACGCAGAAAATAATTTTGCGTTCAACAAGGCATTATTCGCAGTTTATGACCCTACGCATCAGATACAGGTGTCCTTACGCTCTTCTGAGGAGGCCGGTTTTCTTACTGACGAAAGGTCTATCCTGTATTACTAGACAGAGGACAATTGCACCCCACTCTCAAAATGAAACGTACCCTATCACGCATTTAGAACACATACATGCCGACTGCCGTGTTCTGTGGGAAGCTACACAATGACAAAGGTGATAAAGGTGGACCACATTTTAAGGACCAGTTTAAAGGCAATCTCAGAAAAGCCAGCATTCCAGATAAAAAGCGGATAAAAAGCGACCACAAAGAAAGGAGTTGAGACTTTAGAAGAGCCGAAAAAAAGACAAAGAGGACAAACGCAGTAGAAAAAAGCATCTTCTTCCCAGAGCCCTTCTGTGTTCAAGGATCATCATGTTCAAAATGCAATAAAGTGTGCCTGACAACCACTGGCATGTACAGCCATTAATTGGCATGCTGCTAGGGGAGAGAATTTTTCCGCCTGATCCTTGGAACCGACGAACCAGCCATCATCATCCAATAGATAAATAGGTAGATAGACAGATAGATAGATAGATAGATAGATAGATGGATAGATGGATCCATAGATAGATAGATATATTGGTAGATAGATAGATAGATAGATAGATGGANAAAAGACAAAGAGGACAAACGCAGTAGAAAAAAGCATCTTCTTCCCAGAGCCCTTCTGTGTTCAAGGATCATCATGTTCAAAATGTAATAAAGTGTGCCTGACAACCACTGGCATGTACAGCCATTAATTGGCATGCTGCTAGGGGAGAGAATTTTTCCGCCTGATCCTTGGAACCGACGAACCAGCCATCATCATCCAATAGATAAATAGGTAGATAGACAGATAGATAGATAGATGGATAGATGGATCCATAGATAGATAGATATATTGGTAGATAGATAGATAGATGGATAGATAGATAGATAGATAGATAGATAGGTAGGTAGGTAGTTAGATAAATAGATAGATAGATAGATAGATGGATAGATAGATGGATATATAGATGGATAGATAGATAGATAGATAGATGGGTAGACCGAGACGTATTTTAATATTTTTAATTAGAAATGAGTGTCTGTCCGAGGATTACAATGATAGTCATAATGTATAACATTACTAAAATTATTTTCAGCAAAACAAAGAAGATATATTCTTGCCATTCTTTAAATTAAGAGAGAAAGGAAACAAAGATAGTGGTTTAAACGATGCATAGGGTAGACTATCTTAATGTGGGAAACAATAGGATTGGGCTAGTAAGAAAGATGAAGGATTTGGTTTCATTGAAGTGGAGAACACATGCAATCCTACCACCATAGGTCTAGAAACACATCTGAGAAATATCCCATTAGGTCAAGACCAAAAAACCCCAGAGATTTAGGAGAGAGATTTAACTGCAAGATATTGAAAATTAAAAGTTGTCAGTCAGCAAAAGAGCGTGCTAGACAAGGTAAAGTGTATGACAAAAAAAGAGTCATGCAAAATTCTAGGGAAAATTGGAAGGCAAAATAGATGCAAGTTCAGTATACAAAGCTAGCACAAGAGGAGCAATTAAGAAAATTTGTAGGATAAAGAAGAAGAATTATATTTATTTATACAGCCTACTTTCGGAGCATTGTGACTAACAATATTAGAGTAAGATTATTAAAAAGCAAATAAGCTAATATTGCAGATCATGTCACAAATACGTAAAAGCTATTAGACATATCATGTCAGGATTTACATGTCAAGAAGTCATGTAACTTAAAGGGCATGCTAAAAACATGAGATACCTGACTAAAATAAAAATATAGTCACATTATGCTGTATGATAATCCACACTGACAAGTCTATCACTGCTTAAAGGCTAACTAAAATGATTGAAGACAAGAAGAGAAGTAGCTCTTGTTTCAACAAAGTTTCTGTGCCATCTGAGGGAAATATCAGAGAATAAAAAGATTTTGAAGTAAAAGTTAGCGAAATATGGAACGTAAAAATAGTTGTTTTCAACATCAAAAGCACAAGTAAAAAATCCTTCCATCCATCACAGCTGATCAAGTCACTGTTTGCAGATTGTTTCCATTTATTTTAAAATTCTATCATCCTAAGCAAGGATGAGGAGCCCTGGCTTAATGGTTAGTGCAGTTGTACCGTAACCCAGAGGTTCCGGGTCGATTCCCCGAGCAGGCGAAGGGAATTTGGAACTTTAAAAAGAAAAAGCCATTGGTAGGCGACAGGAAGGTCATCCGGCCAAGAAATTCTTCACTGCCAAAACAAAGTCCCTCCGAAGGGTACCGTCTGAGCCTCAATAGGTGGGAAAAAATGACGTTGAAATAAAAATCAAAAAAAGGAAAAATCCCAAGCAAGGCTTGAAGTGACTTTAGTGCAGAGGGCTACTTTTCTTCTTTAAAAACTCAGTGGTATGCCACTTATAACCGGAAAAAAATTTAGGCACCGTACTTCCAGGAACATGGCAGGGGGTTAAACTACAGGAAAACGTTTACCTTGTGTCATAGAGATCCACATGCTGCCAACCCATATCCTCTATCTCATTTCACTATCTTTTATTTCGATATTTCGTTCAGTAGTGGGCGAGTGATGAAATGAACCGACTACCACGCAAGGGGTTTGCGGCTCGAGATTATGCCCTAAAAGAGTAAGTGATAAAAGAGTAAGTGATATTCGGGAAAGTGATAAAAGAGTAAGTGCCTTAAAAGAGTAAGTGGGAAAAGAGTAAGTTTTCAAAAGAGTAAGTGCCTTAGAAGAGTAAGTGGGGAAAGATTAAGCGATGAAAAGAGTAGGTGATAGAAGAAATACATGTAGGTGCCCTAAGAGTAGGTGTAGCTACCCTGAAATACATGAGCGTATACATATTCATGTTTCAGCACTCTAGACAAGTGTGCAGGAAGGCAAGGGAGGCGTGATACGGAGCTACATATTTATTAGCTGTATTAGGTGTTCATGGTGATGTTATGTGCCAGTGCTCTTAATGTCTCCGGAGTTGTCATTTCCCCTGCAGTATGCCTTGCCAACAAATTAGCCACTCTATTGTTGTTATCCCGATACTTCTTGGGGAGTGTTGGAGGATCCTGGCTAGCAAGCATTTGCTGTAGCGATAGGTATTGGAGCTTGTGTTCCCTTCTAATGCCCTGTAGGAGGCTCCAAATTGAGGGATGGTGACTCTCAAATTGCGACTGCAGCCTTCTATCTTATCAGTGGTACGCGGTATGGCTTCCACTGTTTAAATCCGGAGATTCCAAAGTTCTTTAGGAAACAAGGCTTGTGCCCTCCTGCGCCGACGATTGGTCGACCTATATAAGTATCCTCAAAGTATTGGTAGAGAGGTACGAGGTCCTGGTGATGCTGTTCCACATACTCTTCCAAATCTTCGAATGCTCCCTCAACTTCCGGTTGAAGAAAAGCTAGTGCTCCTAGCTGCTTGCAGTAAGATTGTAGTTCGTCATTTTCCACATATAGCGCAACCAAACCGAGACTCTGTATTTTGCGCCATATCGCTTGCGATAATTTACATGAAAGTACTCATGTGTTAATTACATGACTAATATTTCAGGACACTGCTCTTTTAAGGCAACTACTCTTTTAGGGCACCTACTCTTTTAGGGCACCTACTCTTTTGCCACTTACTCAGAAGTCACTTACTCAAATATCACTCGCGATACCGCGGCTCGAACCCTGGTCACTTCCATAGAAATATTGTTCCCGATTTGTTTTTCCGTTTTAAGTGGCATACTTCTGAATTCATACATGTCTTCAAAGATAGAATTGGGAGAAAGGATTAAAAAGTGCAAATAAAAAAAATAAATTAGAAAGGGTCACCTTCTTTGTTAAAGTGGCTTCAAGCCTTGCTAAGGATAAAAGATCTAAAAAATTCCTCTTCTTCTTTCATTCAGTCGCTCTTTTGGCTTAGCATGTGTTGTTTTTCTTTTGAAAAGATGTTATATCCATTGACCTCTTATATTGTTTTACTTTTTTCATTATGTTTTTTACTTTTGTGCTCTTTCTGACCATCTTGTTTCCTACTTTGTCTCTTTCTAGGTGGGATTTTCCCTTAACATTGTCAGCCATTGTCAGGTCAGTTTCCTCCATTGATTTTTTACTAGAGTCCAGCCTCCGCGCCATTTGCCTTTACTTGTAGCAGGATTTAGCTAATGACTTTTTACGTTAAGTATACTGGTATTTTCTGCTTCTTCAAAACCTTGCTGTATTCAAGTCATATACATCCTGGTCTTATTATCTGATTACTTTCTTTGGTTATTTCACAGATGTTATCAACCTTTCATTCTATTTGTATTGTTAGTTGCTCTAGTTTTTTAATTTCTACCACAAATCCTGTTTGGAGATTGATATTCTTCAAGAGAGCTATTTAGTACGTTCTTTCGAATTTTCAAAAAGCAGCTTGAAAATATGGGAAAGTCAAGTTATGGTTTATAGTTTTCTATGCCTCTCTTGTCTTCTTAAGAAACATGTGGAAATCCAATTTACCAAGACTAATGAAACTGTCATCTTTTGCAATAACTAGAGAAACCATATTCTTATATGATTCAGAAAGTTGGACTCTAACAAAAATGCTCGAGAAAACAATTGACGAACATAAGAGCAAATGCTAAGAACAATATTAAACATAAAATGCGAAGACTATTGCTGAAACACAATTCTCAATAGGGATTTATCACCAATCGATTGATAAATTGCTGCCAGAAAAATGGGTACATCACGGGACTGCCAGCGACATTAACAAATCCCATCAAATTTAGAACTACTATTGGAAAATATTCACAAAATATGTAACATGAAAGACTAGTTAATATATTTGCTGATGCTTTAATAAGGGACGCTCATGCTAACGTTGAATAATTGTATCTGAACAGGCACAAGGAAGCAGAGAGCTGATAGGCTTTGAAAACTGTGTGAAAGGTAATAAGGAGAGTCTTTGATTGTATGTTATGAATTACAATGGACATTTAAACACAGAAGTAAGCACAGCTGAGACTATGTTAGTAAGAATGAGCTCAAATGGGGTAACTTAAAAGAGCGTAAACAAAATTGGATAGCGAAATGGAAGTCTGATCAATTTTAAAGGCAGATATCTATAAAGTAAATAATGTTATGACATAAAAAATTAATAGGCTGTTTAAAAGCCAACTAAGGAAAGAAAAGAAGAGTTTGATATGCACTTCATGACAACAAGCTATCAAGACCAAGTATGTGAAACACCTTATAAACAATAGTTGCAAAGCCCTTTATGCAGAATGTGCGGAAACGTGGAGAAAGAGTAGAGATGTGTAGCAAATGGTCAGTGAAAGCAAGGGACGTATACAAAAGGAATATAGAAGACGTTGCGACAATGTTGATAAATTAATTAGTTCCCTGAAAGCTGTGTCATAAAATCAGATTTAACAGAAATAAAAAACGATACGAAAATAGCGTAGAAGAGAAGGTAGATAATAATTAGCTGAAAATTCATTATGGTATAATATAAACATTTAGTGTGATAATGGAATTAAAGTCAGTACTACAGACATTGTGTTAATTTACAAAAAAAGAAAAGAACTGCTTTTCTATTGGCATTGAAAAATTTGTCATTGGAAGGGTGTTGAAAAAATAAAGAGAAAAAATGAAGAAATGCCAAGATCTAAAATAAGAGATTGAGAGATTGTGGAAGATGAAGAAGATACAGGTTGTACCAGTAGCGATTGTTGCCCTTGGCAATCTGTTAAAGAACTTTGCTGATTGGATAAATAAGACTGTCTTTATAGAAACGTCTAGGACTCATCAGAAAGTGTTGGAAATGCAAAAACGAAAGCAAATTTGCGCGAAAAAGAAAGGAAAGAAAACCAGCATAAAAGAAATACTAAGAAATTTGGAAAAGTATATTAAGAAAGTAGAAAACAAAGAATAGCCTGATGTTCAAACAAAACAAACAGGAGCAAGTTAAAAAGAAAAGAAAGCAGAAAAGAAACAGGGAGTGTACAAAATGTAAGAAACTAGACAGACAAGCTACTCAAGAGAAGAGATTTGATGTATATATATATATATATATGATGTATAATATATATAATATAATGTATAATATATATAAGATAATGTATTATGTATATATAATGTATATATATAAAGAAAGGACACTAAGATATCGTACGAAGTTAGAGATATAAAAATACAAAATTGCAGGATGTTTGGGGAAGATAAACAAATGTTTTCCAGAGAAACACTAAAAACGAAAGGAAAGACAGGGAAATTATCAGTATTCACCAAATTTGAAAAATATTGGGCAGGAATATGACAAAACAACACCAAAATACTACATAGGAAAAATATAAAAATCACAGTACAGAAAATTAGAAAAGTGTCGTAAAAGGGCAAAATTTCATGGTCAATGAAAAGAAACTAAAAGACACAGTGAAGAAAAGAAATAATTGATCAGCCCGGTGTAAGAAAGAAAAAAAGATCAGCATTGTGTATTGACCGAATACAGAACTACTGCTGGAAGAAACTGAAAGAAACTTGAGGTCAGTACAAATCGACAGATCAACCAAAATAGATACCACAGTGTTTAACAGAAAAGCGAACAGTTCTCTTATAAAAAAACGAAAGACCTGAGTAATGAAAGGACCTATTGGCTAGTCACATGTTCAAATACATGCTACAAGATATTTAAGGATTAATAGGAAGTTACATGATAGGTCATGTCAAAAGAAATGACATCGGAATCAGACTCTAACTAAAGCCCTGCTTTACAGTACTAGGACCAGTTGGCCAATCAATTATTAATAACACCGTAATGGACAAGTTTAGAGAACAGTAGAAAAGTTTAGCAGTAGCATTTCATAAGTTGCCTATATGAAAGGAGAATGATTAACAAAGGCAAATCAGCAACATCAAAGGAAAGGCTGAATGCATCAGCTCCTGATAAGAATAAAATATACAAACTTATTTAATATGAGAAAGCAGACATAATCGGTGTGAAACTAATAATTAGAAGAGTCGAGATAGCAATTTTAATTTGGTACAAATACAAGTTGCATCGCTTAGTAGAAAGGGTAGTCGTTATTTTCTTCAAAGGTTCTAAATAATCATTCTGGTGTTAATACCTGGTGAAGTTGCTTATCCTCTTGGACGGAATGCTCTTCAATGAGACTGCTTGGTTTGTCATGTTTTCTAAATCTTTCTTGGGGTTCTTATATTTAATCTACTGGTTAGTCTTCTATAAAGGTTAATACTCTGGTTATATCTGGGCAGATGCTCTATTACCTCTTTTTGACGTTCTTGCTTGAGTTCAGAGGTGTGTTTGTAACTTGATAGGTGCAACCCTTGCTTTCCATTACGGTAGTTTTCTCCTTGAGCTACAGGATTGTGGAATTCAAGCAAGTTTTAGAAGGGAAAATCTAAATAGGGCATAAAACTACTTAGTGTAGGTGACTGAAAAAAAGAGGAACTTTAGAGAGAAAAACAAATTAAAAGTAATTCAGCAGCCAAATGAAAGTAAAAAGACTTTTTACTTGTGGAAGCACAACAACATTGTAATCAAGACAAAGTCAGTAACAAATGAAAGGAGATGTCAAAACGTTGCCTGGAACCAACAATAAAAGTTAATGAAAGATCTTTTTGTATTCTAATGAGATTCGAAAATCATTGACATCATTCAATAGAAATGTGTATGTACAAATATTTAGACGAGATGAAAATGATAACATCTGAGATTATAAGACCCACAATACCTGGAAGCACCAAACTATTCCACAATTTAAAACAACTCAATGGAGGTTCAGATTTGCTCATTAAAAATCCAGCAAATTAAAACACATTAGCTTCTTGGGTCAATTAACTTTTTTTCTCTTTTTCAGGAAAAACATTTCATTTGCTGAGATGGATGGCAAGATGAGAATAGGGAAAGAAATTATAGCTCTTAATAAGCTAGTTGTTATCCGGAAGTAAAATTGTATCTGACCCATGAGCCAAATATCTAAGAGCCTCACCAAAAACCTGAAAAGATGTTACTTGTTAGGTAGGCAGCTAAGCTACAAGCTATTGTTATCATATCATGGAAAGAGTATTCGACTAAAGAGAAACTAAAAATATGGGGGAAAGATACACAGATTTGCCGTTAAACCATTCGAAAAATAAAGACAAACTTTTAGCAAAGTTCTCCATTGGACAATTTCTAATGAACATTACCCAGCATGGAGATGTGCCGGTCAACTCGTCGTCCACGATGAGTTAAAACCAGAAAGAATGACTAAATATACTAAGTAATTAGGAGATATAGTGTCATAAAGTTCGATCAATTCAAGCAGGCTGGATTCATTAAGTAAGTAAGTAAGTAACAAAGTAAGTAGTAAGGTCAGGAATATAAACAAAAGACAGACGCTNGATTTGCCGTTTAACCATTCGAAAAATAAAGACAAACTTTTAGCAAAGTTCTCCATTGGACAATTTCTAATGAACATTACCCAGCATGGAGATGTGCCGGTCAACTCGTCGTCCACGATGAGTTAAAACCAGAAAGAATGACTAAATATACTAAGTAATTAGGAGATATAGTGTCATAAAGTTCGATCAATTCAAGCAGGCTGGATTCATTAAGTAAGTAAGTAAGTAACAAAGTAAGTAGTAAGGTCAGGAATATAAACAAAAGACAGACGCTTCTTTCCCTTCTGGTATGCATTTTCATCGACACAAGAATAAAAATTGAAGTTAAACAAAGCATTAACATCATTGAGCAATCCCCCAAACAAGTTATCAGTCCGGTATTCCTTGTGAATACTAGTATCATTGGGCAGGTGTTTTGACTTAAAGCAGCCGACGAATTAGCGGTGACTACATTACAATATATGCTTATTCTTATAAAAATATTGAAAAAAGAAAAACTACTTATCATCAGCGCTGTCGTAATAGACGATCTTCACTTCAATTGACATTTTATAGGACATTCTATAGATTTCGGGTTCCCTGTGGACTACGAATGTTATTATTATTGTCAGCGGTCATTTGTATTGTTAGCCGCCATATTGTACACTGAGCTGTTTTATTGTTGATTAAAGCCCAACGTGGGGTCAATTCGTAGTTAATCATTTACTACAAGCGCCATTTAATTTTCTAGTAAAAGCTTTGAAATCACTCTCAGTCTAATTTTCTACGGTAATTTATTGTAAATAAACACACCGTAAACCTAAAAGGATCATATTTGTAGATTCAAGTTCAAGAAATCATAACGTTATTATTTCTAGTTTGCTTTTCATGTTGAATCGTATCAAAATAGTAAATAAAAAAACCCCATTTTCCCACCTATACAATTCCGTAGCTATCTTGCAAACTTACCTCTCCTGATTTTGCTCTATGGAGGAAAAGTCTGCATCAGTATTAACAATTAATTTTGGTCGACATTCAGATGAAGAAACTAAGTTTCTCCGGGATGGCTGATGGCAATTGTCGGACAGTGAACAGTACATTATTTTTGATAGAACGGATGTATTATAAATGCGTAGTCCAGCTAACGTAGTCAGGTACGGACGGATTCTTCGCAGAAGACTCTGGAAGAAGATGTTTTGTAGATGGGTTGAAAATGTTCATTTAAGTCTAATGAAGAGACGACTTTGGTACTTACGTAGTTGTTTGAACATGCAGTTATAATCTTTGTTGTCTTCAATTCAATATTTAGGTTTGGGTCTGCTCTCACAAGTCGTTGTTAGGTTCCGAACACCATTATGTCCGTTTTATCTTTTTTCAAATTCAAAAGAAGTTCATTGTCTACAAGCCAGTTGGACAAATACGTTAATTCTTCAAAAATAACTCTTTCTATATCATTGATATGATTACTATTGAAATATTTAATAATGTCATCAGCATACTTTATGATTTTACATCTGATCAGTTGTTCCTCAGCATCGTTGAAGTGCAAGGTAAACAGTAGAGGCCTATGAATAGATCCTTGTGGAACTTTACTGTAAACAGCTTGTCTTGTTGATGATGCAGATTTGTATTGTATATATTGTTAACGGTTGATTAGATAATCTGCAAAAAATATCTTTCCTGGCCACATATACCCTACTTTTCGAGTTTGTTGAGTACAGTTGTGTGACTAACGCTGTCAAAGGCTTTACTCAGGTCGATGAATAAAGTTCCTGTCAAATGACCCTTATCCACTGCTTTGTGGACTTCATCTAAAAATAAGGTAGCAGCTAATTTCGTTAATCCTCCTTTTCGAAATCCAGACTGACGAAGTGAAAATAAGTTATTTTTCTCGAAATAATTAGCCAGTGGGTTATAAATATATCTTTCCAGTATTTTTGATATGATTGGTAATACAGTGATTGGTCGGTATTTATTAAGCTGCGATTTTTTATTACTTTTGAAAATTGCCGAAGCTCTCCCAATCTTGAAGTCATTGGGGATAATCGAGGCTCAAAGGATGACGTTCAAAAGGTGAGGGATTGGTGGTTCCAGCTCATTTGCACTTATTAAGCAAGCTGGTATCTCATTTGGTCCGTACACTTTTTGCTATTAACTTTATTCAGCATGCATAAGAGTTCGGGTACTGAAATATAATGAATATTAAATCGATGTGCAGCATTGATTAGAAGTTGTTTCGGAGGTGACTTTAAAGTTTTTTATAGTTTCATTGAGTTTGCTTTAAGATTTTTTACTTCTGTATAAAAAAACGAATAAAAACCATTTGTAATTTTTTTTTTCATTGCTTTTTCATGATTGCCAATAAGGGAATTCTTTAAGCATTGAATAATTGATTTGTTTGGAAAAAGTGTTTCAATATTCATTCAAAACTTCTCAGGCTTTTGAATATGTTAATTTAGTAATTCTTAATAATATTTTGCATTTGCTTTATTTATGCTGTTGTTGGTATGGTATCTCATTATTTTCTAATTACTCCAGTCGTCAGTGTTTTTTTATTTCCTTGTTTTGCGGAAAAACCCATCTTTGTCATTCATATGTTTTTTCATTTTCTGGGTCATAAAATTGGTTTTCCTTTAACAATTTTTTTATTGGTGCATGTTTATCAATACGTCGGAAAAGGATATCTTAAATGAGTTTCCGATAAAAATTTGAATCGTGGTATTACTTTATGGCTTGCCAGTTCGTATTTCTCAACTCCTTTCTCTTTGTGTCACTTTTCACGACATTGCTCCATCTTAGCTTTTGTCTTCCAACTGACTTCCTCCCCCAAATTTGTTCCCTTGTTGCTCTCTGTACTGCACATTTATCTTCTCTCCTTACAATGTGTCCAAACTATCTCAATCTTGCTCCTCTCAGATTTTGAACTATACTTGATATTCCAGCACTTTTCCTTATCGCCTCCTTTGTGTATCTTTCTAAAGGCAACACTCCAAGAATCCACCTCAACCTCTTCCTTCTTCCTCAGCGCCCAGGTTTCTGCTCCGTACGTCAGTACTGGACGTATCATAGTTTGGTACACCTTGATTTTGACTCGCCGAGCAAACCTCCTGTCACATACCACACTTCACTCTCTGCACTTGTTCAGGCCTGTCTTTATTCGTCCTTTCATATCTCTCTGTCACTCTCTTTTTCTTCCTCTCTCTCACACACGCAGTCTCCAGCTTGATCCAGTGTAGACCCTAGGTATTTGAAGCATGTCACTTGTTTCACCTCTTCACTATTCCCGTCCTTGATCTTTATCTCCATGCCTCCTTCCTTGCAGCATGCCTTAACCTGTCTTCTTGATGTTAACCGTCAATCCTTGTCTTTTCAATGTCTCCTACCATAGTCTCATGCTCTCTTGCAGTTCCACTTTCAATCCTACCATCCCCACTATGTCGTTCGCCAAGATAAGATTCCATACTTCATCACTTTGGAGTCTTTTTGTGACTCGTTTCATAAGCGTGATGAATAAGAAGGGACTGAGAGCTGAGCCCTGGTATAATACTACCTTGACCTCAAAGCTCTCCGACTGCCCCTCTTCTGTCAACAGTGATGTCTTTACTCACTCGTACATCTCCTTCACAGCCCTCACAACTCTTTCAGGTCTTCTTTCATTCGCAACCCCCAGAAGATAATCTATCGCGGTACTCTATCATACGCTTTCTCGAGATCAATGAACCTGCAGTACAAGGTCTGGTTTCCTTTAATTTTCTTCTCTTGCAGCTGCGTGACTACAAACATGACATCCATAATACTCTTGTACTTCATGTATCTGCACTGCATCTTATCTATCTCCACGATCTCTTGGAGTCTTTAATCTATGACAAAGCCTAATAACTCTGTGATTTTCACACTCCATGTTGTCTCCTTTCTCCTTGAATATCAGGACTCATCCCTATCTTCTCTTTACACATAATACTGTTGCAAAACTCATCCATCTACTTTTCTCTCTTTTCGCCTAAAACTTTGAGCATGACCTCCGATAATTCTGATGGCCCACTGACTTTATTGGTTTTAATGTTTCCTATAGCACTCTTGGTTTCTTCCTTTGTGATCGACTGTACTGATCCTTTTGGAATGGTAGCATTGAGAAGCCCCCTCTCGTTCATTTTCCGTATTCAGTAGCTAACTGAAATACTACTTCCATCTCGACTGAATGTCACTTGCATCGTACAGTACTTGTTCGTTTCCGTCCTTGATAGCACTTGTTACCCCGACATCCTTTCCCTTTCTTGCTCTGATCTTCGCAACCTTGTAGATAGTCTTTTGCCTTCTTTGGCAGAGAGCCGATGATACCATTCTTGGGATGAGTCCCATTTTGCTTTTGCCACAGACGTTTTGGCTTTCTTTTTCGCTTGTTTGTATGCTCTCTTTAATTGCTGAAGGTTTTTTTTTCAAGTCTTGAAAGGTTCTTTCTTCTCTGCTACAGTCTGCCGGACGTCGTCATTCTACCACTACTCCTCTCTTTCCAACCTTGTACCTTTCTTTGCTCTATCAACTACTTCTTATGCCACGCCAATCATAGCCTNTCCCATTTTGCTTTTGCCACAGACGTTTTGGCTTTCTTTTTCGCTTGTTTGTATGCTCTCTTTAATTGCTGAAGGTTTTTTTTTCAAGTCTTGAAAGGTTCTTTCTTCTCTGCTACAGTCTGCCGGACGTCGTCATTCTACCACTACTCCTCTCTTTCCAACCTTGTACCTTTCTTTGCTCTATCAACTACTTCTTATGCCACGCCAATCATAGCCTCCTTCATATCCTTTCATTTTCTCTCAACATCATGATCATCTTCTGTTTGCTGCTTTTCACAGACTCAAGGTATTTCTCTCTTCTTTCCCAAAATATTGCCAAGTTTTTTTCTCGGCTTCGCTCTTCTTCGCTTTGCTTGTTTTTTCCATGAGAGCTGCATGATCATTTGTCGATGCTGGCTTGCAATCGCCTCTCCATTTATTACGCCACAATTAGTAACTTCCCTTCTGTCCTCTTGCTTAAGGAAAAAGAAGTCGATCTGTAATTTTCTGCGGCCGCTGCTGTTGGTCACCAAGTATTGCTTATTTTTCATGAAGACGGTATTTACACAGAATAGGTCGAAGCTCTGTGCCATTTCTGAAATTATGTCCCAAGCTTCATTTCTTCTCCCAAATCCGAAATCTTCACGTAAACAATCATATCCATCCTTCTCTGTACTTACGTGTCCATTCGAATCTCCTCCTACAACAATCTTCTATCCATTGGTATTCTCAATACTGTCTCTGCAAATCCTTCCCAGAACTCTACCTTTTCCTCTTCACTACAGCCTTTCTGTGATAACATATGCTGAGATAACATTAACAAACATCTGACCAACCACTAGCTTCATCTGCATCAAGCTGTCAGACATTATTTTGACTTCTACAAATTTTTCCTTCATGCAATATAACACCCACTTCATTTAGTCGATTCTTTCTACCACTATAGAATAGCTTGAAACCATCACCACATTCTCTCACTCCTTGACCTATCCACCTTGTCTCTTGAACACACATGATTATCTATCTTCCTACTTATCATACAATCTGCAACTCTCGCGCTCTCCCTTTCAAAGTGCCCACATCCCAGGTGCCTATCTTGATGAACTCCACTAGCTTCTTTAACCATGTCGTGGTTGGTACGGTACCCCTTGCCCATTTCTCACGCCAGTCGGGGGGTACTAAAGCGCCCTGGGAGCCATAGCTCTTTTTACTATTGTGTTAGAACGTGCGATATTTAGTTGGAGCAAGGTTTTACGGTCGCATGCCCTTGGTGACACCAACCACCTACTTATCGGGGGTGGTCATTAGACTTTTATATGTCCCCTGCCCACTCCCAAGGCAATGAGACTATTTGACACATGACTGAGATAAGCATCAGTGCCATCTCTTGAACCAGTTTTTCTTGTTTTTGATTCAAAAGCATACTCCTGAATTTCTGCATTGAACAAATCTGTGTGAGATATGAACGTTTCTGAGAGAGAGAAAATGTCTATCTTTGAGTTGTTGTATAAAATCTCTGAAAAAAATTTTTTTGATATAAAAATCTCTAACATTCTGGAGGGAAACAGAGGTTCCTTTGATATATACAATATTCTGTCCAGGATGGCTTTTAATGACTCCGCATAACATTAGTAGTAAACAAAGTAAAATCTTTCATCTGAAAGAAATTTTATTTCCTTTCTTTTTGGAGACAAATGCAAATGGTAGCAGGAATATATCATTAAATTTATTATAACTGCAAGCGATAGTAATGCTAATCCCATCAAATTCCGAATACAATACTTTTTTAATGCAAAAACTCAATAAATCAGAAGAGTAACACTTAATACCTCCATGTTTCATATTTGTTCTTTGGCTGGGGTCTTTATCTCATATGATAATTTTACCTAATAAAACAGTCTACTTCACAGGAGGTAAATCTATACCCACCATCACTATTTCAAGATGCAGATACCACAAACTTATCCTTCAGTAAAAAATTGCGTAATGCCAAGACCATGGCAAGTAATGATTAATTTCAGTGCATAGGAGCTGTTTAGTGTAAGTTTATAGATTTTATTTAGACATTGAGCAAAGAAGCCAAAGTACAGCAAGATAGAAGAGTGAGGACCCAGATGGCAAGGTTTTATCTGTGGTCGATCTTACTGAGTTCTGTTTGACCATTCGCATCCTTTGTTACATTTTGGGCATTGGCTGAATCTGCAAGTCCACATTACTGTGATCTGCAAATACTTATTGCGGAGGACAAGTATTTTTAGCATATCTAGTACACAGGACCAAACCTACAATGGCTCCAGGCAATGTTTCTTAAGGATACTTGACAAATCTCTCAAGAGGTTTCAAGTAGACATTCATTCATATTAATATTTGTTTCTCTTTTAATTTCCTTAAAATAGGCACTGCGCAATAGACTGGTCATTGCCAATTTAACACAATGGTCCAAGTGTGAGGGACCTAAAATAAACACTACTCTATTTATTGCTTCAGGAAATTAATAACAATTGGTTACTGTATTCGAAGATGTCAATAGATATATTGTACACATATGAATCCTCGATGACGTCATTATTCTGACTTGTACTACCAACAAATACTATCCTATCATGTGCTGTCAGTGTATCATATAAGTTGAATGTTTGTTAATCTAACGTTAAATCTTTTCTATGCTAAATATGGCAATGCTAGTAGGGATAGCCTTGTGAATGCCTTGATGCTTTTATTCAACAATATTTGAAAGACAGTAATTGTTTCTGGAGCTTTCAAAGGTGCTCTAATATTTGTTTCTTTAACAAAGGTAATATGCTTGATTGTAGGAATTACAGACCAATCAGCCTTCTTTGTAACATTTCAGAAATTTGTTCACAAGCATAATTGCGTCACCTGTTAAGAATGACCGTTATTATTCCTTTCCTACTTCATAGGCTGTCTGGATGGAGTAATATTGAATAAATCATAACATTGGAACACATCATAGAAAAATCAATGGTTGTGGAATATTGGCTGGGGAAGTTGCTTGAAGGCACAGGTATAAACAAGAGATACCGTATATACACTTTCAAAGAAAACGTATGGCAATTCAACTTATTTGTACTTGTTTTGACGTTCTCTAAGGAGGGTTGTCGACTTGCACGGCTTTCACTATTCTTCGCTACCTTTTTTGGTGTCTGGTAGTCGCAGAGCTCAAATGGTCGTGAGGCGTGACAGGTTGCAGGGGATTTTGAGACACTTTGTTCTTGGGCGTCCTTGTGATCGCTTATTTTGGGACTTTGAGGCTAGAAGTCTACAGGTGATTTTTCCTTTTCAAATTATATGGCCCACAAATTTCAGGCGTCTTGCCAGAAGTTGTTTTAGCGGTGTTGGTGTTGTCTGCATTTGTTGGTATACTGCTTCATTGGACACGTATATGGTCCATGAGATCTAGGTATTCCCATGTTTCCAGGACTTTATTCTTCTCCTAACATCCTTGGTGTATATCCATACCTCTGGTGCATATGACATGATTGGACCATATTATGGCATACGCCAGCCTTTTCTTTACACTACCTGCAAAGTTTCTACATTTCCAGATGTTTATCAGGTTTTCCATTGCTTTCTTGGCCATATTGATTCTTCTGATGATCTCTCTTTTGCTGTTGCACTGTTCATTGTAAGTTGATCCCAAGTAGATGGATTCCAATACTTGTTTTATCAGTTTAGTCTGATATGTGATTTTCATAACCTGTGACGTCCTTCCAAGAGATATGATTTGCGTTTTCTTGATGTTTAATCGCAGGCTATGACCCACAGAGGTTGAACCAACCCTGTTAACCAACTCCTGCAATTTATCATTTGAGGTAGCAATCAGAACCACGTCGTCTGCATATCGTAGGTTGGTAAAGTGTTCTCCATTGCAAGGAAATCCATCATCCCATCTTACTAGCGCTTCTTGCATCATTACTTCACTATAGATGTTAAACAGGATGGGAGATGGCAGGCATCCCTGCCTAACTCCGCATTCTGCTTAAGAGGTCCGAACATTCATAGGGCGTTTTAACCCCAGCCTTTTGCCCTGTGTACAGTGCAGATAAGCAATCGACAAGGTGATTTGGAATTGCAAGACTTCGCATCGCAATGCAGAGTTTGTCGAAGTTGGTGCAGTTGAATGCTTTTGAGTAATCGATGAAACAGCAGAAACGTGGGGTTTAATATTCATAGGCTTTCTCGCTGATCATTCTCAATTTCAGGATGTAATACCTTGCCCGGCTACATCTCATGTAGGCTGCTTGTGCCTTGCTGATTTTGGCCTGATAGTACCGTTGGATTCGCTGATACAAGATGGATAAAACAATTTTGCTGGTGGGAGGTATCAATGCTATGGTTCTGTAACTTGTACAGTCCCTGTTGTCTCCCTTTTTTTGAAATAGGGAGATAGAGTGATGTTATGAAATCTTCAGGCCAGTCGGCTTCTGTGATAACCTTATCCCGCAGTTGTTGGAGCAGCACCAATGCGTGACCAATTTCGCAGAGGTGTTTGGTTAATTAAATAGCGATTTGTCTTCTCCACAGGCTTAGTTGGTGTTTAGGTGTTGTATGGCTCTTTTTATTTCAGATTGTAGGATAGTGGGGACTTTTTCGCCGTGGTTTCACTGCAGCTTGTGCAGAGTAGTTGAGGTTGTGTTTGTTTCTGCACTTAAGGCCTCAGTGTAGTCCCGCCATCGTTCTTTGATTTCGCCCGTGTCCTGCATGGGTATTCCATTTTTGTCATATATTATCTTCGAGTTCAACGTGAAGGGCTTCTTTAGGATTCTCATTACTTTAGATGCTTGCGACTATCTTTGGGTGTCATTTTTGTTTTCCAAAGCTTTTCAGATGTCAGTATAGAACTCGGTCTTGCCGTCCTCAGATGCCTTGCGAATTCTCTTCTTCAGTTTTTTGTATTGGGAAGTTGTCTGTTCAGAGTCATGCTTACGAGGATTCAACTGTCTCCTTTCATCCATTAGCTTTAGCGTGCTTCCGATATCCATTGATGTCTTTTTGTAGGGACATGCTTTCCGGTGGTTGCCATCGCCAAGTCTTTGATAGCATTCTTTATCTTTTGCCATGATATTTCCGAACCTTGTGAGTCGTCTACTGGTGTTCCATTTGTTAGTTGATGACTGAATTCAGTGTTATAGTTTTCTTTCACTTCCGTAAAGGAAGTCAAATTTTGGAGGTTCCATCTTTCCCTTCTTCTTTTTGGTTGGATATTTTCCATCCAAAAGCGGGATCACAACTTAGCAGCTAAGAAGTTGTGGTCGATCCCACCGTCTGCACCGGGGTAGGCTCGGCAGTTCAGAATTGATGATTTGTATCTTTCTTTTATCAGGATGTAGTCTATCTCATTTCCTACCATGCTATCAGGTGACGTCCATGTTGCCTTTCTTACTATGTGAATTTTCTTATTAAATTTGGTATTGGCGACAAAGAGCTGATTATTTGCACAGAAATCATAGACCCTCTGTCCACTTTCATTTTTTACTCCAGTTATGAATTTTTCGGTCACGTTCGGTTCTTGACTATTTCCCAGCATTGAAATCTACTGTTATGTTGGTGTAGTCACTGCGTAGCACTCAATCAATTGCTTGCTGCAGTTGTTCGCAGACATCAGTGTGTATTTCACCCCCCTTGTCTAGGTGCATAGGTTTAAATGACAGTTATTTTTACCGGTTTTGCTCGGAGTCGGACCGTCATCAACCTGCCGCTGATGGTATCGTAGGATATTAGGCTTTTCTTCATTTTCCTACCTAGTATCACTCCTACTCCTTGGTACCTAGTTTCCTTGCTTCCACTTGAGATAATGAGACTTCGTTGATGTTCATTTTGCCAGATTGATCACCATTTGTTTTTGATACCCTGCAGATGTCAATATCAAGCCTAGACATTTCTCGCACCAAATTCTGCAGTTTTCTGGTCTTTTTCAGACCCCTTACATTTCAGGTAGTAACCTTCAATTGCTCCTGCTCCTGCATATTTCGCACACAGAGCCTGATCACTCACTCTGTCGCGCTGGTGGCAAGCCGGGTCGCATGGCTGTTTATTTTTTTGAGTGATTGTCATGTAAGTATTCACAGCAAAGTTTGGTACATGGTGGGTCCTGAATCCTCTTCCATGATTGAGTTTATTTGATGGCGGCTCATCCTCGTCATGTCACAAGAGGGTCATTCAGACCTGCGGCATTTTCATAGGATAGTAGGCACCACTCTGCCAGCCACCGCTCTTTGTTCTTCTTGCTGCTGCGGTTCGCGACTACTTTTTCGATATATTTGCAGCTAACCTCTATATCTAGAGACCGTCCGGCTACCCACCACCTGCCGACTCGCTGGGTGCCTGCAGCTTGCCCCGAGACAATTTAACTGCAACCATAAAAACAGATGCAGTCACTTCAAAAAAACGTAAATATCCTTAAAGGGGTCAAACAAGGAGATACTCTGTCAGCTTTACTTTATTGTGTGTTGATCGCTTCCGTTTTGTTGAAAGTTGAAGATAAATGTAACTCTGACTCTTCTGTCATTGGAGTGATAAGCTTCTCAATCATTGATTTACAAAACTATCTTAATGTCCGTGCTAAACATGCAAATTAACTAGGTATGCATGGTAATGTCTCCAAAAAAAGTTTTGTTTTCACAGAAAAAACTGAGCAGAACTTTCAAATAAAAGTTTATCGTAAAAATATAAAACGTGTTTCAGAATTTGTCTACCTGATCACAAAAGGTCAAGCAGAAATGGTGGCAATGATGCAGTTTCACAGAGGATTGGCTCGGGGTAGGCAGCATTTAAAAAAAATAATGATGTCAAGCAGATTCTTATGCACACCAAGAAAAGAATCTACAATAATTATATCCTCCCAGTTGTCTTATTTGGCATGGAGTGTGTGAATTGGAACTCATTATTACGTAGAAAAATAGAGACCTTTCAAAACAACATGATGAGAATAATGACAAACAGCAATCGCTTTGATTAAATAAGGAAAGCTGATCTTAGAAAAACAGCATGATTGGCTCCTCTTCTGCGTGTTGTCAAAAGTAGAGTTCTGAAACTGTATGGTCCTGTATGGTTACATATAGCTCTCCCGAAGAAGTCTATCAAACAAAGCGTAGAAGGATTACTACCCAGAGAAAAGAAACAGAAAACGCCTTCCAGCTCACTGGCTAGATAAAGTTAAGGAAGTGACCTGCTCTCGACATAGATACACTGAATGAAAATACACAGGATACGAGAGCTTGAAAAGGCATTAGCCATGTTTGTACACAATCTACTTCAGAAAGCAGAGAGTATATAGCTCTTTTCTCTTGGCCTAACACTTTTCTCTGTCTTTTTCCCTTCTTCTTCTTCTTTACAGTTTCATACACTTGAATGTTTTATGCTTTCTATGATTTTTAACCAGGAAAAAATTTACTGTATTTCATTTTACAGTATTTGATTTTACGTTCTTCATTCCAGATGGACATTCTCGTTGAACTTGTCCTACCAACCCCACTCCTTATTTCTAACATGGTCCAGTCTAGTCACACCAGATGCCCAGCGCCGCATTCTCATCTCTGTTACTTCAAACTGTCTTTCTTGACTTTTTGTTAGAGGCACTGTTTCCATCCCGAATAACATTCCAGGTCGTACCACGGAGTTGCATACCTTGCCTTTAAGTTTCTTTGGTATGTGCTTGTGAAATAACACACCCTTTGCCTTCCTCCAGTTCTTCCAGCCAGCTTGAAGCCGTTTCTTGACCTCCTTCTCACTTCCTCCACCCCCCTGGATGCTTGACCCCAGATATTTGAACTCTTCAATCTCGGATTCGTCTACACCATCGATCTTTATTCCAAGTCGATCTACCTTCTTGTTTACACACAAATATTCTCTCTTTGATCTGCTGATCTTCAATCACCTCCTTTTGGGTTGGTCCCTCCAGCACCATAGTTCTTGTTCAGCTTCATCCTTCCCTTCATTACCAAGCATTACATCGTCAGCAAACATCATGTTGTAAGGGTAGTCACTTATTACCCTGTCAGTCAGCTGGTCCATGACTATGGCAAAAAAAGTGGACTCAATCCAGAGCTTTGGTGTAGTCCCACTTTGACTTTGAATGGTTCTGTCGTACAGTACTGTGTACGACGGTCTTCGCATCCACATACAACTCTTGTATCGCCCTTACATAGTTCTCATTGACTCTCTTGCTCCTGAGACAGTACCACAGCTCTTCCTTGACACGTTGTCGTCCGCCTTTTCCAGGTCGATGAAGATACATTGAAGAGCTCTTCCAGTCCTTCTGCGTTATTTCATCATGTTGACTTGGTTTAACAATTGACGAATTCTGGGAAGGTGCTGATTTTAAGAATCGCCCCAGTCTCTTTTTCTTCCACTAAGGCTGACTCACTGAGTGACCCATTTGGAATATTACGAAGTTACACTGTAGCTGCAAAGAAGAAGATTTTTTGACATCATTTCTCCCCAAAAGCTTGGTAATTTCTTGTTTAATTGCTAATGATACACAGTACCTGAATTTCAGCATATTGGGGATACCATATATATTCATTGAAGTGTTATTAGCACGATTAGACCATCAAGTTACCCCATTTTTGAAAGCTGTGGACGACGTTGACACCTTATTTTCAGGAAGGAGTACAGTTTATTTCAGTAAAGAAAAATATATTTTGCGCAGAGATTGCTTTTTTGTGTAGACAACCATGCGAACGAATGGATTTGTTCATTATATTGCTTTAGTTGGACAAAAATATTGGAGTTGACCAACGTCGACAAATTCTCTTGTTTCGTTGCTTGTTGTAGAACAACGGGAAAATTGGATTTTCCGTCATATATAATTTACAATTCTATTCAAATAGCTACATTATTTTGTGTTACAGACAATGGCTGCACTTGGGAAAAAAAATCATTTTAAAGTTGTGCTATTAGGAGAGGGGTGTGTCGGAAAGACGAGTGTTGTTCTTCGGTATTGCCAGGATAAATTTAATGAAAAACATTTAACCACACTGCAGGTGAGGCTTGTTTTCCTAAAGAACGTTAATGCATATTATTGAAGTGTTAGTTCAGATGGTATTTTAAATAAATTTGCCGTGGTACATCGGCAGAGGTCATTCTTGGTTACTTGACAGGGAAGGCATGACGTCAATCTGGAGTGCATTGTAACATTTTACATGTGTGTCAGTTTGCACGATCGATTGAGATACTGGAGCCAGAAAAGAAGCCTATAAAATTGTCTGTCATTACAGTAGGAGTCAGAGTTTTAAAAATAAAATTAGGCTGTTAAACATAATATGTGGACCACGTGCAGTTTTATTTTGCTTTGATACTTGCTACTTTATTGTGCCTTTAATATGATAATATTTATGTTTTGGTACGTTTTGAGAAACCCTTTCCCACAGTCAATAAATTAGAATAATTCTGTTTAGTTGGTTCCATTGTTTAGCTGCTATTTAGGGACACTTACTGTGTTAGTATTATATATTCCCAGATCATAAAAAAACCATTACAACTGCAGATGACAGAAGGGCACTAGATGTTTGCAAATAATCAAAGGTCTAGCTCCCATCTATATAAGTAGCGTTGGTTTAATATTGTAATCATAAAAATTGTTCATGAATCTTATTTCAAGAAATACCAGAGCAAAATTGTGCCCCAAGAAGCTTTAAACCACATTGGCACACCCATTGTAGTTTGATTAGTGCCTAAACTGCCCAGATTAAGTGTGCCCTGTACACGATAACAGTCATAGGTGGAGCAGGAACACAGTCACAACAACTTGTTGGATTTGGATCTGTCAGTCCCAGTGACTGTACATTAGATTAATCTACTGTTTAATACACAAGTATCCATGATACTTACATTTTATAGTTTTGACATCTTTATCCAAGGATCTCTGTTGTATGACAGACACCAGCTTACAGGCTTTCTGGTTATGGGGTTTGTAGAAGGGTCTTTAAAACCCTTCAGTCCTTTATTTGAGATTGTAAAATGTGTATCACATTAAATGGAATAACATCTGATAAGTATTCCATTCATGCTGGTATTCCTCAAGGCTCTATATTTGTCCATCCATTTTCCTTCTTTACATCAGTGTTCTTTCTGGTAATTTGATTCAGTTTATCAACATCTGCTGATGACACTATTCAGGCATTGGCCACATGGTAACTCAGCAGGAACACGTCAACCTTGCAGAAGATTTAGAATGGGCAAGGAAGTGGTTGATTTNATGACAGACACCAGCTCAAATAGGATGAGTGAAGAGAAAAAAAAGTGCAGTTTATCATGTTCATATGTAATACTGATAATATTAGATATAAGAGTTCTCTCATGTCATGGGTTGTAAGCTTTTTCTGAGCTCAGAAAAAGTTTACAACTCATGACATGATAATAAAGTTCTTACATTCTTCTTTCTGTCATTAGTAAGGTCTTTGAATGACGTATCAACAACACAGGTAGAATGGTAGAATTCTTGCAGAACCTAGGCCATTATGGATTTAGATGATCTTGCTCCACTGGTGACTTTTTAACAATAACCACTGAACCATGCTGGCTTGCATTACAGGCTTTCTGGTTATGGGGTTTGTGGAAGGGTCTTTAAAACCCTTCAGTCCTTTATTTGAGATTGTAAAATGTGTATCACATTAAATGGAATAACATCTGATAAGTATTCCATTCATGCTGGTATTCCTCAAGGCTCTATATTTGTCCATCCATTTTCCTTCTTTACATCAGTGTTCTTTCTGGTAATTTGATTCAGTTTATCAACATCTGCTGATGACACTATTCAGGCATTGGCCACATGGTAACTCAGCAGGAACAAGTCAAACTTGCAGAAGATTTAGAATGGGACAGGAAGTGGTTGATTCTTTCAGTGTGGCTAAAATGCAACCAGTGTCATTCAAAGCTCTTATCTCCATTCAGTATTCATAGAATGTCATTCTGATATTAATCCTGATGAGGTTACTTCTTCTCGTGAGAAATATCCATCAGTGAGGATGTTTAGTTTGTCCCTTTTTCTAGATCTTTCTTAGTGGTTCTTCTATTCAATCTATTTTAAGTCTGCTTCTAAAAAGGTTGTTTTTTGTACATGCTAGAGATTACCTTGTGTCTAAGAATGAAGGGCAAATAATAATGATGGCCATCCAGTAGATGGTCTGGCTGCCTTCTGCTAGCAGAGGCAGTGGCTACAATGCTTGGCATGATCACGCAGTTCTTAACCCCTTCACTGTGACTCATGAAATTAGGAAATTTAGCTTAATTTTATTTTATTATTTATTTATTATTTTATTTTTATTCATGCAACCATTGACTTTTTTTAAGACAAGAATATTTAGCAGTCAAATTTTTCTAAAGTCTCAAATCTGTTTTGTATTAATCATCTGGGGAGCCCATGCAATTGTTACTAATTTGAGGGAGTTTCCTCTATCAAAATTTACTTTCTTCCATGTATATTTAGTGAAGGTATGTTTTGCATCAAGAGAAATTCATCTGGTTCAAAGATACATATTAGTGTATATTGAGCTTATTTTGTGTGAACAGTTGTCTGGGAGACGGGGTGCTAAATACATTTATCCTTACATGTATCACAGTTAAACCAACCTAAATTGCCTTTTGTGTTGATAGTAATGTGTCTATAAACTGTTATAAGCCATGAAATCTAAAATGCATTCATAAGTTTGAAGAAGTATCCCAAAGTAAAACAGGGGCTGATTTCATGGAGTGTGACAGTGCAAAGGGGGTATAAATTTAGGATACATAGTTTTTTAGAACAATTAGCACGAGTTCCTAAATTTGCCAAGATTAGATTTGTCAGTCTTGGACTCAGCAAGTACACCATCTTAAGTATATAAAGTATGCAAATTTTTCAATGTTCTTTTAACTGCCCATCTATCAGCACAATCAAAGTAAAATTGAGCCTAGTTCCTAGCAAACATAAAAAGTTCTTGGTCTGCACTGTCACTATTCATAAAAGGTTTCCTAATCATAATCAGCACAATCAATAACTGTAATCATAATCTAATTAAATCAAGTTAAAGATAATCAAATTAATAAAAGAAGCAAAATTATGCTGCAATAATTACCACGAAAAAAGTGTAAATTCAGTTGCACCAATGCACTTTTTTTAAGTTTAGTGTCAGTCATTAGATACTTCCAAAAAAATGAATTAGTCCCTGATTGTAATTTATTGGGGCCATGGCAAATGCTGCATATAGCTTAAAAAACAATACTATGGTTTTCACAATGCAGCCATTTTACATTAGTGATTCTTCTTGAGCTTTCAACTGAGTACAGAATTGTGTTCATTTTTATACATCAAATTCTATATCTTGCCAGCAAAAAATTCTCTATCATAAATTACAAGTTTTTCAAAACTTTCAATTTTTCCAAAAAAGCAAAAATGTTATTTTTAAAGCACTAGGAAATCTGCAAAAGCTAACAGGCTTATTTCATCATCCAAGATAGATAAAACTTTGTTACACTGATCCTAGACTAGATGTTTACATGTGACCAGTTGAAGGAAGAGAATTACAGATTTGGATCAATGAGAAGTACTTACAGAAAGACTTTGCATCCTCTGAACCAGTTTCATCCATTTTTGCATCACTTTCTCGAAGGAAAAAGTTAAGTGCCTTGTCAGAATCATATTTTAATTTGTCTTTTAAACTATCAGCTGATTTTGAACAGAATATTGAATTTGCAAAACATGTGCTCTGCAAAGCTTACAAGTCTGTTGTTTGTCATATGTGTAATTTTTTATAACTAACTTGGGAACAAAGACAAAATCATGTATGACAATATACCTGCATACTTGAAACCAATTATACCTCCCCAGGCAGTAAAAGAGTTAGCCATAAAAACATGAAGAAAACCCTACATTATAATAAATAAAAGACAATACTCAAAAAGCTTTATTGAGGCCCAAAGGAGGCCTACTCAAATTTGGAGTTTCTAAAAATGGTGCTTGAAAGAGATTAATTAGAGAAGGAAGCATAGGAAAGATTTAAAAGGCAGTTTATAAAAATGGCTTCTGGTCTTTTTATGCTGCAAAATATATATCTAATACTGCTAACTTTTGAAGTCAAGTGAATTTCTTCATATGTCATTGCATTTCACAGTTTTCATCTGTCAAAGGTTTTTTTTAGATTGAATTAACAGTAGTTTTATTAAAGGTTCAAAAGGGTATGTTGAGAAGCCTGCTTCTAGGGTGTAAATGATTTATGTTATATTTTCATCAAGGTATTATTGGTACTGGTGCATGCACAGCTTTGTTCAGTTAATATTGTAATATAGTAAAATAAAGCATTTGGCCATAATAGCAATAGGGTTTAAACTCAGTTAGGTACACACATGATTTTATATTTCTCTGTAAAAACAAGAATATAAAGGATGTAAGTGTTGGTGTTCCTCATTATGGGATGGTACACATTACTCTACCTTAAATATGTTATTCTGAGTAAATATTCAATAAAAAAGTATGACAATTTTTAATATTTGACTTTGCATTTTCTTTATTTTTAGTTTTAATTTTCACATTCATGAAAATAAGCTATTATTAGTTTACCTCAATTATCATGATTGTGTCAGGCAGTAATATGAAAAACATTGCATATTTCCTTCGCCAACCTGACAGATATCAGATGAAGGCTAAAAGAAGAAGAAGATAGATGCATATTTCCTTATTAATTTTTACCCAATTGTCCTGTTTTTAGGCATCATTCCTGAACAGAAGAATGAACATAGAAGGGAAAAGAGTAACCTTAGCAATTTGGGTATGTATTCATTAAAGAAGACTTTTGACGAAATTGTTTTTTTTTTAGTTTCCTACTGTTAAGGTTGCCTGTAAATGTGCCTGAGAAAGTGAAAATATGTTTTAAAACATTATTTACCTTTGTGCTAAGACATCTATTGAGGTGGTGGATAGCTGGGGGAAAAATTTAGTAAAGGATATAAAGATTCAAGTAATTCATTTAAGAACACTTTTGTGGTATATGATGATTTAGTGACAATTTCAGTCAGTATTGTTTCCAAGACTTGTTCTCTGTGATTGGGGTTTGGTTTGTCTTAATGTTGAAGGTGCTTGCTGTTAACAACATTCCCATTTTATGGAAAAGGCACAGAATTTAATTGAAAAAAATTGCATATTAAAAAAATATATTAAATGTTGAAAATGTAAATTTCAATAGAACACACTGCACAGTGCAGTGTTATTTGAGTTCAAGCTGTTCAAACAAGAGCATATCATCTTAAAATATAATTCAATTTTCTTTAAAAGCATTGACATTGCCTGATGTCTTGGGAAATCTTTTCAATACCTCTATTGAGTAAACACATTCATTTTGGAAGTTATTTTCAGTATTTCTCTTTCTTCATGATAAATTTTGGCTTGGCTGTTTTGAACAGTAACCCTGAAAATAGCACAGTTATTATAATCTATATTCCAATATTCTTACCAATCAAGGAGCCTTTTACTAAACATGTCACTTGACTATCTGTAATAATTAATCATGGTGAGCATTGTCTTCTTTGCTTGAGGCTTCAAAATTTTTGGATTAGACATCTTGTTCAAACTAACTTTGCTGTACAAAATTTGATTTATACCAATTTTTTGTTGACATTTTTTACACTGTAAAAGGCAAATTTGCAGTTACAAATGTGGCTGTAATATTCCCTTAAAAAGGTTAATTTCAGCAGCTTGAATATGTCAAGTAGCTAGAATTTAATGATAGGAAACTTATGATGATCCCATCCATTGGCTGAGTAGCACTGGTCATATTAGTAGGCAAAATGACTTTTAAATAACATGGTATGGTAATTCTCAAAAAGCATGCAGATTTATTAGTTAACCAAAACCACACTTCTGTTAAACTTTTGAACCATGCCTCAAATGATCCACCTTTTATTCAGGTCTTTTTATTCCAAGAATATAATTTTTTTTTTTACATTCTTAACTGGTCTTGGATTGACATATTTCATAATAGCATTATGGCAACTTTATATCCTGCCTTATTTGCTGAGATAAAGTGATACAAGGCTAATTTTTCCCCTCCACCTTGTTTTTTAGATGTAAAACTAATGGGTTTTTCAGGCACCTTCCCCATCCAAAAAGGTGAATTGTATGTGCTGTAAATGTTCTTTGGATGGAGGTTTTTAACAATGTCTTACAATTTGCCATTGCTTCATTTCTGCCCTGTTCTTTCATTAACTCCTACTGCCCAGTTTTTTTTAAGTAGCAGATTTCATAATGATAATTATACTAGATTATATGGCATTTCAAATAAGCTGTAGGTACATGCAAATAATACTGAGTCCAGACATTTGCCTACCCATGCTAGTTTTTGTTTTTTTATTAAAGTCGTAATAAAACACTTTTTCAGTTATTTTATTGTGAAAATAGCAAATAATTTGGTGTCATTTAAAGGAATTTCAAAATTTGCCATAAGTTCAACAAAAGCCCCAAAACATCTATCAGTAATACATTTTGAAAATTAAGCAAATAGAATGTTTATTTTGTTTAATTTGATTTGAAACATTGTCATTAAAGGTTTATTTTCAAATATGGAAATCAGAAATTTTTCAAAACCTTGATTTTATGAACCAAGATTATATTTTCTGGATCAACATATATCAACTCTATTGATATTTGAAATATAATTTGTTATAATTCTTAAGTTGCCAGTTATTCAAAAGTAGATTGTAAGGAGTTTCCATGTCCTTTAGATCAAACTGGACCTGTGATTCATGTTTAGTATAGTGAGCCACAATATTTCCTTAAGTGATTTTTATTGCAAATGTAATTTAAAAGTTGATAGTTACTATATTAAACCCTCCAGAGGAAGTTATACCATAAATAAACTGCCACCAGTGATGGAGAAAATCAATTCTTAACAGTCCTCTAAGGATCATTTGAATTGTTTTTCGTTCATGCATATTGCAGTAAGTTTTTTTCTTTGCTTTTTATTATATTTTCTGTCAGTCAATGGCAGTGGGAGCTGGCACTTCTAAAAAATTGCAATTAGTGAGTAGATGTATATGTTGGTGTGCATTGTACAGTGCTCAATACATAAATGTAAATTGTAATAAGTAACATTGTAAGGAGAAAAGATTTAAAAGAGTCAAGAGACTGCACATTCTATTTCAGCAAGCCTGATTTATGCTATTAATCTTTCTTCAGATTATATATATATATATAAGATATAATAAGTTGGAAAGAATAAAAAAACTACACTATCCATTTCGACAAGCCTGTTTCGTGATTACATTTCCTGACGAGTGAGTAAAATCACGAAACAGGCTTGTCTAAATGGACAGTGTAGTTTTTTTATTATTTCCACTTTATTATCTCTTTTTTTACGCTCTGTATTTATGTANGTGTAGTTTTTTTATTCTTTCCAACTTATTATATCTTTTATTACGCTCTGCATTTATGTATCGAGCACTCTAATACGTTTAACCGAATCGAATGTACCATATATATATATATGTGTGTGTGTGTGTGTGTGTGTGTGTGTGTGTGTGTGTGTGCAGGCCCTTACAGTATTGTTGCTGCAATGATACTCATCAGGAACTGTTGGATGTCAGATCATAGTGGACCTAGAAAATGTCATCATCTGAGAATAGTTGGGAAGAGAGCTTCATTGTAAACTGCTTTAAAGGCCAAGGTGATGTTCATGTCAGAGGTAATTACAGAGGCCTGAAGTTTCTGAAAATGAACAGTGAAAGTTTTGGAATGAGTGGCTGATACCATTATCAGACAGCAAATGGACATCAATGAAATGCAGTTTGGTTTCATACTTGGTGGATGCACAATTGACCTCATCTTCATCTTACATCAAATGCAAGAAAAGTATGTTAGTACTGACCAAAGACTCAACATGGCAATTGTTGACTTAGAGAAGGCCATTGACAGAGTCCCTAAGGATGTGCTTTGGTTGGGAATCTAGAAAGTCAGAGTAGAGGAATGGTTCATTTGACTAGTACAAATCATGTACTGTAATGCAAAGAGCAGATTATGGGTGGATGACTCATACAACAATGACTTAAGTCTGAAAGTTGGAGTTTATCAGGGTACAGTTCTCAGTCCCCTGTTGTTGATCATTGTGCTTGAGGCCTTGGCCAGAGAGTTCTGTACAGGGTGCCCCTGGGAACTATTGTATGCATATGATTCAATCATCATAACAGAATCTCTTGAGCAACTGCAGGTGAAGTTGAAAGCATGGAAAAATGAACTGGAAGCAAAAGAATTGAGAGTAAATCTATTATAAACAAAGGTGATGGTCAGTGGACCTGACTTATGTTCTTTAAAAGATTCAGGAATATATTAATGTGCCATGTGCAGAAGTGGTATAAGATCCATTGCCATGCTATGTAGTTTTTGGGCACTTAGGGTGCACAAAAAGTGCAGTGGTCCAAAAGGAAGGTTGAATCTGGACACAAACTACAAGTGCAAGAGATGTCTGGCAGCAGACTTAATTAACATTGAGGACCATACCCCTACCCACAAGTGGTAGAGTATATAGTAGCTGTGTCAGGAGTGTGCTTTTGTATGGCAGTGAATGCTGGGGCCCTCACCTGGTACTCACTTGCATGTGGAAGGATAGGCCTATGATCAGATGGATATGTAATGTCAAACCTGGACAAGCACAGTACATTGGGTCAGACCTCTTCCCGAGAAAACTTCACCTCCCAAACCTTGATGAACTCCTAAAAGTGAATCGGTTATGTTGGTTTGATCATGTTAAAAGAAGCAATTTTTGGATAAATTTAAGTACAAAATTCGAGGTCAATAACTGCAAGAAAGCTGGTCAGCCAAAGAAGACATGGATCCAGACAGTGACACAGAATATAAGATGTGGGAGATGGATATGGTTGATCCACAAAACCATGTTGCATGGAGATGCTGCCTGTAGACTGTCAGAAACTGTCATTTTCTTGGCCACTTTTTTTTGCAGTCAAAAGTGTGATGTTTTTCCAGCAGTGCTTTGCTATTTCATTCTCTTGGTGTCACCTTTTTGAACAGCTCTCATGTTTTTTCTCTCTTTGACTCAAGAAATGCTTTGTTTCTCAGTGGTAGGACAACGTGTACACTGTAGTCTGTAAACTATATTATTTCTCACTTTAAGTGGAACTTGATACATTAGCTTTGAGAGTATTGCCCTAAGGGTGACTGCTGTGAAAAATAAACACTTGATACTATGTTGTTGGAGAGTTTGCCTTAGGTGCTCACTAATGTCCTAAACATGGGGTAGACAAAGCTTAAGAGGTCCATTTTCTTCTTCATGATTAGCCTGGTAGTGTTTGATAATGTGGACATCCCTATTGGTATGTAATGAAAGAAAATCAGACAGCCTATATAACAATTTGATTTGTATACTAAGAAATATGGTACCAACCATATTTCTTAGTAGATGATTGTGAAGACATCATCAATGATGATGACAATTGATGATTGTGAAGACATCATCAATGTACCTTTCCCAGACAGTTGGCCCTTGGTCTGCTGTTGATAATGCTGTGGCTTCAAATGCTTGCATGAATATCTCAGCTATAATTGAGGATGTAGGGGCTCCCATGGGTGCACTGTTGGTTTGTGTGTAGATGTCATTGTTGAAGAGGAAGCATGTGTTGGGGAGAAGTGCTCGTAGTAGTTGCAGGATATCTGAAGGTTTCAGTGTGGTTCTTGATGGCAGTGAATCATCATGTTGAAGAAGGTCCTCTACAATTCTTAAGGTGTCGTCAATGGGGATGCTTGTATATAATGATGTGACATCAAAGGATACCATGATTTCATCTTCATGGATTCTTTGGTGTGTAATGAAGGCGGCAAAAGCAGTGCTGTTGTTACAGTGGTGTGGATTCATCTTTGTGTAGGGATGTAGAAGGTCTGCTATGTAACATGAAAGTGAATGAAGCGGACTTCCAGAGTAAGCGACGATTGGACGTATTGGAACATTAGGTTTATGAACTTTTGGTTATCCATAGAACCATGATAAAGCCGAGTCTTTAAGTTTTAATCTGTGGTAGAGGCAGTTATCAAGGAGATGGTTTTCCTGTAACGTTGTTAGTGCTTTGCTGACTTTGGTTTTGACTGAGTTCATTGTTCTGCACTTAACCATGGTATATGGTCCATTGTTGAGATGCTCCTGACACTTCTGGATGTAAAGGATCACCTACAAGGTTTCTTTGAACACATCAACAGCCAACACTCAAATATCAGATTCACCATGGAGAAAGAAGAACAAAGAGAAATACCCTTCCTGGATGTCCTAGTAAAGAGGCAGGCAGATTGCAGCATTTCCTTTACCATCTACAGGAAACCAACCCACACTGACCAGTACCTCAATAATGCATCACACCATCCAGTCTCAGCTCGAAATAATGTCATCACCACTCTGTTTGGAAGAGCAAGAAGCATTATTTCTAAGACACCTTCAAAGGGTTCTCTTATCCAATGGATACCAAGCTAAGCATGTCCAGAGAGCCTTACACAGAGCCACTGGACCTAATCATGAAGATAAAGAACCCCTGAAACATAGACGTCTGCCTTACATGAAGAATACCAGTGGGCACCTAACGTGAGCCCTCAGACAACACAACATTCAATGCTCCTTCTTCACTACATCCACCTTAAGAAAGATCATCTCAAAACCAAAAGACCCAGTCCCATTTGAGGAAAGAAACAATGAAGTTTACAGATTACAATGTAAGGACTGTCCCACCTCCTACATAGGTGAATCAAACTGTTCCTTGGGTCAATGAGAAAAAGAACACAACAGAGCTGTTCAGAAAGGTGACACCAAGAATCATGAAATAGCCGAGCACTGCTGGGCACAGGATCATACCTTTGACTGGGATAATAATAGAATTATAGACAAGGAAATCAACACAACAACAAGAAAAGTAAAAGAATCAATCCATTCCCTGCAATGCAGAAATCACATCAACAGTATAACCCACACCCTTCCAGTAATATGGCTTCCAGCACTAAAGAAAGAAACACAACAAACACAACAAAGGTATGGTACCACTTCCCGAAACAACTCGAGCCCTGTCTGCACTCGTGTCCCCACTACCAAAGTATAAAATAGGCATATCTAGTCATTTCTGTAGCCTGATGATGGGAGAAGTATCTCTCAGAACGTAGCTTGGAAAAAGCTTAAGACTCATGACATGATAAGCTCTTACATCTATGGCTTCCTCTGAGCCCATAAAGTTAAGAATTTTCAAGATTATAAAGCAGCCAATAGTTTTGTATAGGGCAGCAGAAGAAAGGAAAACCAAGAAACAAATAAGAAGATTAGGTAAAAAAATGTGATCCTTAAAAGAGAGAGTTGAGGCAAAAAGACAAATGAAAATTCTGCTGATTACTGTGGCACTCCTGACTAATGCCATATAGAGGTGATATGGTTATCGCTAAATTTTCTAAGGATTTCACCATTTAAAATTGAAACCAGGGTTTTTAACTCATAGCATTGTTTTTATTGGTACCATAACAAAAGAGAATTGTAAGACTAGGGGAGATTAATGTTGAGACAGAATAAGGAGTGATTTATTTCTTCCCAAGAACAAAGCAAGTGATGGAAAAAAACATTACAGTAATGGTCATGATTTCAGAATGTTTTTTGTATCAGATATTAAAATTGTTGTATTTTAGATATTGTGTGCAAATATAAATGTAAGTACTCCTTCCTCCCCAGGATACTGCAGGGCAAGAAAGATTTCATGCTTTAGGTCCAATTTATTATAGAGATAGGTAAGCCCATTTTTATTCCTGCTTTGTATTTTCTCATGTGATTTCTTTTAGAAATTTTGCCAAGAAGGTTGATTTCCAGTTTTTTGTAACTTTAGTGTTGCTACCTACTTTTATTTGGTTCTGATTTTAGTCTAGACCAAATAAGTTGTTTGTATTTTTTGCTAGTTATTATAATCAAAAGGAGTGAACCATTCACATGAAGAGAAAGAACTGAAAATTGATTTGAAATTGTTTATGTTTTATGATATGAAATAATACATGTACATGAGAAAAGCATTGTTTAGTATTAAACTTTTAAAGAAATGTTAAGCAGTGGTTGGCGTCTGATGGCTTTAGGAATTTTCCAGTAATGATTTGAAACATTTGGCCATGTTTGCTCATTTCTTTTCTACAAACACTCAAAAAAATAAAATCTGACATAGCAGAAAATATTCTTTAAAAAACCTTTAGAAAAGATAAAAATATATTGGAAAATTCTAAAAAGCACTAGAAAATGGTAAGAAAGCACCAAAGTGTGACATGTAGTTTGGATTAAATTATTATTATTATTGGCAATATTTACAGAGGCTCTTTACATTTCAGTACTTTTATATACAATAGAATATATAATTACTGTTATCAACATGTGACCTCTTAGAGTGTATGTGCATTGCTTAGTGTTAATACGAGCTTAAAATAAAAAGTTAAAAGTGAGATTAGTGTGTCAAAAATAAAAATTTATGTAGTGTTAAAATATTAAACCATGTAACAAATTTTATAATAAACTATGGTACCAGTAATGAGGAAAAATTTAGTAGAGCAGGCATATAATTGTTTGATACATAAGGAGCAGGCAATTTAGCTTTCCTGAACACTTGACAAAGAAACGAAGTTTAGAAAACCTCACATTGACTGGGAAGACAGAGGGGAAAAGAATCAGTAAGGAAAAGAGTTGGTTGGATTGCAGTTGTAAAGAAGTGATCAGCAGAGAAAAGAATGCAATATCAGAGGATAGAATTTTTGTAGCTTTCTAGAAGGTGAGGCAAGAGTTGTAGCACAATATGGTTATCCACTTCTGTGTCATATGTGATACTTAAAAAAAGAAAAATAAGGGGGAAAAAAAGAAGAAGGGTAGGAAGAAGAAACCCTCTACTACCAGGGATACCAACACAACTGTCAATAATTATAATAATATTAACGAAAGGGATGTAGAATGGTAAAGAAAATAGGTCATATTTATGAGCTGGACCTTACTGGATTTATGCCTATGCTGTAACCTAGCCTACTATGCTGGGAAATTGAAAAGGGTTGCCTATTAGAGAGGATGCCAGGGCCGTTAAAAACATACTGTAAAGAGATGTTGGAAAATAAGAAAGAGATGGCCAAAAGAATTTATGTTGATAATTTGGTGAAGCTTAATTCCCTCGGTATTTACTATTTAAGTTAATAGATACAGTGATAGGATAATGAAAATTATTTTTATTAAGGTTGCATATCATGTGCTCACAGTGTATGGGGCATAAGTTGGCAGAACACCACAAGAAAAACAATACTTCTGAGAAGGTCTGAAAGACAGTAATAATGATGAGATTGAAGGACAAATTTTGGGAGTTGATCTGAATCTTAATGAAGCTGAAACTGGTCTCCGAACCAAATAGCGAACAGACCTGCAGGCATCCATCAAAAGGCATACCTGTGCAAGCCGTTGATACATGCCAACTGGATAGTGAGTGTGAGTGTGATCTGAATGGACCCTTTAGTACAAATAGAGATGGTGTTGAGGATATAATATTTATAAAGACTTCACTAAAGAGGAACTTTTAAATTGCATTAACACCATTAAAAATAGAGAAGTGACCTAGATGGCAATTATTATTGAAGTTTAGAAAGAAAGTTGCTTTAACAGAACCATTACTTGATGTGTTTAACAAGATGTTGGGTTGATAGTGTTTTGATTAAAAAGTGTTAAATTTTAAAGTTGAAGGAAGAATGAGACAAAGTAGATGTGAAAACCAATACAATAAAAGAATACCTTCAAGAAAGGGTGTAAAGGTAAAGGTGCTGGTAATAAAGGATTGTAGGGTGAAAGCTTCTGGTAAATCCGTAACCAATTGGAGATAATACCACATCAATAAAAGATTTGTTGTTGTATAGTCGTTGTGGCTACCGTTGTTATCTGTTACCATTGGCCCAGTTTTCTTAACTACATCATTTTAAAAGCCTGGTCTCGTGAAACCCTATTGTCAGTTATCTCACCCATAACCCCTGTTGTGACCATAAACGTACTAATGCTAGCCTTAGAACAGAATAAGAAACTTTTTACCGTTGTAGATAATTAAAAATGAATATTCCAACTTTGTAACTGATTTCTCCTGAAATGTAAAGTCTTGTTCGTGTTTTATTCATTTGAATTTCTTTTTAGTAATGGTGCCATATTAGTTTATGATATAACAGATGAAGACTCATTTTTAAAGGTATTTTTTTTTTAATTTTGTTTTTATGACTGTTAATTTTTTGTTAACTAACATTGATATAGTTTTTGGTGTAGTTTCTGCATAAATACTTAAATATTGGAGAGCTGGTATATTGATGTGATTGTTCCTGTTAAGAAATACTCGTAATTTTTTACCCTTTTCATTAAGTGCATAAATCAGACAAAATAGTACTTAATTACTGCCCCATCCTTAATTGCCAGCATGCTTTCTTTACTTCTGATTTTTTAATGAGGCCGAAAAAAACCCCCAACAAAATCACAAAACAAAAAACAAAACAGATGCGGTGGTCAGATGTAAAGTTATCACAAGGTAAAATCAATTTCCATGTAGATGTATGTTCAATGGCAAGATTTTCTCACACTTGATCTATACCGGGTTGACACTGACGTTTTCTAATGCCGAATTTAATCATGAGGGCTGGCTATAATTGTATTGATATGAAATGAAGAGAAAAAATTGAATCAATATTTTCACGTTTTGTTGGTACCATATTAACTTTAAATTAAGGTGACTAATTTAATAAGATGTTATTTCTTTGTTATTGTTATTTTTTATTTGAAGTCAACATGTTGGTAAATAAACTGACGCATATTTCGTAAAATATTGGCAGCATTTAACATTCTTAGTATTAGCATCCACCGTGAAAAACTCGTAAAAATCTATCCAAATGGAACCTCAGTTTATCTTCTTCTTGCCCTATGTAATTTGAACCCGTAACCCCTCTTCATGTCGTCGCCTGGTGCAAAGCGTGCCTTGTCGTTAAACTTGGCGACACAACTCAGCATTACTGTTTTTAGCAGGAGCTCTTAAATCTCTTGAATGCTGTGCAATATACGCTAATATCTGTGGATTATTATCGCCATGCATTATAACTGAAGATGCCTTTCGACCTGTTACTCCTTGTTACTCCTTGGTACTCCACATAAATAGTTGTAGATACTTGAATTGACGGTGGGTATGAAACAAACCTGGATAAAAATGCTTCTTCCAAATATGAAAAGTATCGTTCTTTGGTTCGTGATTTACATTCCAGCTTTTCGAAAGTCAGTTTCGTAAATCTCTTCATGAGCTCTTTAGGTATATCCGGTAAATCTTGTATTACTTTCAGTGAAATGTGCACCGCTTTGAACATCGACAACAAACACGAGCGCTTTCTTTCAACCAAACTTTACATTATAATAATTCGCACTAGATACTACATATTCCATCGCACAAACCAACTATGATCAAACCCTGAACTATTGTCGTTTTAAAAATCGTGTTATTGAAATTTTTAAATTTTGTTAAATAGGCAAGCCAATCCAGACTACCTTGATTAGCGAGGTCTGTAATTCTTTGAGTTTTGGGGTGAAAAAAAAATCCATTTTTATTGTCATTTATGCTTGTGGTTGTAGCAGGAGCTAGGCGTGTTTAGTCGAAGTGTACAGTAGGCATTAGTTTAATGGGTTTAACCAGCTTACTTTTGTTCAGAGTAGAAACAAAAATAGTACAGTCGTCTTGGGAAAAGTATTTGGGAGTCAACGGTGTTATTCACTATTAGTTATGGTAATTTTGTCATGCTGTTTGGTCAGAGTTAATGGTGGCCAATGCCAATATTGCAAAAACGATGTTATTAGTTTGAGCCGACTTACTTGTATATGCAATTTGAGGGTTGTAATCAATGACATACCAGCCGAGTTGGAGTTTCCCGAAAGATTACGGCAAATAATTTTTCAAAGTGATCCCATTCGTTTTCTTGATATTTTTCAAGGCCCCTTTGAGTCCACGATTAGAGTAGGGTCATTAGAGAAGAGAATAAAAGGATATATAAAGAATATTCTTGTTATTGTGTTCGTGTGTGCAAGGACTCCGATAATGTCAAGCTCGTAAGCGTGCTTGGAAGGCTCCTGATGTACCGGATATCAAAGTTTTATTTGAATATCTGGTTATGCATGAGGCAGAGTATTTCGACCAGATTGAGGTCGAAGATTCCAACGAACCCCGTGGAAACTCTAATAAACTAGATGGCACCAAATTAACATCAATGCATGGGAATTAGCAGATGATTACTTCAAAGTTGTCTTCAATGATGATAAAATTGTTGATCTTAATAAATATGTTTGGAATACTCAGCTTTCTATGCTTATGATAATAATTACAATTACTTTAATGAAGTGTCTAATCGTGGACTCAAAGAGGCCTTGAAAAATATCAAGAAAACGAATGCAATTACGTTGAAATCAAACAAGTCACTGAACTACTCCGCAATCGAATGAACACAAACCCCCTTGTTGAATTACCACAATGAGGATGACCACGAGATGCGGTTCGCCGTGGTTATTGGAAATACTGCAAAACAACGTTTGAACTGAAAGAAAGGATGAATTAGTAATAACTGCAAGTGAACGTTTCCGTTATTCCCGTGGTAAATTTTGTCACAGAAATAAACTAAAACAACCTACGATACCTAAATGAAATGAAATGAAAGCTGTGGGTGACCCAATTATTCCGTTTGATATTTCCCAATGTAGCTTTCAAAGACAGCTTCAATAATTGGAAAAATGTGATCTCACGCTCACCTTGACTGTTCGATCAAATTAGTGTGATTGCATGAAAGTCCTTACGTACGGAAAGGGACTAGCGAACGACCTCGATAATTTCCGTCCAATTTCCCTGGTTTCCGTTTTGTTAAAAGTGATGACATCGTGAATGCTTAAACGCACCTAAAAGTTCCTAGCCTCCAAGAACTTGATAGCCGAAAATCTCCAGAAAGGTTTCTGTACGGGATTTTCGATAACAGTTGAATACACAGAGTCGTTGCCTCACACAATAATTCAAGCAAGGATAGAGCAAAAAAGTCTATGCTTCACTTCGATCGACCTTATTAGCGCCATCGGAGAGGTGTGTCATGACTGTATAAAAGAAGTAATGGAATTCCTACCACCTACCAATGGTCTTAGGAAACTCATCTCAAATTTGTGTAATAGATTTTCCATCTTTGACACAACTGGAGATTTAATTACGAAACCTATTGAAATCAAGAGAGGGAGAGAGAGGGGTCATACAAGGACTTAGTTTGTCACCATTGCTGTTTAAGATGTGTTTTAGCACACTGGTGGAAACTTTGGATCAAAATAAGAGAAAATGTGGCGGCTATATATTTAGTCTGTCTCTCCGTAATTGGTTTCAGTTTGTGGACGACTCAGCCATCGTAACAAATCTGGGGTCTGACAAGCAACTGTTGTTGAACTTGTTTCAGAAATGATTGATATTGGGCAAATTTCCTAATACCAATTGACAGTTGCCCCTGCTTTGCCATTAAAAAAGTCCCATTCCTCAAGTGTACAATACATGCCGTAACGAAACTTGGGAAGGGTTCGAATCCCACCCGTGAAACTTGGAGAACAATTTGTTTATCAGTGGAAAGGGTTTAGTTTCGAGATAAACAATAATTATGCGAAGGATTAAATTATAAAGCTATATTAAGAAGCCATTTAGAAAACAGACCTCTTACATCCAATACAGTAAAGTTTTCACCACTAGGTTCTGCATATACAGCAAACTGAATTGGCTTTTGTCGTTACAATCTCGACGATGCCTGTTTGAAACAGTCATGTCACAATATTGTTATATCCAGAGGTTGCTCAACTTCATCCAGAAGCCAAAACCTGTTGTCTGTATTCCCCATTTAAAAAGTTGAGACTCAAGCTTACCTTTTTCTCACACTTATATCAACAATGTAAGATTACGGTCAGACGAATTCTCAAGCCATCAAAGGACAAAACGTACGATCCTTGTACGTAGTTGTGTGCACATTTTCTCACTTTTCACATGCACACAGCGACCGGATTTAGTATCGGTGACGTCTTTGAAATTATATGGCATTGAGGTGACAGTGTTTATTGAGACGAGCTTCATCAAATCGCACGAGTATAAAATCACCTGTGGCAGATTCTCAATGACCATGTGAAAGATAAAAGTAAGGATGTCGAACTCATTTTCATTGAGCTTTCATCTCTTGGTTTCTATTAAGAAGATATGACCAATTTCAAGAATCTTTAAAAGTATATTGATTATGAAAAAACTTAAAAATATTACAGAGACAGCTATAAGATGTCCGTATTACATCTATAAACGTCGACTCGGGGAATGGACTTTACCGGAACTACTACTTTCTATAAAAGAAACTCGGTTGATTCGCCCGTTCTTTATTAATGTGAATACGGTGTGACATTGTAGTGAAATGATAGAGTTGAAACAGCAGATGACGTTTAAAAGTATTGTTACTATCATTATGCATTTTCATAAAGTTAGCTATTTGATACAATTGTTCACCGGGTCACTCCCATTGACCTGGTGCAAACAAAGGTTTCAAGAGACGTTTTTACGAACAATAAAACTAAATAATACAAGACACGCACATATAAGAATACAAAACACAATCATCAAAATTGGAAAAACGAAATCAACACAAAATCAGTACAGAAATATATGTTAAAATAGTATTTAAAATTTTTAATTTTAAGTACGTATAAAAAGAGAGTACAAAATTGTCTAGAAAGAGCAGATAAAAAGTTCTTTTAGAATATTTTAATTGAAAGGGTTTTACGTAAGATATGAGCTGTACTTGTTCTAACAATTTTTTTTAATTTCTTGAAGCTGTGGTATTTTGTCAAAACATTTTTGTGTACTTTTTTTGATCATCCCTAATGAACCTACTGTGACGGGGATTGTTGTGGTTTTGAGTTCCCACATTATTTGAATTTCGATTTCCAAGTCCTTAAACTTTCTAAGTTTGTCAAATTCTTTCACGGCAATGTTTCTGTCAGATGGTATACTCGCATCTATCAAGGTGCATGTTTTTGATTTTCGATCTTTGATTATGGTCAATGGTTACCCTTAAGATATATTAAATAACTTTATTCGATATTAATTACGTACTTTCCAAAATCCTGTCAAAGGACCCAGCACAGTTTTCTGTATACCACAAGCTACCTTGGATAGGGCTAGTTTTGAATAAATTAGAAATCATAGCACCATGGCAGTTTCCGAATACTATCATGCTGCTGCACAGAAGAGTTTGATCCAAGCCAACAAAAACGAAATAGATCTGAAAATTATTTGTGTAGTAATTTTCAAATTTAGAAAAATTATACCATCATTTGCGAAAGCCATCTTGCCTGCCACAAATTTGAATATTATTGTTATGAAGTTAAGTGCCAGCGTATGCAGGCATTACGTGCATGTTATTGATGTGTAAAATATAAGTTCTTGGAGGAAAAACTTTAGTCAGTCGAACTCAGTCAAAATGAGAATCCAAAGCCATCACCAAAATCTTAATTATAAGTTGGTACATTGTCTATTGCTGAAATATGAAAGCTGTGAAAATATTAAGATTGAAAAATTAGGAAGTATTTGACAGAGCCAATTCCGTCTTCCACTTAACAGCGTTTGAGTCAATTTTATTTAATTTTTATCACATACACTCTGTAGACATTTGTATATTTACCTTAGTTGTTTTGGACAGCATGGTACAAAGAGTGATGGCCTTTCCACATTTCGTTTCGACTAAAAGCTTCCGACAAGAATGACCTTTATTGTAATTGCGGTGTTCAAATTCTGTACCGCATATCGTTTATTAGAATCAACTTTGTTGGTTTAGATGGTTTAAGCTTTTCTACAACTCTTGGAGTACTTTACCTAGCCCTTTTCAACAATCAAAACAGTAAACTATTAAGTATGTAGATGCTTTCTAATGTAAAATTGGGGGATAGAAAGTATCCGTATTTCGAACAACGATTAAAAGTAAATCAGGTCAAGTCTGTTCACTGCCCGGTTCCTACTGGTGCAGAGAAGCTTCTAGTTCAGTAGGGAACAAATCAAAACAAGCTTCATCATTCTCACCCACACACGTGGGTATACATCCAGGCATACAAGCATTTGTTTCAGAAGTACACAATTCTTAATTCATGTAATTAATTTCAATTTGAAGGTTAAGAATTGGGTTAAAGAGCTTCGAAAAATGTTAGGAGATGATATTTGTCTATGCATAGCAGGTGGGTGTTGAACATTAAATCTTTGATCAATGAAATTTTATTGTTGAGTAGCTGTGCATATGGTTTTACATTATTGTGTTTTGTTTGATATGGAATATACGAAAGAAGTTCATTTAAGCCTTTCCTCACAGCGCACGATGCACCTTTATATGGTCCCCACGATCAGGGGGTTTAGCTGGCATGAGTGTTCTAGAGTAATTATCATGCAGCTCTTTTTGTTTCAGGAAAGTAATGTGTCGTTGTATGCCCTACACCAGATTACATGTAGGAGTAGTACCGCAGATACTGTAATACTGGCGTAATACAGGTCTGTACACTGTGCAGACCTGTATTACCGCCTGGTATGTCACTAAGAGGTACCAGAGAGGCAAGTCCGTCAAATTGGGGATGTGCATTTAAAGATACACAAGAATATTTATAGTACTGGCCGATGTATCACTAAGAGGAATGAAGGAAGAAAGTCACAAGTGCGATTTACATTTAAAGGCATACAAAAGGAAAACACCTAAACATTTCAGTATTCACTTTTTTCAAAGTAAGCAGTCACAGTGTTGTCACGAGAGACTCATTTAAGCGAGGCCTTTTTTGAAGCGGGATTTTGAAGTGACATTGGAAAGGTTTTGAAGGGTTTGGCTTTCACAATACTGTAGTGAATGGATCCGAAGACTAGTTATTGTGGTTCTTGGGTGTATTAAATAATATTAACCTCCAGCCTACATCAAAGGTTAATGAACCTATTGTAAGCCCATCCAAAGTATGTTTGTTTATATTTACCATTATTGCAAGGTGAATTGTCAAATGTGTCATCTATACGCCTAAGATGAGAGTCAAACACGCATTAAGAATTCACTACGTGGTCGATAGGGGTACATTCGGATGGTTACCAGCACATCCTTATGGTAATGCAACAAGTTAATGAAATGGAGATTTTCGTTTAAAACAGCCTTATCTAAAGGAATATTTTGGATACAGACTTACAGCAGGACTTATACAGTTATGCCTTACCTTTCTAACCAATAATAAGGCAATGTTGTATATACAAATAAACGTTGGTAAACTAGTTTAATTTTGGAAAGAAGAGCTATCAGGGGTTGGGAAGCTGTAGAGGGATATTTCTCTTAAGGGTCCAAATTTTAGTGTTTATAATGATTGTTTTTGCAAATCAAGTTGGTAGATAGAATAAAACTCAGACCAAATTTTTTTTTTGACATGCACTTAATATATCTATTTTTAGGTAATAAAATTGACTTAGAAAAAAGCAGGCACGTGGAAGCCCAAGTTGCGGAAGAGTAAGTGCCATTTCATTTTTTTGAGTGTTCATTTTGAATTGTCTAATTGGAATTGACCCTTATACCGAGCGAATGTCAGTAAGTCATCTTTGGTGGTATTTTTTATCACTTTCTTGAGTTTCTGAGTTATTATTTTATGCCATAACCGTCCAAACAGAAAATATGCAACCGCTATTTTTTTGCGTTGTGACTTTCCTTTTGTTGCCAGTTACAGTTTTTGTTTTACATGTACTGTTTTTGTTTCTTTTGCGTAATTTATAAGAAAACTGTCGGGTAAAGAAGTTAGCCCCGGTGGATCACACGTGTTCCCATTCAAGGGCCTATATTTCCTGCTGCATGGATATTTACTCTCTTAGCTGTGGTTAGAGCGGTCAGCTGTGCTACTCATTATTAAAGGTTTCTTACATGACTTAAATGTAGTGAAGTGACGTAAGTGAAAAATTGGACCAATACTATTCCGATTTTCCCCCCATTTTGTGTAGATATGCTACTTCTGTTGGAGCTAAACACTTCCACACAAGTGCAAAGCTGAATAAAGGAATAGAAGAAATGTTTCTTGATTTATCAAAACGTAAGTTAATAAGACATTTTGAACTGGGTCTTAGACTTGATTAGTCAATGCCCGTTGTTGTTGTTTTAATTTTACTTGTTCTTGTTTGTGGTTTTCTTCTTGTTGTCGTTCTTCTTGTACTGGTTCTTCTTGTTCTGGTTCTTCTTGTTCTTCATTTTTATGTTCTTGTTAAGCAGTTGAAGTTGATGGTCCTCAATATTACTTTTAAAAATGTGTCGAAACGTTTCATCACAATTAACAGTCTTCCACTGCCCTATGCCTGAACTCGATTAACAAAGTCTGTAAACACCAGACACATGTTTCATTCTATTGATCCATTTTAAGGACATCCAGCCTACCCACCTGATATCACACTGGTACTTAAACCCCTAGACAACCATGCTTATATTTGAGCCAAGCAAGACATCCTACGCAGTGAAACTTCCTTTGTACGTTGATTTTTGAATGCAATGGAAACCAGATATATTCAATGTAGTGTAGGGTACATAGGGCATTTTTTCGGGTCATGTTCAAGGTTTTTAAGTCTGGTTAATAAATGCCGTGTAACTTTGTGTAATAAATTGTTTGTGCAACCGATACTCTAGATAATTTGCCTAATTTTATCCATTTCTCCGACAAATTGTCAAAAGAGTACATTAGAACTGCACGGTGGACAAAAGTTTTTACGAGTCCAATTTTAAACTTTGTGGAGCTGAATGATCCCCACTGCACTTACTGTCCAGTGAAGGTTGGATTTTGAAACACACTGGTTTTAAAAGAGGTGAAAGTTTTTTGTACTAAAACGTCTATAAAAGGCAAAAAAAACCCTGTCCTTTTAAACACTAAGGATGAAGTTTGTTCAGGTTAATCATAAACTTAGCGCTTTCTTGTTCATTTTCATTTTTTACCTTGGTCTAGTCAAGTTTCAGCGAAAAATCTGGCGACCAAAACATGAGCATGATTTTAATTGTGATATTCAATTTTTGTACCAAAAATTGTCTATTCACTGTCGAAAAGATTAAGATTTAAAGCGTTTTATGGGTTTTTTTTGTGTACCATGTTTCCGAGTGCTCAATTTTTTTTTCAAGGATTTTGGATCAAGAGATTCACATTTCTTCATGTGCGGATTGCAGAACAGCTGTGTGAAATAGTGAGGAGATTTAATGTACCATCTTGGATGACAAAGGGCTGGACGGTACTCATTCCCAAGGATCAAGTGAAAGGCTATATACCATCCAATTTCCGCCCAATAGCATCCTTGCTCATGATGTGGAAACTGTTGACATCAATGATTAGCGACAAGATATATGAACATCTGACTGAACAGGACCTGTTACCATGGGAGCAGAAGGGATGCACAAGAGGAGGAAGAGGAACAAAAGAACAACTGATTATCGACAAGGCCGTGATGAAAGACAGTAAGGCGCGCTTGACCAATTTAGCGATGGGGTAGATCGACTACAAGAAAGCGTATGATATGATGCCTCACTCTTGGATTGAAGAATGCCTGGAGATGTATAAAATAGACTCAAAGATAAGAAAGTTCATGACGAATAGTATGCAAACCTGGAGGACAGTTCTGGAATGCAAAGGAGAAGAGCTTGGAGAAGTTAAGATCAGTAGAGGAATATTTCAAGGTGACAGTCTCTCACCACTTCTCTTCGTAATGGTGATGATACCACTGGCATCAATACTGAGGAAGACACCACATGGATATGTTTTTAAGAACAAGACAAAGATCAATCATCTCCACTATATGGACGACCTTAAACTATTTGGCAAATCAAAGGAAGATGTTGAAACACTGATGAACATAGTACGGGTGTTCAGTAAAGACATTGGTTGAAGACATGCAGTTCGGAATAGACAAGTGTGTCATCTCTGTACTCAAGAGGGGAAAGTTGGACAGTCAGAACAATGACATCGTTCTGGGGAATCAGGAGAGTATATTATCACTTGATTCAAACAATTGCTACAAATACCTTGGAATGTTGGAGCTTGATAATATCAAGCACAAGGACATGAAAGGCAGAATAAAAGCAGAGTACTCAAGATGGCTACGTAAGATCTTGAAGTCTAAACTGAATTCTGGCAACCTGATTGAAGCAATCAACACCTGGGCTGTATCATTAGTCAGATATGGAGGAGGAATTATAGACTGGACCAGCAGAAATTAGAGAACACAGACCGAAGAACGAGAAGGTTACTGCATGCCTATGGGGCATTACACTCAAGGGCGGATGTGGACCGCCTCTATGTGCGAAGAGAGGATGGTGGGAGAGGCCCGATGAGCATCCTAGAAACAGTCCGGTACGAGGATAAGAGCCTGATTACATACGTAAATGGCAAGAACACGAATATCATGACGACAATACAGCAGTACACCATGAGGCAGACTGAAGATAACATGAAAATATTCAGGGAGAAACAGAGAGAGAATCACAAAGAAGGATGGCATAGCATGGTTATGCATGGACAGCATGTGAAACAGACGAAAGAATTTTCGGATCAGAAAAGTTGGCAATGGCTTAAGAGAGGGAGTTTGAAGCGACAGACAGAGAGCTTACTCGTTGCAGCGCAGGACCCAGCATTGAATACCAAGTTTTGAAAAGCAAAAATCGAGCATAGCAGAGAGTCAGCTTTTTGTAGAATGTGCAAGGCTAGGGATGAGACTGTTTCGCATATCATCAGCGAATGCAGCAAACTGCCCCAAACTGAATACAAGGCAAGGCATGACAAAGTTGCAGGTGCAGTGCATTGGAGCCACTGTAAGCTGCACGGACTACCTCACACTAAGGCGTGGTACGACCACAGAGCAGAAAAGGTTTTTGAAAACGAAGAAGTGAAGGTTCTGTGAGTCCCCAGAGATGTAAGAACACTGCCAAAGGAAGATGAAAAGATAGAGAAGTATCAAGAGCTGCCCCGAGAGATCTCTAAGCTGTGGAAAGTGAAGACAGCTGTTGTGCCGATCATCATTAGTGCACTGGGAACAATTACAGACCGACTGACATCCTTCCTGGCCATACTCGGAGTCGATTGATCCTTTGAAACTATTCAAAAGTCAGCTCTGCTAGGAACAGCACACATCCTGCCAAAGGTACTGGAGAAAAAGGAGTAGAGAAGAGACCGAAATGAAGGTCTGGATACCATCGGTTCTAGCCTCAAAACTGGCTTTGCCGTGAAATGGAATACCCACAATAATAATAATAATAATAATAATAATAATAATAATAATAATAATAATAATAATAATAATAATAATAATAATAATATGTCCTGGGTATTGACATTAAAATGCATCCGGTTGTGGAGTTTCGACGTGGGCGAATGAGGTTACCCTTTGCCACAACTACCTCCAGGTCACCCTTGGGCAAGGTGTAGTACCTGTTAGCCCCCCCCGAAACCTTGAAATACCGGGTTGACGTCCGGCGGAGTTAAGTTTGTCTCACGGGCAGGCGAAGCGCTCTTGAGCCTTGGTTGGCAATCGTCTAGAGATGGTGTCTCGATAAAAATACCGGGAAGGAAAACCCTCCAAGTAAATGGAAAAACCAACCTTGTTATAATACGAGTGAAAAATAATGAATCTTAACGAAATAACGGATCAGGGGGGACCCGAACTGCCTACGGGAAGTGTGACGGTGCCCGAGCCCCCCGGTACAGAAGTTATAGGCAACACTTCTGCTACTGGGGTATCAAAGTTGCCTCAAAGGAAAAGATGGGACAGTGATGTCAATAAAGTTGTTATGGAATGTTTCTTTAGAAGTAATCCTTTTGATGAAAATGGGAAAGTAATCAGGGGGTATAGACAAAGAATGTTTAGGGAATGGAAAAACAGGGGACTGTTTGAATCAACAGAACAAAGGATATGTGACCAGGCAAGAGTTATTAGGAAGAATGGATATCTATCAGAATTAGAATTGGAAATGATAAAAAGACGTATTGATGATGAAGAAGAAGAATTACTAGGCGAGACCTTGGGACTAGAGAGCAACGAAGTTGTGGATAGGGAGAATGTTGGTGATGGTGTTAATATTAATGACGTTAATATTGGTTTGTTAGGTGAACAAAATGTAGGGATAGCGGTGGATGAAGAGGTATTAGTGAATCTGAACGAAGAACAAAGAGAAATCCTTGAAAGTTTAAGAAAGATAATCAATGAAGGAAAAACCGCTGATGGAATAGTTTTCAGGAACATCAATAGAAATAGGTTAAGATCTCAAGTAGACAAAGTAAATCAAGTCATACAACACATATCTACTAGTAGCATTACGGAAACAAATAATTTGATTAGAGCTGCCTCGGTATTGATAGCGGAGCAACTAGGTTTGAA
>RDPX01000142.1:1269418-1286362 GCA_003991215.1 Morbakka virulenta
ATAATAATAATAATAAGAAGAAGAAGAAGAAGAAGAAGTAGAAAAAGAACCCAGCTTACCCGTATCGGACTGGGGGTCGGATGGGTTTGTTGGGGTTTCTACCCCTGAGTCCCCGCGGGCCCGTGTTGCTCCACCACTCAATAATAATAATAATTTTAACTTCACATGGTTTTATTTGTAAATTAACGATCTAGAAAATTTACAATGAAATTGATCCACTCAATACAGGTTGCAACACAACTGAGCTGTCACTGGGTGTAGAGGACTGGAAACAAAACAAGAAATAGCACAATGAAGCCTAGTTGTGGTAGATCCTCCATTTTGGCATATCACTGAGAGACGATGTATCAGCTGGTTACCAGATTAATAATTCTGGGTTTGTCCATTCTTTGTTTCTCATACAGAAAATAAAGTATGATGTCCGTATGCAAATGTTTATCGATCTTTTGATAATAAATTTAACAGTTTCGTCATTGAGATCGAGGGACTTTAGTTTTGAAACAATCAAGCTATTTTCCCCAAACACACCTAGAGTTCCGAGGCTCAAGTTTACGTAATAAACTTCAAATCTTCTTGATAAATCGGATAATAACTGTTGGAAGCGTTGATTTTTACGGTCGAAGTTACTTTCTATACATTGCCGTACTACACATTGCCCAATGGACATATCTTGCCATATTATCATGACGCCTTTTATATTCTTTCTGTGCTAACTTGGAACACTCACTTATGACATGGCTAACACTCTCACCCCTCTCGAAACACATCCTGTATGATGATAATGATGATGATGATGATGATGATTATTATTATTATTATTATTATTATTATTATTATGAGTTTTTTCTGGTTTTCATCAATAAAAGAGGAGGTGCATTTTAACCTTTCTGCCAAGGGGCTTTATATTCCGCGTCAGGTGCCACTTGGTACATTTTTCACTAAACTGAGGATTTGTGAATTTTCGGTTACACAACCACCGGTATTTTAATCAAGACACCATCTGTAGGAAGGTTGCCACGCAAAGCTAAATGCCCCTTCCTGCCCATGAGACAAGTTGCTCACGCCAGATTTCAACCTGGTATTCCAAACTTGGGACAAAACGAGACACAATTACGCCGGACGTCAACCCATTTTTTCAAGGTCTCGAAGTGGGCTGACAGGTGCTTTACCTTGCCAAAGGGTGACCTGGAGGTAGTTGTAGCAAAGGGTAACTTCATTTGCCGGCGTCGAAGCTCCTCAACCGGATGCAGTTTATCGTCATATCCAGGACATTTATTATTTTTGAGTGGCGGAGCAATACGAGCCCAGGGGGGACTCAGGGAAAGAAGGCCCAGCAAACCCATCCGACTCCCAGCCCGATAAGGGTAAGTCGGGTGCAAGCATCACACCTAAGTGTATGTGATAAATTGATGGTAATAAAAATACAACACATGACCTTGCAGGTGCGGCCTGTTTATGTGACCATTTCTGCCTAAAACGGTCTACGTAGCGAGGCTTCACCAAAGACCCCAGGACTAAGTAACAAGTGCGAACTCGGTAGTCAGCCCTTCAGAACTTGAGATCCACGCTCACGACACCTAGATATGATTCTTCCTCACTACTCCCGCCTGTTAAACAGAAATGGGTGATGTGTCGGCCCTTTCGGGACATGCACAACTGGTAACGGCCATACAACTGAGTGGCAAGTCTACGGTTTGAGCGGGAATGTTTGATCTAGCCCATTCATAATTACCAGGCAAAACTAGTTCGTGTACCCCACCAATCAATTAAGATCAGAGGTTATACCTACGTCTTACGACGGTACGCCACTTGCTGACAATAATAGTCAGTGCCTGGTGTAATTATCAGGGCAATTTGACTTCACAGGACAGATGGTCAATGTCCCTTTACAGCAGTACCAGGCAGTACTAAGTTAAGCCGGCTAAGTAAGGCAAGTTCAACTTTTATCACTGTTCCTCCCCAGGTTTACCCAACTCGACTATTATTATTTGTGTTGTTTTCTCCATCAATAAACGAACTTTGAAGAGCCTCGGTAATAAAAAAAGAACGTCGTGAGTAGACCAATTAAAAATATTATTTGCAGTTTTGGGAGTAGAGTGCTGACATTTTTACCAATTGTAATGCTACCCCCAAAGTTGGTTTTGCTTGTAGGAATGATGCAAAAGCAAGCTGCTGACGAAAGTCAACAAGGAATCCAAGGAGGAGGAAGTTTGTCGCGGGATCAAAGTCAAGGAGGAAGAAACGTTGTAATTATAGACGAAGAGCCTGCACAAAAGTCGGGCGCCTGTTGTAGGTCGTGAAGGAGAAATAACTTGCTATTTTCGTATATTCAATAAAATTGGAAGTATTCGGGATAAGCAGTAACACGGTTTTCTGTTTAGTTTTAATTCCTAACGTTAGCCAAAAAAGGGATTATCACGAACTGGAAGGATGCACAAATGTTTAAATGTCAGCAGGTGGTTGTAGGTGTCGTTTTAAGTATAACCAATTTTTTACTTTATATTGAACACTTGTTAAATAAATTTGTACTGATCCCCCGACTGACTAAAATTTTTTGCATTATAATAAAACATAATTGGATGCCCGCAGTGAATTAAGGTTAATTGTTACCAAATGACGGATTTACTTTACAAAGAGAATAGCATGGGTAGGTATTTTTCAGACGTTTTATTAGGTATTTTGTAAGATTGAGGATGTATGGTGAATATTGTTGATTCCATTCTAGTTATATGTTTTTCTACCAGTTTGGTTTGTTGTATTTGCTTAATATGTTAGATGCCAGAAAAGAAAATCTGCTGCCTAAATGGTTTATTCACTCTTAATACTCATCACTGGGTTGAACTGGTGTAAAGCAGGTGTACACTTTTGTATTTAACTAGTTCAGATGCTAAGGAGTGGGCATTGGAAGGTCTGTCGAGTTTTGGTGTTGCATTTTTACTTGTAACAAGTATTAAGAGTGCTCAAAACTGGAAAGTGGTATTACGCAAGGTAGAATTACAGAGCAGAGGTACACTATTCATTTTTTGGAACCCAATAAACATTGTTGTGTGCGATTTCTAAGCTTATTTGTTATTGTCTCGCTTCATCTTAAAATGTAAAAGTTTAACCACTCTTTGCTTGAAGTTAAGCTGAATTCTAATTTTAGTCAAAACTGTGAGGAGTAGCAGAGGATTAATTAGGTCAGCAGAAGTAAACTGCGGACGCCTTAGTGTCAAGTCGCATATCTGGACAATCAGACGAACTGTAAATTGGTCTTTTAGCTAACTACAGCGGACACAGAGTAACCTCTTTTGTAGCCAATAATTACAGTCAAAGGAGCGATGTATGACAAGAAAACGAGGGCTTTAAGTCACATTTTGTTTTATGGCATATCTGCATAATTTTATGAATATTTCTGCATGCTTCTTGACTTTTTGTGTTCGTTGCTTATTTATGGCAGGTTACAAGTTGACTCATTAACTATCTCTGATAGAAAGTAACTGGTTTCTTAAAATTTGTATTCAACTTATATCTAATACATAATAATTGTTCTGCTGGAAGGAGGCAGGCTCGTGTGCGAGGTTATTTTCCGCAATCGGTGAAACTGCCATATGACTCGGTATGACTTTCAGTATATAACTTAATTTTTTATTGAAAATTACTCCAGGAAGAAATTATCTGCCAGCTACGTATTGTAAAGTTGGTTTCCAAAATGTTGTAGTTTAATGAAACGCTGGAATGCGAGGTTAGATATGAATTTTAGTTGGGTGACCTTTTAGCATTGTTTTTGTAATAATACAGAGCAACTCAGACCATTAACTACTTAGTTAAAACAAAAGCTTGGACTCTGTAATGGATAAATACAGTCGTATTACCTGTTACCTAATACTCGACTGCTTTGCTTCTAAAATCAATGCACCCTTCTTTTTGAAAGGCTCGGTAAATCGAAAGATTCATTGCTCGGATGATTTCTTTTTTGGTAATAGTTTGGATATAGTTACGCCATTTATTAATAAGAGTTAATGTTCGGAAAACTACGTTTCTTATAGAATTTTATTGAAGAGTCTCTGACTCCAAGTAGACATTTCGGGGTTGCTAATTAATGTTTAATTTTTTCTAACCCTAAATGAAAATTAAAAATGATACGGACCTCCGGTTGATTGATTTTTTGAAATTTACGGTTCATCTTGTAGAGTTGGATAATAACATTTTAACAAACTCAAAACAAAGTTCATGTCACATTGCATTTAATCGCTATCTTTAAGATGTTGCATTTCTTTTCATAGGTTTGTTATCTTGAAATGCTGACGTTTACGACCCCTCTATCCCCCTCCCCCTCCACGCACACACATAGAGAAATACACGCACGCACAGACACGCGACATTTATTATGACTCCAAGCGGTAAAGAGCCAGACAATTACCTGAAATATATTTTGTCTTCAAGTCTAACAAGTGGGCAGTAATAAGTTCTAATTTATGTACACATGATTGCGGAAAAAATATGACAACCGGAATGGTAAAATTAAAAATAGTAGAATAGTCAGGAAGTTTCCCTTTTTGTATTTATTTTTTAACTTTGAAATAGAATAAAAGGAACGAAATTACCCAATTGAACTTTAAGAGTTACAATTTACATTGTGTTAGCATTTCCATTGATTTACCATTTGTAACTTTTCCCGACAGTGATACTCAAGGTTCGAATTAGGAATGCCGAATTTATTCGTGACTAATTTCATAAAAGATTGGGGCTGGTCTGGTCTTTAATACCCCAAATGTGTGTTTATGTGTGTGTGTGCGCGCTCGTGTGTGTGTCTGTGCATGTGTGTCTGTGCGCGTGTGTGTGTGTGTGTGTGTGCGCGTGCGTGTGTAAATGTGTGTGCAAAATAAAAGTGCGTTTTGTGATTATTTTTCGCTCATAAGAGATTCACCAATTCGAACCCTTGTAGACCGCACCTTTTTTATAAGGATGTTAGATCCGCTATGGGTCTTAAATATTTGCAGTAGTATTGTGAAAAAAATGCCGTATAGTAAATTTTCTAGCTAATTGAGGTGAAACTTAGTAAACTGTTCACGTATATTTTGAAACCTGCTATTAATTTTTTACGAGGAGAACCTGTACGTTTATGGATCAGTAATATGGAGAGCAGAGCTCCCACTGAACATACAGTTTCTATGACAACACGTCTCCTCTTAGTTCTATCACTGTTTCCGTCATCCAGGTGTGTACCTTGTTATGGGTAATTGAATTTTAGAGATTTTCTTTTACTCCGTCAAAATCAATTTACTTTGGGATGTAAAGTGAACACTTTCGTCTTAAGGAATGTTCATTAAATCTAATATAATGTAATGATAATTGGGATCGTATTACTTTTTCGCTACAATGGTTTGCCAACAAGGGTGTTATTAACATATACCGTTGATATTTTTTCCTGTTCGGGATTTTCCTGTGTTGTGACTTGCTTAAAATCACTTCTCTCGTGTAAAGCACAAAAAAAATATAGTCTGTTCGTGCCGATATTAGTCGGAATAAATTTTATTCATAAATAAAAGTATTGAATTGATAAAACTGTTGTTTTTCTTTTATTTACAAGCCTTAATATGTGTTTTTAGTTAATATAAATGAGCGTCGGGCGTTAAGCTACGGCCCACACATCCATATGCCTGTTCCTCGAGCAGCCGCCATTTCGTCACGCAACTTAAACCATTCTGCATTCTGAATGCAAAGGATTAAAAGTAGTCGCGCCAGGGCAATGTGTCGAGCCAGTTAAAAATGGGTTTAGTGTCTACCTCCATCGCTTTAGGAAATGTTAAATGAAAGAGGACAATCGGTATTGCCTCCCTTTTCCAGCCGAGTGATCTATATAATTTGAATGTATTAAAATTGTAATGATGTTAATAATAATAATAATAGTAATAGTAATAATAAATGTCCTGGGTATGACAATAAACTGCATCCGGTTGTGGAGTTTCGACGTGGGCGAATGAGGTTACCATTTGCCACAACTACCTTTAGGCCACCCATGGGCGAAATGTAGCACCTGTTAGCCTACTCCGAGAGAGAGTTAAGTCCGTCTCATAGGCAGGGAAGGCTCTTTAGCCTTGGTTGGCAACCCCCCTAGTTATGATGTCACGATTAAAAGCATCCAGGAACGAAAACCTGGATAACCAATTACCCTATATTTATGGAAATTCATCCCGCATCGCTCGTCTCGCAGTTAAACAAGAAGCGCGTTCCTCAGTGATGGACCAGGCTGGGGTCGAAAAATGTAATACTGGGACAAATTCCTCCAACCCCCAGACCCTATAGACTTTACTTAATGAGAATAATTCTCAAATAGGCCCGCTAGATTGCAAAGTTATGAGCCAAATAACAGAAAAAAAGACAGAAGTGGACACGGGAGGAATACAAACAAGTCATGAAAGCTTATTACCAGGCACTTAAGCAACCATCTAATGAGAATAGTACAACCCATACCTACCAGATATGGAGAAGGATGAATTTTGACAACAGAACTAACGTAGATGCAAATAAACAAGCAAATGTAAGGAGGGACATATTGAAAAAGACGATTAACGGAAACTGAATTAGAAAGAATAAAAACATGAGAAACCAGCAAAAAATAGACAGCAGAAAACGAAATCAGAGTCGAGCACAGATAATAAAGCAAGAGAAGATGATGACATAATGAAGGATATGTTACGCATATGCCCCAATCAGAACAAAACGAAGAAGGGAGAAAAACGGACATCGAACAACAAATATTAGATAAATGGGCCTAGATAAAAATTCCTAGAAAAAAGAAATAGACATGGTACCAAACATCACAAAAAAACCGCAAGGATGAAGAATTGATAAAGGTATCAAATAATGCTGTTAATAATAAAGAAAACGTCATGAGCCATTTGGTGTAACAGAAATAAATGAACTGATGTACGCAACTGCTGCAGTCATAACTGAAAACAAAGGTGTCAGATTGATTTGAAGAAAACAAAGAAAGGAGAAAAAACCTGCGTGGAAAGAGAGGATTGAAAAAGAAATTACTAAAACGAAAGGAGATTTATCTATTCTCAGAGTTAACGAAAGATAATGGAGTTGGTGAGAGAAAAAGAAGAAAAATCATGAGAAGATACAGTATTAAGAATGAGGAAGACAGCTGCTGTGAAAGAAAAGTTAAAGCAGAAGATACATGCAAAGGCTCAAAGAATAAGAAGATTCGAGAAAAGGAATAAACAGTATCGACAAAATAGAATGTTAAAATCTAATCCCAAAGTATTGTACCGAGAACAAGGGGGGAAAAAATGGAAGTTAATAAGCCGCCAACTTTAAACGAGATTGAAACGTTCTGGAAAACAATTCTAGAAGATGATAAACATCATAATGAGTTTGGTGAATGGATAAGAACACGAGAAGGAATGCATAAAAGTTCACCAGAACAACAATGGAAAGAGATAACTAGGGATGAAGTTACAGCAGCTCTTCGAAAGTCCAGTAACTGGAAATCTGGCGTGGACAACATACCCAATTTTTGGTTGAAGAATTGCGAATCCCTACACGAAGATCTAGCAAGGTGTTGTAATGAAATTGTAGGAGAGCCCGAAAAAAACCCGACATTGTTAACACAAGAAATAAGATACTTATTGTCTAAAACACAAGAAACAAAAAATCTAGACAAATCACATGCTTACCAACCACAAACAATATATTAACATCGATTATCGGAGAGAAAACTTACAGCCACTTAGAAGAAAACAATTTCCTACCAGCTGAACAGAAAGGATGCAGGAGAGGTTCGTATGGTCGCAAAGACCAGCTTCTTATAAACAGAACGATTCTTGGAGATAGTAAAACTAAGAGAAAGAATGAGTACTGCCTGGATAGACTGCAGAAAAGCTTTTGACAGTGTTTCTCATAGTTGGATTATTAAAGTAATGCAAATCTATAAAGTTCCACCAGATCTAATCAAGTATACGAAACAGCATGAATACATGGCAAACAACAATGATACTTAATTTCTCCTCTTGTTGCATAACTATGAAAATTAAAAATGGAATATTTCGAGGAGACTCATCTCCTCTCCTGTTCTGCTTATCTCTTGCACCTCCCAGCAATCTACTAAATCACACAGAATTTGGATACGAAAATAACAAGAGACGATTAAATCACCTACTCTACATGGATGACCTGAAACTACTACCAAGAATGACAATCGGTTAGAAGGACTTTTGAACACAGTAAAGATATTTAGTGACGACATTAAAATGCAGTTTGGATTGGACAAATGTGCCAAAGCATCCTTAAAGGGGGTATACTGACAAATACATCAAGCGTAAAGCTAGATGATACAACCGATAATTCAAGAACTCGATATTTGGGCATAGAGGAAGGCAATGGTATCAAACATGCAACAATGAAAGAAAGGGTCAAAAGAATACTATCGAAGAATTAAGGTGATCCTGAAAAGTGAGCTGAATTCATCCAATAAAATCACTGCCATTAACACTTGGGCAGACTGGCAAATGAAGGAAATCAGAAAAATGGCTGCCAAGACGAGAAAGATAATGACAGTGCATGGAATGAATAATCCTAAAGCAGATGTAGAAAGGATGTATCTGCCAAGAAAGGAAGGATGCAGAGGGTTGATTCAATTGGAATGTGTGCACAAAACAAGCACTGTAGGTTTAAAAAGGTATCTGAAAGAAACAAAAGGTAAGGTGTTGAAACAAATATATACAAACATGAAAGCGACAAGAAGTTTTATTCGATCCAAAGGAGGTTAATAATTTTGAAGAGGAAATGGGATTGCAAATGGAGAGGACTGAAAATGAAAAAGCCATGCCAATTACAAAGAAAGTGAAATTTCTAAAAAAAAAACAGTGAAGAAAAGATTATGATCAACATGAAAGAGAGATGGAAAGAGAAACCACTACATGGACAGTACTCAGAGAGAATTGACAGAGCAGATGTTGACAAAGAATTGACACAAATGGTTACATAGCTCATGATAGAAAGCGGAAACAGAAGGTTTGGTGAAAGCTACACAAGATCAAAGTTTAGCAACGGGATACTATCAGAACAAAATTATTAAAAATGGAGCTGACCCAAAATGTAGATTATGCCATAAATTTGATGAAAGTGTGGACCTCAATATATCTGGCTGTCCTGTTCTAGCCAAATAGAAGTATTTAGTAACGCATGATAAGGCACTGCCGTATATTCACTGGAAGATTTGTAAAAACTACCAGATTCAAGTCAATAACAAATGGTATGAACATAAATTAACCAAAGTTGTTGAAGGAAATGATGTTACAGTATTATGGGATATGCCTATTAACACAGACAAAGAAATCAAAGCAAACAGGCCGGATATCGCAATCAAGGATAAATCGGAGAGTTTTTGTACTTTAACTGATATGGCTGTACCATTAGAAAGAAATGTTGCGACAAAGGAGATCGATCTTATGTTCAACCAATTTATTATCTTTCAGGTATTCAAATACCGAGTCACGCAAACAGGATGTAAAAACTTTTAATGGAACCGTTTGAAGAGTAATTGGTCGAAAGTTAGAAGGGTCATCGATGTTACCCTTCTTGTGTGTGAACTTTGCATTTCTGGTACCTGGCATTTGTGCGATCCCTACATTTTTGTCAGGAGAAGTGATTACGCAACAAAAACAACAGATTTGCAACCATTAATCTTTATGAAGTTCAACTTCAAAGGAGTGCTGCATGCTAATGTTAACTAATCGAACGTAAACGTATATTGAGCCGACTAGATGTCTGAGCCTGAATTAAAGGTCTTACCAACCTCCATGAAAGAATAGATAAGCAATTGAATGAGATTGTTACGGGAGTTTGTAATTTGCCTGAATGGAAAACTTATGGCCGTACGGTTTTATGTCGGAAAGATCCAGCAAAAGGTAATGCAGTGAACAATTATCGCCCAATAACTTGTCTACCGCTAATGTGGAAATTATTGACTGGCGTGATAGCTGAAGAAATGTATAAGTATACCTTAAAATGTATACCTTGAGGAGGAAGATCTGTTGCTGGAAGAACAGAAAGGTTGTAGACGTAGGATTAGAGGGACGAAAGACCAATTGTTGATAGACAAAAAGGTCTTAAAAGATTGCAGGAAAAGACACTCAAATGTGGCTATGGCGTGGGTGCATTATAAAAAAGCTTATGATTTTGTCCCCCGTAACTGGATTATCGAGTGCATGGAGATGTTTGGTATTGCAGAGAATGTAAGAAAGTTTTTAGAGAAAAGCATGAGCCAGTGGAAACTATCATTAATTTCAAATGGAGAAATTCTTGGGGATGTAACAGTCAACAGAGGTATCTTTCAAGGGGGCAGCTTATCGCCATTACTCTTTGTGTTAAGTATGATCCCAATGTCGTGGGTTCTAAGGAAAGTGAAGGCAGGTTATGATTGGGGAAAGAAAGAATTTGGTGTAAATCACTTGCTCTTCATGGATGACCTTAAATTGTACGGTAAGAGTGAAGAATAGATTGATTCACTTGTGCAGACTGTTCATGCATTCAGCACAGATATTGGGATGGAATATGGTATTGGAAAGTGTGATGTACTAGTATTAAAGAGGGAGAAAATAGTTAAATGTGATGGTATAGAACTCCCAAATGGTGAAATCATGAAGGAAATTGAACAGAACGGATATACTTACCTTGGAGTAGTAGAACGTGATAAAATCAAAGAAAAAGAGATGAAGGAAAAAACAATAAAGGAGTACAAAAGGAGGCTTAGATTGATCCTGAAATAAAACTTGATGGGCGGAACAAAAAAACAGCAATTAACAGATGGACAGTCGCGCTTTTTACCCATGGTGGTGGTAAAATAGATTGGAAACAAAGTGAATTGAAAAGGATAGACACAAAGACTAGGAAAACGATGTCAACCTATGGAGCATTACACCCTAAGAGTAATGTTAACAGGTTGTATATGAAAAGGAGAGAAGGTGGAAGAGGGTTGAGTAAGGTGGAGCTTGTAGTCAGAGGGGAAGAAAATAGTTTGGGTTATTACGTTTTGAACTCAGAAGAAAATCTCATGAATGGTCCGGAACGGCTGTTACGGAAGGTACGATTACCACCAAAGAATTCAAAAAGCAAAAATGGATGGAAAAGGAGATGTATGGATAATTCATAAGAGATTGTACTGGAAATGTGGTATTGGCTATCCAAAAGTGACATTAAAAGTGAAACGGAAGCTCTTGTATGTGCCGTCCAAGAGCAGGCTATAAGAACAAAGTATGTCAAGTGTAGAATTGATAAAAGTGACAACAATTCTGAAGAGACAGTACAACACATAGTTAGTGGATGTGAAAAGCTTGCATAAAAAGAGTACAAGAGAAGACATGATAGTCTTGCCAAGAAAGTCCATTGGGATCTTTGCAAGAAAAATGGACTGGAGCATCAAGAAAAGTGGTATGAATATACTCTTAAAGGGGCTGTCAAAAATGATGATGTCAAACTTCTTTGGAATATCAATATACAGCGTGACAATTTAATAGAGGCCAGGAGGCCAGACATTCTCTTAATTGATAAGAAAAAGAAAAGTTGTATCACTGTGGACATTGTAGTACCTGCGGATAGAAGGGTAGAGGAAAAGGAAAAAGAAAAAGTTAAAAAAATGTGAAGACTTGAAAAGAGAAGTAGCAAGACTTTGGAAAATCAAGAAAGTTCAAGTAGTGCCAGTAGTAATAGGAGCCCTTGGAAGTGTAAAAAAGGATGTAAGAAGTGGTTTAAGAAGATTGGTATTCCATGTAATATTGCAGATATGCAAAAAACTGCCTTACTAGGAACGGCCAGAATCCTGAGAAGTATTGGATATGTAATGAAGGAGAAGGCCCCTTGCTAGCCCTTGGTCATTTGTTATGACCCTCCTAGTAAGAGTATCACGGTAATAAGATCAGCTAGAGCAAAAGCTTAAACAAGATTATAATAATAATAATAATAATAATAATACTACTACTACTAATAATAATGATAATAATAATAATGGTGGTCCTTAGAATAAGAATGCTGAAACAGAAAGTAAGGTTAAGAGAAGGAACATACAAGAAAGGAAAACCAACTGGAAAGAGAAAGTGTTGCATAGCCAGTGCATCAGACAAACCGAAGATATGGCACATAAATATCAATGGTTGTGGCTGAAAGAAGGAGGCCTGAAGAGAAAAACCGAAACCCACATAATGGCAGCACAAGAACAAGCAGTGAGAACAAATTTGGTGAAAGCAAAAATTGATAAGACTCAACAAGATAGTAAATGTAGGATGTGTGGTAAAAGAGAAGAAAGCATCAACCATGTCTTAAGTGAATGCAGTAAAATGACACAAAAGGAATATAAACGCAGGCATAATTGGGTAGGAAAAAAGATACATTGGGAGGTATACAGGAAGTATGGTCTTGAAACGAAAGAAAAATGGTATGAACATGAACCGCAAGCTGTATGCGAAAATGAAGTGTATAAGGTCTCATGGGACTTTTCAATACAAATAGACCATGTTATTGAAGCAAGAAGACCTGATATGATTACAGTGGACAACAAAAACAACAAATGCCAGATTATAGACTTTGCTGTTTCATACGATACCAAGATTGATGAAAAAGAAAGCGAAAAAATATTGAAATACCAAGACTTAGCAAAGGAACTGATAAAACTGTGGAACAAAAAAGTGAAAGTAATCCCAGTTATAATTGGTGCGCTAGAAACTACACCAAAAGCATTGACAAAAAGACCGAAGGAGATTGGGACAGCTACCAGGAATTTAAAATTGAAGACTGTTATTATACTCTGCCAGAATCCTCCGACGAGTGCTTGAGATTTGAGGAAACCTCTTGTTACCAAAACTTAGGAACAAGAAACCACTGATCAATTTTTGTAAAACAACAACAACAACATGTGAAATCATTGTTTAACAGAGAAATAATAATAATAATAATAATAATAATAACAACAACAATAATAATAATAATAACCGTCCTGGATGTTGACATTAAACTGCATCCGGTTGTGGAGTTTCTACGTGGGCGAATGAGGTTACCCATTGCCACAACTACCTCCAGGTCACCCTTAGGCAAGGTGTAGCACCTGTTAGCTTACCCCAAGACCTTGAAATACCGGGTTGGCGTCGGGCGGGATTAAGTCTGTCTCATGGGGAGGAGGGCCTCTTTAGCCATGACAGGTAACCCTCCTAGAGATATTGTCTCGATACAAACACCGGTGGTTGTGTCACCTCATCAACACTTTCCTATTTTATGAGTGTTATGTCAAATCGAAGAAATGAAAATAACGGCGTGAATGGTGCTGGAGGCAGTTATGTTGAAGGTGCCTCGCCCGGCAGGTGTCCTGCGGTATGGCAGCGCAGGCCCGGTCGTCATCAAGCAACTGCCAGGACTGGGTGGTCAAAATGCATGAATGTTGCCGTAATGGAATGCTATTTTGCAAGCAAGCCGGTAGATACAAATGGTAAACCAATTAGAGGATATAGGAGAAGGATGTTCAATCTATGGAAAGAGCGAGGATTGTTTGAGTGTACAGAACAAAGATTATGTGATCAAGCCAGGGCAATACGGAAAAATGAATGGCTAACAGAAATAGAATTAGAACAAATTAAGAGGAGAATTAATAATACAAACATTATTGACAGCGACGAAGATCTATTAGAATCAGATATGTTTGATGAGGCTGAGGTTGTTGGTGAGATGCGTAATATGGATGCACCAGAGATTAAAGATAATCCCGAAAGGGATGACAATGAAAGGAGAATTATTGATGATATTGTTAAAATCATGAATGAACAGGATGTTGACTGTTTCACTAGCTTTAAAAAAGTAGACAGAAGGAAATTGAATGACATCACAAAAAGGGTAAATAATATTATAACAGACTTAATAACGGTCAATATTACCGATACTAATAAGTAAATAAGAGCTGTCAGTGTGTTTGGTGCCAGAGAACTGGGCTTTCAAAGAAGAAAGAAACAGAGGAAAGGGACTGAACCTTGGTGGAAAAGGCGAATAACAACATCAATCAACCAACTTCGTCGTCGTTTCCTCATCCTTCAGAGTAAAGTTTATGAGCCCTTTTACACCACGATCTAAACTCATCTCTATCTGTTGCCTTTCTTCCTGCCGTTGTTAGGTCAGTGTTCAGTCACGATCCTATATTTGACTTCCAGCTTGTTCGTGGTCTGCCTCGTTTTCTTTTCGTAGGCTGATGGTGTAGTATGTTGTGGAACAGACCCAAGTTTGGATGCCTCATTTGGTGTCCAAAAAAGGCGAGTTTTCTTTCTACTATTCTTCCAAAACGCTCTCTCTTTACTCCCAGTTGTTGAAGAACACTTTCACTTGTGCACCGCTGTGTCCACGGGATTCTTAGAATTCTGCGATATATCCAGATTTCAGTCGCATTAATTTTGTTTTCTTCCGTCTTCTTGAGTGTCCATCCTTCACACCCATATCTTAATACGGGCCATATCAGGGTTTTCACTAGTTTCACCTTCAGATGCAGAGGTATACTATTATCTTTCCAGACATTGATGAGCTCTGTTGTCTTTGCTTTTGCCATTGCTGCACGCACCTTTACATCTCTTGCACAGTTTGCATCTCTTGTCTTCATGGATCCCAGATACTTAAACTGATCTACCTTCACAATAGCATTCCCTGCTACTTCATAGGATGTAGCATTATTTCCAATGGTCATTTCTTTAGTCTTTTTCGCGTTTATTTTTAGCATTCTTCTTTCTCCGGCTATATTAACTCGACTTACTAGCTCATTTATGCCTTCTTTTCTCTCGTCCATCAAGACAGTATCGTCTGCAAACCGCAAATTTGATATTTGTTTGCTTCTTGCTACTACTCCATAATCTGAGATGTCCGCTTCTCTCATTACTTCTACCGTATAGATATTAAAAAGATATGGTGACAAGATGCAACCCTGACGAACCCCTTTGATAAGATAAAACTGTTCAGTGTGCGAGTTATTCCATCGAATGACAGCGGTTTAATTTGTATAGAGGGACTTGAGTAGATTGATTATATGACCAGGAAAGCCCATCTGATTCATGATGTTGAACAGCTGATTTTGGCTCACGCTATCAAAAGGTTTACTGTAGTCCAGGAAAATATGGTGTAAACCACCTGCTTCTGCGACAGTTTTCTCTATAAGCATTTGAAAGCATGCAAGCATGTCACATGTGCTCCTGTTTGTGCAGAATCCGGCTTGTTCATAAGGTAACTCAAGTTCTATCTTCCCTTTGATGCGGTTCAGAATGATTATTAAAAGTACTTTGCTCAGGTGGCTTATAAGCGCAATGGTTCGGTAATTCGAGCAGTCTTTGGGACTACCTGACTTGTACAACATCACAAATTCTCGTCTTTTCCACCCATCTCGTCATTTGTTTGTGATCCATATTTTTGTGCAGAGCTGGTGAATAGCACGTAATCCAAAGTAACCGCTATTTTTGAAAAGTTCTGCTGGGATGTTGTCCATACCTGGTGATTTTCCATTTTGTAGCTTTTTCAGAGCCCTCTTTACTTCACTTATTAAAGGTGGCGGCTCTTTCTCTGTATCTGCTTCTGCATATTCTTTAATATCTGATTCCGACTTCGCAAAAAGGCATTCTCCATACTGTTTCCAACGCATCAGCACTGATTCTGGAGTTGTTAGCGTGCTTCCACTTTTATCATTTATTGCCATTTGCTTTGGTTGAAAGACTCTTTGTTTTACTCTTTTTAATTGCTGGAATAGTTTTTTCGATTTGTTCAGTCTGTCATTGTCAGTGATCTTTTGGCACTCAGCTTTTATCCACTCTTGCTTGTCTTTTCTGATTTTTCTTTGGAGTTCCCTGTTGAGCCTGGTGTATTCTTCTCTGTTGTGAGGTTTAGCTTTTGCTTGCTTCTTGGCATCCGCCAGATCAAGGGTTTCCTTTGTGATCCATGGTTTTTCTTTTTTCCTTCGTCTGTAACCAATGACTTTTTCTGCTGATTCTCTCCAGATCTTTTCCATGCACCCTAGCAGTTCATTTGGCGTTTGTCTTCTGCATTAGTGTCTAGAAGGGCTTCAAACCTATTTTCTGTCTCTATTTGGTAGGTTTGTCGATTTTCACCAACTTCTAGCCTCTCTACTGGATATTTCTTTGCCAAATTTTTAATTTTCTTGCTATGTGCTTTTATTCGTATTTTAGCAACGACAAGATAGTGATCAGAATCTGCATCGGCTCCAGGTAGTGCCTTTGAATCCAGAACATTTGTCTTCATATGTTGGTTGATCAGGATGAAGTCAATCTGATTTCTAGTTTGAGTGTCTGGCGAAATTCAGGTGTATCGCTGTCGCTTATGATGATTGAACAATGTATTGGTTATCACAAGGTTGTTTACTTTGCAAATTTTTGCCAATCTATCCCCATTTTCGTTCCGCTCTCCTAAACCGTAAGGTACAACTCCATGGTCGAGGTCTTGGGTCTCTCCGATTTTGGCATTAAAATTTCCCATTATCAAACAAACTTCATGGCTTTTCACGCTTTCTGTGATAGCCTGCACTTTCTCATAGAAGTCTTCATGTTCAGACTCATCATGGTTGAGGGTTGGTGCATACACTTGGATTATAACTGTCGGCTGTGGCCTCGTGTTGAGTTTTACTACGAATATTCTGTCCGAAATGGCATTGTAGCTTTGGAGGCTGTTCTTCATTTTCTTCGCTAGGATGACTGCTATTCCTCGTTGACCACCTTTTCCACCGCTGTATACGATAATATAGTCGTCGTATGTGAAATGTCCCTCTCCTATCCATCTCACTTCGCACAGTCCGCAAACACCGATGTCAAGTGTGTTCAATTCACGGACAAGTAAATGTAGCTTGCCTAGTTGTTTCATTGTGCGGATGTTCCATGTTCCAAACTTTAGGACTTTCTGTTTTTTCCGTTTGTTATTGAATTGGTCTCGACT
>RDPX01000142.1:1290705-1306954 GCA_003991215.1 Morbakka virulenta
AGTCACCACTTTGTAGAATGTGTGGCGAAAAAGGAGAAAGCGTTTTGCACATTGTGAGTGAATGCAGCAAACTGGCTCAGCGTGAATATAAGTGACGGCATGACAATGTAGCAAGGTATATTCATTGGACAGCATGTGGGGCTGGCGGAGCCGAAAGAGCTGAGAACCGGTACCAACAACAGCCAGAAGGTGTCGTTGAAACAGAATCACACAAAGTCCTTTGGGATTTCAACATCCAGTGTGATCAAGCGGTGCAAGCAAGAACGCCTGACATAGTTGTTATGGACAAAAGAAAGAAGGAGGCCATCATTATAGATGTTGCAATACCAAGTGATTCTCGGGTCTGTGAAAAAGAACTTCAAAAGATTGAAAAGTAGCAACTGTTGAGAGATGAGGTTCCCCGTTTATGGGACTTAGCACCTGCACCTGAAATACCAGGTTGGTGTCTGACAAGGGATAATGCTACCTCAGGAGAATCATGGCTGTCTCTTTAGCCACGGTAAAAACAATGTGATAGAGGTGTCGCCTCGATAAACACACCAGGAAAGGAAAATCTTACACAAACCAACTTATTTATATGATGTTGGAAAAAAATATTGAACGAGATAACGGCGTTAACGTGACTGGATGTACTGTTGAAGCTGTCGTGCCAGGCAGGTGGGATGGAAACCGATGTAGAAAAGAAGAATTAAAAATGACATTAAGTTGAGGTGTCGTATGTCCAAGATCGGGGGCTGATACAAGGGGGTATGGAAAAATGCTAAAGCATCATAGAAGCAAATAATGGAAAGAAAGTATCACATCAAGTAGAAAGAGTTCCCCGTTATTATGGAGGAGATAAAACAGCGTATCTCCAGTAAGGATGTGAAAGTAAGGAGGTTTATTAAACGCATTGCCAAATATCAGCAAATCAAGCTTCTTCATGTGTAGCAAAAGCTTTTCTTTAGAAACCTTGGTGGGTAAAAAAGGGAGTGTTTAAGCCGATACCCTGAACAAGCAACAGCCTTCTGGTCTACGTTGTTGGGTGAATCAATACAACACAATTTAGAAGACGAATGGTAAGGTTTGTTGAAGAGCGAACTAATCAATCTGTCTGAAAAAGAACCCATTGTAATCAAGAAGACCAATATTGAAACCAAAACTAGTGAACTGCTTAACTGGAAGGCTCCCGGCCTGATGGCATTCAAGAGTTTATGTTGAAAAGATTCACCATGTTGCAGGAAAGATTACTTCGGTAATGGAGGATGCTGCAAAGGGACCAGAAGTAACTTATTGCGGGGCAATCGAATATTTAAATTTGCTTTGGAAAGTGCTGACTGGGATATTTGCCGGTCTGAGGTCTGAGAACGATCTTGTCACTGTGGAGCAAAAATGCTGCCAAAAAAGAAGTCAAGGTACCAAGGATCACCCAGTCATCAAAAAGATCATATTGAAAAGGTGCTCGGATCGGAAAACTAACCTCTACATGGCATTTATAGATTTTAAGAAAGCGTATGATATGGTCCCCCACTCGTGGATCATAAAAACCTTTCAAAGTATTTAAAATCGCTGGGAATATACGTCACCTGATAGCCTCGAGCATGGGAATGTGGAAGACACAGTTAGTTGCAAACAATGAGACCATTAGAGATGCTGATATCAAGGGAGGAATTTGTCAAGGTGATTAATTTTCCCCATTCTAATTCCCTTGTCCATGGTACTGAGAAACACTAACATGGGCTGCAAGCTGAACCGGGAAGGAACAGAGCTGAATCGTCATTTATTTTAGGTGATCTCAGGCTCTTTGTTAAGTCACAAAATGAGAGTCGTTTGCTTGTTCAAACAGTATGTTTGTTAAGCTCAGATATTGAAATGGAATTTGGAATCATCAAGTGTGTAGTTGTGGCGTTAAGACGAGGGAAGGTAGCAGAGAGTAGAGGCATACACTCATGAACAAAAGTTTAAGACCAAGCTCAAAATTTTACGAAAACGACATTATCATCGCATTTAAATAGGGAGAATTAATTTTATTTCTCATAAAATCTTCATAGAGCACGGAAAATATGTTACTATATGCAATTTTGCTATCCATGATTATTCAATTGTCCAAAATTTAATATTTTGTATGTCCTCCCTTGTTTCTGATTACAGCCCCCATGCGCCTCCGCATGCTGTCTATTAAACTTTGGCAATACACCATCGAGACTTGTTTAAGCCAGACTTCTTTTATCACTCTAGCCAACTCTGGACCACTTGACGGTTGTTGTTCCGACACTTCATCCTTCAATACCGCCCACAAATTTTCAATTGAATTGAGGTCAGGGCTATTTCCCTGCATCTCGAGCACTTTGAATTTGTTCGCAGCCAGAAACTTGGTTGCAACTTTGGAACGGTGGCATGGTATTCCATCCTGCACGAAAATATTGCAGTTATAAACTTCTATGTGAAGTATGAGTTTGTCTGACAACAACTTCGGTCCAGTCATAGGGATTTCTGGGGTCAAAAAGTAGAGACCACCGACTCCGTGCTTGGACATTGCTCCCTAAATCGACTGACTTGGGGGATATTTCATCGTCATATCGCTTGTGAGCTGGTCTCCTGACGTGGTGCTTGCGCACTGTGAACAACTGAAGGGTGGACTAGTCTGAGAATAATACCCTTCCCCGCTGTGTGGTCATTCAGTGGCGAAGTTTCAATGCAAATGCCAGGTGCATGGCTTTCATCGTAGGTGTACGAACAAATGGCGGATATGCGGGAAAGAAGTTGAGAATGTCACAAATAGTCAATGCATGTGAATTTCTAGGACAAGGTGTGTAAACCTCGATATGACAATGTGTGTCGGTATGTTCATTGGTCACTGTGTCAACTGTTTGGCTTTGAAAGGTGTGAGAAATGGTACGATCACAAACTGAAGAGAGTAATTAAAGATGACAGAGCTATGATCCTTTGGGATTTTACCATCCAGATCGATCGGTACGTCCAGCATAGGAGAGAATACATAACGGTGAGATAACGGTTACCGGCGTCAAGGGACAATGCCTTGCGAAGGAAACCTACTACTACTACTACTACTACTAATAATAATAATAATAAAATATTCTAGGTATGACGAAAAACTGCATTCGGTTGTAGAGTTTCGACTTGGGCGAATGAGGTCATCCTTTGCCACAACTACCTCAATGTCTTGCTTGGACAAAGTGTAGCACCTGCTAGCCTACTCTGAGACCTTGAAATGCAAGGTTGACGTCCGATAGAGGTTCGTCTGTCCACGTGGACATAGAAATTTTAGCTGGTACCTGGCTCGGAAAATCTAACCGCTTGGCAGAAAGGATAAAATGCATCTCTTATCAAATGAAAATCAGAAGTAAATGATACAGCCTAGTCCGTTGGGTGGGTCATCAAAGGACGTGTCCTTCAGGGCGATACTAATTTGAGGTCAAAAAAATGCTACCAGGTTAAATTCTTCCCCAAAACTCAATCCACATGGTCACCAGGATGGAAGTCTTCCCAACGCTGGCCCTACTGTTTTACCATAAAACAAAGTAGTGAAGGAAAAAACGGAAAAATGGACTGGGGAAGAATATAAAGAAGTTATATATTGTTTCTACTATGCTATGGAAAAACCTGAAAAGAACAATGCTGATGAAACTTATGTTGAGTGGTTTCACGTAATAGTGAGAGCGATATATTCAATGTTTCAGATGAAAATGAAAGGTTTAAATGACACAAGGGAAGTTATCATTAATGAGTTAATAGAGGCAAGGGTTAAAGGTAATGAAGATATATCAATAGATATATCAATGTTGATAGAAATGATTGTTGTGTCTATGGTAACTACTACCCATGATTCCACTAATACCCATGATGCCCTGGAACATGATCCCTTGAGGGTAAAGAAGAACACGCGGTTAGGAGAGCAAGAGGGTAATCAGCGAACATTGCTGATCATGTAGTTGTGTTAGTTTGTGTTGAAGAAGTGTGGTGGCGTTGCACACAAGCCAGAAACATTTACTGGCAGGAATGAATCGATAACCAACTACTTTAAGAGATTTGATATTTATTTGCGATTGACAAAGGTCACAGGAACAGACCAGGCAGATTTGCTACTTGGGTATTTAGCACCCACCGTTTTCGATGTGATAGTAGAAAGTTTGACAAACGACGAACTTAAAGATTACACGAAGATTAAAGAATTTCTGATCGGCAGGTACGAACGCAAGGATGAATGGAGTAGGCGACTCGAGTTTTTGAACCTTAATTTACAAAATACAGGATCTCCAGATGAGTTTTCAAAGGCTTTACTAAACCTAGTTAATGTAGCCTTTCCAGATGTTGCTAAAATGAAGGACCAGCTTCTAATAGCCAGATTTATTCACGGAATGGATGAGGCCTCCAGGAAAGAGTTGTTAATTAGACAGCCTTCTACGATGAATCAATGTTTATCGATTGTCGAGGCAGTGAGAGCAGTGGGGAAAGACACCGTTTTACTTCAGAGGGGAAGTTCTCAAACTAGTAGTCGAAATTTGCCATTAAGAAAAACATGTTATTGCTGCGGAAACGTGGGACATTTGGCAAAGGATGCAGCTTGCCCTGCAAAGTCGAAGACTTGCACGAAATGTCAGAAGGTAGGACATTTTAGTCGGGTGTGTAAATCCAAAACTAGGAGTAAGGGGGAGGATCAACCAAGAACAGTGCTGACTGTATCAGGATTAATTCCAACGTCTGATATTTTGAGTCTTGACATTTTGTTAGATAAGAGTATCAGGAAAACTATTTTGGTTGACTCTGGTGCTGGCGTGTCTTTATTAAATAGGCAGGAGATTCCCCCAGGTAAACAGGTACTCAGAACTGTGGCTAGAAACATCGCAGATTACAATGGTAATCCTATTCGCACATTTGGCTCAGTTCGATTTACTGTTGGCTATAAGGACATGGAAATTGAGCACGATTTTATTCTTGTTGATGGGCAGAGTTTACTTGGCCGAGACGTTTTTGCGAAACTGGGACTAACAATTAGTGTTGCGACAGTTTCTTCAGATTTGCGTGATAAACTTCGCATGTTATTCCCAACTGTATTTTCTGGCTTAGGACAAGCCAAACATTTTGAACATCGGATAAAAGTAAATCCTAGTGTGCCCCCTGTTGTGCACAAATGTAGGCGGTTGCCGTTTATGCTTCAGGGAAAGGTTGAGGCAGAACTCAATCGCTTACTGGAACTTGGTGTCATAGAACGTGGAAGTGCATCAGAGTGGGTGTCGCCAGTAGTGGTAGCAGAAAAGAAAGATGGTTCAATCCGTTTATGCTCTGATAGCCGATCACTTAATCGTGCAATTATCCCACCACAGCACCCTCTTCCCCGACCAACTGATTTGTTTTCCAAGCTTGCAGGGAACAAGGTCTTTACTACACTGGACTTGAAAAATGCTTACTTTCAGCTGCCATTAACGAAGGAGAGTCAGGACTTGACCACCTTTGTGACCCATGTGGGTCTCTTCAAGTATACACGAACTTGCTTTGGTCTTAGTTCTGCTCCTTCTGCCTTTCAGGCAATGATGGACCAAATTCTTCAAGGTTTAGATTTTGTAGCGACATACCTTGATGATTGCCTTGTTTTTAGCAGAGATGTTTCTGAGCATACCAGGCATGTTGAAGCGGTTATCACTCGATTCAAAGAACATGGACTTACACTCAATTTTGAGAAGTGCAGATTTTCAGAATCAGAGGTTACTTGGCTAGGGAGGACAATTTCTGCAGATGGGGTGTCACCCCATGAGGGTAATATGGAGGGCCTAGTCAATATGGCCCAGCCATCTAATGCCCATGAAGTTCGAGTTTTTCTGGGTGCCTGCCAATACCACTCAGACCATGTTAGGAATTTTGCGACAGTGGCTTATCCACTTTTTCAGTTGCTTAAGAAGAAGGCCCCATTTGTTTGGACTGAGGAATGTGACCATGCATTTCAGCAACTGAAGGCTTTAATTGTAGATAGTCCATCATTAGCTTTCTTTTCACACAATCCTGATGATCGAATTATTGTCACTTGCGATGCAAGTCGACGTGGACTGGGCTGTACCATGACCCAGATTCAGCACGGTAGAGAGGTACTTATTGCTTGTGCCAGCCGTTCCCTGTCTGAAAGCGAGAAACAGTATTCGATTGGCGAGCTCGAAACTCTAGCCTGTGTTTTCTCAGTCAGTAAGTGGCGTTTGTGGCTTTACGGCCGCCATTTTGAATTACATACCGATCATAGAGCCTTAGTGACTTTGCTTGGTTACAAGGGCTTTGACAGAGTGTCATGCCGAATTTCTCGATGGCTCTTGCACTTGATGCAATTTGACTTTGAAGTCAAATATAAGCCAGGTAGTCAGAATTATCTACCAGATGCCTTAAGTCGCCTTACTGCTGCGAAAGAGGAACTGTCTATTCCTGAACCAGTTCATGTAGTGTTAGACTGTTTTGCCTCTCGCTTAGATTTTGCTAGCGTTAAATCTGCTACCGAAGCAGATTCTGATTTCACTTGCCTTAAATCGTATGTTATGGATGGATGGCCTAACCATCGTCCAGCCGAGTCACCATTCTTGTCAGTTTGTTGGTCAATTAGAGAAGAGTTATCTTTTCAAGATGGTATTGCTTTTAGAGGAGATAGGCTTGTTGTACCAGTTACCTTACGTAATCGCATACTCGTGTTAGCACACGAGGGCCATTTAGGTATCGTTAAAACCAAGATGCGACTTAGAGATTTTGCGTGGTGGCCAGGTATTTCTCATGATGCTGAGAATTTTGTTAAACAGTGTTTAGTCTGTTCACATTCAGACAAATCTTGTGTCCCACCTGGCCCAGTTGGTACCACCCCTGTGGATTACCCAGATTCTCCTTGGGAGAAGATTGCTATCGATATTGTAGGTCCAATTGTAGATGCACCAATGGCATGTAAATACCTTATAACTTGTATCGATTACCATACCAAATGGGTAGAGATTATGTGTTGTAGTTCGGTTAACAGCCATACAGTAATAGAGTTTCTTATGGCTTTGTTTTCACGCTATGGTTACCCACTGTCTTTAGTAACCGACAACGGAAGCCAGTTTACAAGTGCTGAATTTACAAGTTTTCTAAGTAAGTTTGCTATTAAGCATTTTAAGTCAGCACTTTATAATCCATGTGCTAATGGTGCCATAGAGCGAGTACATCGAGATATCAAAGCAGCATTACAAGGTGTGTCACATGGTAGAACTCTTACAGAAGAGTTATGTAGATCTGTATTGTTAGCTTATCTAACATCAGCACGCAATACTCCACACAGTGCTACTGGAGTTACACCAGCATTATTAATGTTTGGACGGAAAATCCGTTCTGCAGTGTCGCTTAATTTTATTTCTTATGTAGACAATAATGTCAAGGAACATGTCAACCGTTATCAGTCGAAGTATCGCCGTACAAGTAATTTCACTGTATTGCAACCTGGTGATTTAGTTAAGGTGAAGTTTCCTTCACATTCAGGTAAATTGGAACCTTCTTACAAGGGTCCTTATAAGGTCATTAAACGTGTAGCTCGTTACACTTATCGTCTAGATACAGGACAGATCTTTAATCTGCGCCGTCTTTTCAAATTATCTAATCAGGAGTTAGATACTGAGGATACTTTAGTTGAACTACCATCAGCACCAAGTGAACCTAATGTGCAGCGTAAATCACGTAGACGAATTGTACCACCTCTACGCTACGCTGATGAGTTTTATTAAGGGTTTTTGGTGGGGGGAATGATGTTGTGTCTATGGTAACTACTACCCATGATTCCACTAATACCCATAATGCCCTGGAACATGATCCCTTGAGGGTAGAGAAGAGCACGCGGTTAGTAGAGCAAGAGGGTAATCAGAGAACATTGCTGATCATGTAGTTGTGTTACTTTGTGTTGAAGAACACTTGAATTAATACAGATTTACTGCGTCTATTTTTGTTTCCTGACCTGCGGCCTCGAGCCAGATATAACAATGATGATGTAGAGGTAGATGGAAATAGAGAGCAGGATAACGTGGTTGCTGATGTAGTTCCACCGGAGAGATTTGTTATCGATGAGAAAGGAAATCCTTGAAGAGCTATTGTCAAGAACACTAAAATTACTGATAGGGGCTCTCTAATGAAAATTCGACAAACTCATAAATTTATTAGAATTCTTATCTTACGATACGAAGATTTAAAACAACTTTGTGAAGAAATTAATCCGGACATAACGGAACTAAATCAACTTACTTATGCAACATCTAAAGGGCAACAAACCAAGTGTGGAATTAAAGCAAAAAAAGAAAAGACATGATAAAAGAAAACCCAAAAAAACTGAATGCCAACGTAAACGTAATAAATAGAGAACTTTCTTTACTGGAGGAACTAAAGAGAGATAAAGAAATAAGATCTGGAAAGGCGAGTGAAGTACTGAGAAAGTAAAAAATAGTAAGTAAAGACCAAATACCTGCCATTAAAGAGGAGCTGAAAACTTCAAGTTAAAGCCCAAAGACTATTTAGTTTGATGAAAGAAACAATTTCTACAGGCAAAGCAAGATCTTTCAGACTAATAGTAACACGTTCAACTGAGAAATTGGTAAGACGGCAATTACCGTAGATGAAATACCATCAGAAGAACAGGTTAATGACTAGAATAATATCTGGGGCAATGGAAAAGGACAAAAAGAAAATTCGGAGTAGGTGAAAAATATGCCAGATAATGGTAAAGACATTTCGGAACAACAGTGGGAAAATATTAATGATAAAGAAGTTACGGAGGCTCTTAAAAATCTCATAAATGAAAATCACCAGGAATAGATTAATTTCTTTTTTTTTGGATAGAAACCTTGCATTCTACGCCTTAAAAGCTAGCTTCGAATTTTGATATATTAATGACAAAACCAGATTCAATAACAAAATACTTTTCTCTAGGAACTACTTACTTGCTTGCAAAAACCAACGACACTAAAAGTCAAAAATATTATCAACAGATCACGTGTTTATCAACATCATACAAACATTTAACATTAAGCCTTTCTGAAAGAATATATTCTGACATTAAGAGCCACGACATCTTCCCAGTTGAACAAAAAGGATGTAAAAAAGGATCCTGCGGCTGTAAAGACTAAATACTCATAAATAAAATGATATTAGAAACTGCAAAATCCAGACACAAAAATTTAAGCACAGCATGGATCGGTCATCGAAAAGTTTTTTATAGTGTCCTACACTCGTGGATTTTACGGTGTCTTAAAATGTTTAAAATGTTTTCTATCCTAACAAACGTTCTTAGAACATCTATGACCTTATGAGAAACTAAATGTCTTCTTTCACAATCGTGGTGGTTTTTTTCTCCCATAATGTGAGTAAAATGTGGAATTTTTAAGGTGACTCTCTTTCCACCTAACTCTTTTGTATGGCACTTATGCCCCTATCCAAGTTTCTAAACGAGACAGGTTACGGATATAAGACCAATGAGAAGAAAATATGCAACCCATCAGTGCCTGAGAACTTCAGACTGAAAGGGGAGACGGAGAGGTTTAGTTTTTCTGCTCAAGATCAAAGCTTATTTACCCAAAATTATTAGGCATAATAGATAATGGTGTTGACCCAAAATGCAGATTTTGCGAGAAAAAACCCAGAAAAAATTGATCAGCTTGTCTCTGGTTGCTCTATTTTAACACTCGGGGAATATAACACCGATCATGACAGAGTAGATCAGTATTTTCACTGAAAGATCTGTACGCTCTTCTCTTTGGAAACCAATAGAAATTGGTACAACAACACTCAAAACCATTTAGACAGCATTGTACTATTTCGCGCGATTTTCCAGCTCACGCTGATCGCACAATTTAGCCCAACTGCCCTGACATTATAGTCAAGGATCTGATAAACGACATCTGCCTTCTCATTAATATGAGCTTTCCTTCAGATGAAGATGTGTCCGAAAAAGTGTTTTTCAAACACTTGAAAAACACTTAAAGAAGGAAGAATATAGGTTATCTGACTATGTTAAGAGATTTGAGTCACCAGTGAAGGCCTGTTTGAAAGAATTTGAAACCAGCAAGACAAAAGCAGAATACAGTCAGGATCTAAAGGAATCTCGGCTGGGAGAGTGGAAGGAAAAGCACCTGCATGGAAAGTTTCCAAAGGGGGTGGAAGGAAACCCACTCACATGGAAATGGCTGAAAAGGGAAAGTGAGGGCATGATCCTGGCAGCACAAGATCAGGCGCTCCCCACACGGTGGAAACAGAGGCACATCGATAAAACCACAACNCGCGATTTTCCAGCTCACGCTGATCGCACAATTTAGCCCAACTGCCCTGACATTATAGTCAAGGATCTGATAAACGACATCTGCCTTCTCATTAATATGAGCTTTCCTTCAGATGAAGATGTGTCCGAAAAAGTGTTTTTCAAACACTTGAAAAACACTTAAAGAAGGAAGAATATAGGTTATCTGACTATGTTAAGAGATTTGAGTCACCAGTGAAGGCCTGTTTGAAAGAATTTGAAACCAGCAAGACAAAAGCAGAATACAGTCAGGATCTAAAGGAATCTCGGCTGGGAGAGTGGAAGGAAAAGGAAGAACCCCGGAAAATGTGGCGGACATCAGCCAATGTGGTGCCAATAGTGATTGGTGTATTGGGAGCCATCGGGGAACTGGAAAGGCACGCAAAAATGATCAAGCTGAAAATGAGAGGTGCAGAAAAACTTCAGAGGGTGGCGCTGCTTGGCAGGTCCCATATACTACGCAAGACACTCAACATCTCAGAATAGAGTCTATTCGGATGCTGAAGTGATTACCAGTCAACTTCACCAGACTGTGATATATCCATCAATAGTAATAATAATACTACTTGTCCTGGGTATGACGATAAACTGCATCCGGTTGTCCTTGAAATACCGGGTTGACGTCCGACGGAGTTAAGTCTGTCCCTTTCCTCTTTCTGGCCAGGACGTGGTTGTAAGCTTTGGTTGGCAATCGTCCGATGAGAAGGAAAACTCAGAACAATAAACCAGCCCCAGTTGTGATTTCTAGGTTGACGTCTGTCGGGATGTAAATGTGTCTCATGGTTAGGATTGGATCTTCAGCTTTAGTTAGCGGCTTCCTTATTGTGTCTCAATAAAAATAATGGTAGCTGTGGCACCTCATCACCACTACCCTCTTAATGAGTGAAATGAATTATTCAAGTAATGGAAACAACGGCGTTACTGGGGCTTGATCTTATTGTGAGTGCTCCTCGCCAGGCAGGTGTTCGCTGGCACAGCAGCGTGGACCCGGTCGTCATCCTGATACTGCTTCATGAAGGACCCGTTGGAAATGGTCGCAAGGAGAAAATAAAACAGTTATGGAATGTTTCTATCTGAGTAGCCCTAAGCGGAGAAGATATAGAAAGAGAATGCATGAGATTTGGAAGAGCAAAGGTACGTTTGATGTTAATGAACAGAGGTTGATAGACCAAAAATCCAATATCATGAAAAAGAATTGGTTGCCAGAGGTAGAATTAGAGGAAATTGGAAGGAACATCGATGATTTTCCCTATGGTGAATGACATGATACGGTTCTTTTGTCAGACGAAGGTATCGACCTTAATGTTAATTCTGAACCTGAAATTACAAAGGAAATTGTTGATGACATCCCTAACGGTTGTGGCATGTCGGATGAGATATATTATAATGCTGATTTCCCTAAGAAAATACCTGGTTGTACGCTTAGTGACGAAGAAGAACAAATGTCCCCAAAAATTAGGATAGTCCTGAACAATACTAGGGAATTGCTACTACCTTTGAAGGAAATGCAAAAAGCCAAGATTTCCACTTAACTCAACAAGGTCAACTCTTTACTATCAAAAGTTAAAGTTTCTAATATCTCAGAAGTTAATGATTTTTCTATGCAGGTGCTGTAATTGTAACAAACAACTTGGCAACCATGAAAAAAAAAGGAAAAGAACCATGCTGGAAAAAGAGACTAGACAATAAGTTAATAAGAACTTAATGAATACCTTGGGCTTATTAACAGTCTCATCGAAGAAAACATATTAAAACCTAGGTCAAAAAACCGGCTTCATATAAAATACAAGATCAAACAAAAGTCATTAATTGTCGTGAGGGAGGAAGTAAAACAGAAGATTAAAGATGTAACTAGAAAAACCAAGCGGTACAGCAACCGCATAAGCCAATACCAACAGAATAGAACTTGCAGAAATTATTAAGGTCAGTTCTACCGAGATTTAGAAAGCAAAGATGACTCCGAAAGTGAAGTTCCTGGTCGCCTTTGAGTCCCAATAATTTTGGTCAGGAATTTGGGGACAAGAACAAGTACATAACAGTGATGCCGATTGGCTACATGACTTAAAGAATACTTTTGAAGACGACGACAGGCAAATCAATATCATAATATATGCAGAAAAGTTTTCTAAACTCTTGAAGGAATTGCGAAACTGGAAAGCCCGAGGCCCAGACCTGGTGCAGGGTTTCTGGATTACAAATTTCACTACTTTACATCTAGAATTCTGTAGATATCTCCAACAGTGTGTAGAATTGCATAATGTTCTATTGTGGATGACGAAAAAAAGAGCTGTCTTAATTCAAAAGAACAATTCTAAAGGAAACGTGCCTAATAGCTACCGACCAATAACGTCTTTGGCACTAGTCTGGAAAATACCTACTGGAATAATTTCTGAAGAAATATATTCTTATCTTGATTAAAAAGTATCTACACAATGAACAAAAAGGGTGTAGCAAAAACGCCCAAAGTACACATGATCTTCTCTTTATCGACAGAATGATTCTGAAAGAGATGAAAATGAAACAGCATAACCTTTTTATCGGATGGATAGACTATAAGAAGGCTTACGACATAATCCCACATACGTGGATCAAGGAGTGTCTGAGGTTTCTAGGGATCAATGAGAATACATGCAAGTTCATTGAAAAGAGTATGGGCTCGTGGAGAGTGGAGTTGATAAGCGGCAATAAGAGCTTAGGTGAAGTCCTTATTAAAAGAGGTATCTTTCAAGGTGATTTCTTATTGCATTTCTCTTTGTAATTTGTTGGATACCTCTTAGCCATATCTTCAGAAATCTGGAGCAGGGATATCATTTCGAAAAAGATCAGCAAAAGATGAATCACTTATTGTTCATGGACAACCTAAAGCTTTATGCTGGTAGTCAAAAGGCCTTAGATTCGCTTGTACAGGCGATCAGAAACTTCAGTAATGATATTGGAATGCAATTTGGTATTGAGAAATGTGCTGTCTTGAGAACGTACAAAGAAGTGTTGAAGGATTCCTCTGGTATAAAACTCCCTGATGATTGGGGAATCAAAAGCTTGAAAGAAGGAGAGGGTTATAAATACCTTGGAATTCTCGAAGCTGATGTAGTTAAGAGTAAGGAACCGAAAGATAACATATCTAAAGAATACAAAAGACGAGTTAGAAAAATGCTGTAAACCAAACTGAATGCGGAAATCTTTTCTAGGCCATCAACACATATGTTGTTTCATTGATTAGATACTTTCACTGACTGGACGGCAGAAGAAATGAAACAACTTGACGAAAGAACTAGAAAATTGTTAACGATGCACAAGGTCCTCCACCCAAAAGGTGATGTTGACCGGCTTTATCTACCAAGAAAGGTAGGTGGCAGAGGACTATTGAGTGTCGAAGACACAATACTGCGGGCAAGGGCTAGTCTAAACAGCTATGTTTAAAGTAGTAAAGAAGATTTGGTTATTGCTGCTAAAAGTGTGAGAGGGGCGACGGATGTCAACGAAAATGCTGGTATATTTAAGAACAGAAGGAGGAATGAAAGAACTAGGAAATGGAAAGAAAAACCGTTACACGCACAATTTGTAAGACAAACTGATTAGATTTCTAATGAGGAAAGATGGCTATGGTTGAAAGATGGATGTATGAAACGTGAAACTGAATCTTTGATAATTATCAAAAATTATTGCAGTGCAAAATCAATCCATTAGAACGAACCAGATCAAAGAAACAATTGATAAAAGCCAAAGAAACAACAAGTGTAGAATGTGCAATCAGAGTGATGAGACGATCAGCCATACACTTTGCGAATGCCGTAAGCTTGCACAGAGAGAATTTTAAAGGAGGCATGATTGGGTTGATAAAAGACTGCACTAGGAAGTGTGTCAAGTTAATGGAACAACAGTCTCTCTTAAGTGGTATGACCACAGTCCTCAAGCAGTAATTAAAAATGAAAAGTGTAAATTATTGTGGGACTTTAATGTCCAAACTGATCATATCGTTGAGGCACATAGACCTGATATGATTGTTGTCGATAAAGACACCAAAACGTGTTCCATTATAGGTTTTGCAGTACCTTACGATTCTAGAGTAATTGCAAAGGAACAGGAAAAAAATCTCAAATATCAAGACTTAACCAGAGAATTAAAGAAGCTATGGGACATCCCGATAAAGGTAGTTCCGATGATCACAGAAGCTCTGGGTACCCCATGAAAAATTTAAAAAAGTGATTAGGAGAACTTAGGTTGAAAACAAGAATAGTCGAAATGCAGAAAACTACATTACTTCAGTCTACAAGGGTACTTCAGAAAGTCCTTTAGGTTTGAGGGGTCTTGCTGACACTATGCCTCAAGATACTCCACTAGCAATTTACTATCATAACTTAGTGTGCGACAAAAACAGCAAGAACAACAACAACAATAATAATAATAACAACAACAACAACAATAATAATAACAACAACAATAATAATAACAACAACAACAATAATAATAATAAAAATAAATGCCCTTTGGCATGCATTACAACATGGCTTTTTGTGCCTATTTATTGTTGTTTTTGTCAACAAAAAGGACAATAACAAGTACCCAGTCAGAATTCAATGCTACAATGTCAGATTTGATATTAGTAGTAAGATATCCTTCTATGTATTGTCAGTTATCAGGCTAGGAGTGGGGAGTGCTGTAGTCATGAGTTGTTGTCACACAACAACAACCGCTTGAGCAGTTGAGGGAGGGGGATGCACTTTCAAGGTTGAAGTGATGTTGCGATTTTTGGTTTTCTATTTATCTTACTCTTGTGGCTGTGCCTGCATTCAGTTTGCCTAGCTTGTTGCTGGGCGCTGAATGTAGGTTTTCATCCACCCATCACTAGATAGTGTGTAACCACTCAATAATAATAATGATAATAATAATAATGATAATAATAATAATGTTAGGGACAGCCCGAATCTTACGGTTGGTCTTATGGCATTAAAGCTATAATTAAGCAATAATAACCGAAGCAAATGAGAATTAAAGCTTTGTGAGAAAACATATCAAACATAATTTTTTTTTAAACAGTGTTGTATTCAGTATAGTAATGTACAATTAAAAATATAAAACTTGTTGACGTTCGCTTCAAATAAGAAAGGCATCATACAAGTGGCAATAAAAGCATTAGAAGAATTCCAATAAGTTTGGATTTGACCATTGTTTGTTTCTGAGTGTGTAAATATAATACGATGTACGTAAAGCAGTCTCTGCCACCTTTTTAAAACATCTTATATCGTTAATCTTGTAATTACGTAACAGTTTTTGCAAAATTTTCAGTTCGGAATAGAAGCCCAGCGTCGTTATCTCTATCGTAAGCAGATCGAACTTGTTTACAGCCCCGATGATATCTTCTCTGAGTGCGGAGTACTTCGATCTCTTATAATCGCGACTTTTTATAATGTTGGTCTCGAAACAGATCGTTAATTCGACTACTATCATCGTATCACCTTTACGTATAACTGCGTCAGGTCTCAAATTGTTGAAGAGCTGCGCGGGGTTCGGGTAACCATCTATATCATCATACAAACGATAACCATATTGTTGCAGTTGCCGGATGTAAGTCAATGATTTCAATACACTATTGTGTCTCCAGGTATACCTTTTTTGATTTACTGAAACAACGCAGTTGGATAATACATGCAGCTGAGTTTGCTTTTATCACAAAGAAAACATTTATCAGTGTCCGATTTTTTCCATCGCTTCAGGTTGGAGTTATTAGCTAAACAAAATATTAACGCTTTATGAGCGAATATATAAATATTCGACAAGAGAGGTGTTATTAATTCCAACCACTGTTGACGCTCACGACTAGAAAGGGTTTCGTTTAACACTGTCATGATGGCACTTTGTTCGTTTAGCTCATCCAGATGTTTAACGACTTTTTCATTAAGGTTTTTTTGTAAGAATCTAGATGCAGTATCTTTTGATGTTGTGTTTTTCAATATTTGATCTTCAGCCATAAAC
>RDPX01000142.1:1312124-1326886 GCA_003991215.1 Morbakka virulenta
CAATACCAGTGATTGTTGGAGCATTAGGTCTTATTAAAAAAGGAACTGACACCTTCGTGAAGCAAATACCGGGTGAGCCCTCATTACAGGAAGTGCAAAATATTGTTTTGAATGGCACTGCCCATCTTCTTAGGAAAGCCCTCTCCATTTAATTGTTGCGAATTGATGTTCGTGGTTTTGTCAGAAAATGATGTTTTTATGTTTTGACCGGTTTAAATGACACCCTTCTTGTGCGCCTTAAAAGTTTTTGTTACCCAACTTCCCTCACCCTAGGTCACTGGTAGTGACTCGGTGTTGGATTTTAAAATAGCAATTCTAAAGAATTTTACAACAACAATAATAATAATAATAATAATAATAATAATAATAATAATAATAATAAATATCCTGGATATTGGAATTAAACTGCGCCCGGTTGTAGAGTTTCGACTTAGGCAAATAATATAACCCTTTGCCACAACTACCTCTAGATCACCCTTTGGCAAAGTATAGTACTTGTTGGCATCCGTCAGGGATAAGTCTGTCTCATGGCCAGAATGAGGTCATTAGCCTTGGTCGGAACCCATCCTATGAGAAAGTAAACTCAAGCAATAAACCAATAAATCCTTCCAAACTTGAAATTCCAGGTGGCATCTGGCAAATTTAGTCCCTTGGCAGCAAGGCTAAACTGCACCCTATAAAAATTATGAAAACCCAAAGTAAAATATCATTCCACGTCGTCCCTCTCGTGGGTAAACAAGAGACACTTCCCCCAAGGGAGTTAAACCGGCTTGGAGTCGTAAAATGTACTACTGAATTTGCAACCTCTTTTAATGAAAACTCTGTTGGTCACCATACATAGGGAAACCTATCAGCTGGCTTAACTAGAGATACACCGTCTAAGAAAAATGCTAAGAAAGACGCCAACGGTGGAGCAGAGAGGATTATAAAGAAGTGTTGTCTAGAAAAACCAGAAGAGAGTCACATTGAAAATACTTTCAGCATTTGGAGAAACCGTAACCCGGGAATGAGGATGAATTTTGGCGGTAATAGATTAGCAAATGTTAGGCGTGATATCTTAAATAAAAAGAGACTGAGTGATTTTGAACTTCACGAAATTAAAGATATGGCAAGAGCTGATATTGATGATAGGGTAGATGATGACTTAAGATCTGGTCAAGAAAAAGATCAGTTAGAGGTGATGGATGACAATCCAATTGATCAAACAGAATTGAGAGCAGCATTAGCCAAATCCCTAAAATGAAAGTCTCCTGGAGTTGATAAAGTTCCGAACCTATGGTTAAATGTTCTATATACGTCTCATGCCAAACTTGCAACCTTACTGAATAAAATTATGCATAAACCTAAAAAAAACCAGAATGGCTGTGCGAAGGAACAACATATTTACTGGCCAAGAATAATGAAACGAACGATGCTAAAAATTACCGGCCAATTACATATCTTTCCACAACATACAACTTTTAACATTAGTCATGACAGACAGATCTTATATACATCTGGAACGAAACAGACTTTTTCCTCTCGAACAGAAAGAATGCAGACGTGGATTGTGCGGGTCCAAGGATTAATTGTTAGTAAAAAAATGCTTCTTGAAAATTGTAAAAAAAAAGAAAAAGGAATATGAGTTGTGTATGGCTTGACTTCAAAAAGGCATTTGATAGTGTTCCGCATGAGTGGATCCTTAGGTCCTTAGAATTATTTAAATTATCACTTAAAAGTTATTGGTTTTCTGAAAGACAATATGAAAAAAAGAACAGATCTTCCAGGGAGACTCGTTATCTCCACTACTCTTCTCCATTTTGCTAATGCCTCTATCACTTGAATCGAGCTCTTCCAGATACGGATTAAAGACCGGGTCTTAAAGAATCACCCATTTGTTTTACATGGATGGTTTGAAATTGTACTCAAAAGATGGTAATTAATTGGAAAGACGGGTGACGAGAGTAAAGCGTTTCAGTTATGATATCGGTATGGAGTTTGGGTTGAGTAAGTGCGCCAAAGCTACTTTTATAAAAGGCAAACTAGTGACGACTGACAATCCAACATGCAACAATGAAAGATAAACTAAAAATAGAGCTTCTAAGAAGGACTTGATTGATTTCACAGGAAAACCAAAAGATCGAAAAATTTTGTACAAGAACGGTTTTATGTGATCCTGGTTAATTCGGCGGCGCAAAAAATTCTTTATTAGGTCTAAATTTTTTGTACTACTCAGTTGAAACTTCCGCTAATTTCCACAAAATTCATTAGAACACGGTAATTTGCTATTTGGTGAATATGGCATAAATTTGATGGTTGTCAAGTTTCAGTTTAAAAATACCTCAATCCATCTTTTAAAATGCTCAAAATTCTATTACAATGGCAGAAATTACAATTACAGTGCCGGAAAGAAGATATAGTAACCCCTCATTTCCGGCTTCAATGTTCTCAATTCCATCCAATCAGATTCTTCCAACAGGAGTTACATTTGGCCAGACAAATCTATTTTTTTTTCAGAATTGCATAGTTAAAATACCTATATAATATTTGCGTAAAATGTCGAAACGTATTATTTCTGTCCATTGTTTCGGAGAAGCCTCCCTTCCAGACTGATACTTGGATAGATTAGTCTAAAAAACAGGCCACTGTATCTTTCTTGTAACTTTGTAACTTTCTTTCAGATGTCATGGATGTGCGACAGAGGCAATGTGACAACCAGCCTGATGTATTTTGCTACATCTGTGGAAAGTTTACAATTAAACAGCGAAGAAGAAGTACAGATGATTTTATCCACACAGCTGATCACTCGTATTTCAAGATGAAATTGGGTGACCAGGACAAAACCTGGGCTCCTCACATTGTTTGCACTACGTGCTACACAACACTAAACGCCTGGACGAGTGAAAAAAATCAATATCTCTCCTTTGGAATACCAATGGTTTGGAGAGACCCTAAAGACCATACTACTGACTGTTATTTTTGTCTGGTGAAGACTGCAGGATTTACTAGTAAAACGCGCGGCAAGATTGTTTATTTCGATCTGGAATCTGCCCGACTTCCTGTTCCACCTTCTTTAGAACTGCCTCAACCAGGGTTTAAAGAAATTCTTTTAACAGATGCAAGTAGGTCAGAGTCGAGGAATACTTCAAGTGATTCAGACATCTGGAAGATATCTGGAATCTTTCCTAGTCTGCTTACTCAGTTTGAGTTGAACGATTGGGTACGTGACCAAGATATATCAAAAGCACGTGCAGAGTTTCTAGCTTCGAGGCTCTGTGAAAAGAGGCAAACTGAAGGGGATCTAAGGATTTCGTACTACAGATCTAGAGACAGTGAGTTTATTGAATTCTTTAGTAGTGATGAAGATTTTGTATATTGCAACGGTATTAGGGGACTTCTTTTAGCTTTGGCATTACTGCTTAAAAAGCAGTGGAGTGACAACTATTTTTAGATAGCTCCAAGAAAAGCACCTATCGGTCACTCGGTAATATAAAAGGAGAATTATGAGAACATTAAGAAGTTAATTCACCTGCTTCAATACCATGAGCACAATTGGATCATACGTGTAGATCTGAAAATGGTGAATTTGCTCTTGGGTCAACAGAGAGGCTTTACAAAGTACCCATGTTATTTATGCTTATAGGACAGTCGAGGCAGGGATCGCCATTGGATCAAGCAAGACTGGCCTCACTGACCACAGCTGGAGGAAGGGGGGCCAAATCTAATCGAGCAGCCCCTGGTTGACTGTTCCAAAATTGTTTCTCCCCCTCTTCACATAAAGTCAGGCTTAATGAAGCAATTTGTTAAAGCCTTAAACAAAGACCAAGGATGCTTTCAACACATCCGACAGACTTTCCCTGGCTTGTCATATGAAAAATGCAAAGCAGGTATATTTGACGGACCCCAGATTCGAAAACTGATGAGTGACAATGACTTTGAAGGAACCATGATAGCTTATGAAAAAGCGGCATGGACTTCTTTTGTAGATGTCACAAAGCACTTTTTGGGAAATTTTAGAAAACTTCCAAAAGCTTGGCTGCAACATGAGCATCAAGGTACATTTCCTACATAGTCACCTAGATGTGTTCCAAGAAAACCTAGGCGATATCAGCGATGAACAAGGCTAGAGGTTCCATCAGGGTCTGAAGGAAATGGAGGAAAGATACTAAGGCCGATGGGATGTTTACATGATGGCTAACTATTGGTGGTCCATAAAACGGAACTGTCTAAGAGTTAAACACAAAAGGAGAAGTCGGAAAAGAAGTTTCCTACCATAAGTTGACAGTAAGATTATCAGCTTAATATCTACAGTTTGAAGCACATTTTAAAATATATATTGTGTTTTGTCTAGTTTTATAGCCAAAGCATTGTTGTTTTTGGCCTTTTGCGAGCAAATGCAACCATTTCGTGTATCTTTGTCATAAATAAATCGTCGCTACAATTTTTTTTTAGCTTGGGAAATCTTTGAAAAAAAAAGATTTTTATTTCAAAATATGTACCATATAAGCTCCAAAAAAAACTGAGACCCAATAAAAAAAATGGACCTGATTTTTGAAATCAGCATGTGGGAATTTCCCAGGATTAGTTGTCAGATGCTTTGTACAAAAACTTTGTTTCCCAGTGTTTTCAAAACCGAGCTAAATTTCAAAAACCGAGTCACGATATACAACACATTAGCTGCCCTTGTCATCTCATACAGCTTCAATATTATTGATTGGAACCATACCGAAATAAGATTAGACACTAAGATTAGGAAATTACCGACAACTTATAACATGCACCACCCAAAGACCGATGTTGAACGTCTTTACGTCCCCAGAAAATCCGGCGGGAGAGGGTTGACACAACTCAAACTTTCTTACAAGATGTCCACAATTGGCCTTTTCCGATAATTAGATCTATCGGATGATTGGATGTTGCAGTTCGTGTTTAGCCATGAAAATCAAAAAGGTTCACATTTTCTTGTTAAGGACGCAAAACGGTTTGATCGAGAGCTAGACCTTGATTTGGAAATTGAGTTGGAAGGGGAATTAAATAATACTGAGAATGCCCGCAAATTGAAAAGATTAGCAACAGAAAAGGGAAAATATGGTTATCTACAATGCCTGAAAGTCAAAACCATTGCATGGTCAATACGCACTTTGAAGCCAGAAAGCTGATGTTAATTTAGTAGACGCCCATCAGTGGCTGAGAAGTGCTTGTCTGAAGGCAGAAACAAAAGCGTTTATTGTCGCTGCTCAAGATCAAGCACTATTTACTTAAAATTATCAAGAGAATGTGATTCATAATGGTGCACATGAGAAATGTAGGTTTTGTAACAAAAGTACTGAAACGATTGACTACCTCTTTTCAGGCTGTTCTATCCTTGCGCCAAATGAGTGTACCAACAGACACAATCGTGTCGGTCAAAATATACACTGGAAAATCTGTAACTACTATAACATCGAAACAACGGACAAGTGGTATGAGCATACACTTTTACCTGTTCTTGATAAGCCAAAAGTGACTATAGTATGGGACTTCCTGATAAGAACTGACAGAACCATACAAGCTAATAGGCCGGACATTGTTATCAATTACAAACTGAGTAAGACGTGTAAAATGATTGATGAGTATACCATCTGACAACAACGTATCTGCAAAAGAATTTGAAAAGCTCAGCAAATATCAAAACTTTTAAATTGAAATGTCGTGGATGTGGAAAATGAAAACAAAAAAAATCCCGGTCATAGTTGGGGCACTTGACATGGTTAAAAAGGAAACGCAGAAATATGTGAACGATATCCCCAAAAAATTATCACTCACCGAAATACAAAAAAAGTGTTTCAATCTGATAGAAGATCAGTGACTCCTGTAAATCAGATACTGCATAACGAATTTCTTCCCTTTATTTCATATTTATATATTATTAACGGATAATTTTTTTATTATACTTTTATTATATATTTTTATTTTGTACCTTTACAAACAATACCGTTTTTTTTATTAAGAGCATTTTTTTAACCATATTTTATATTTTCACCTTTTATAAAATTTCTTATACACATCTTAATACCTTCAAGCATAATAAAAGAGGAACGTTAAGGAAGCATATATGCACGAACGGCTTGGTACCCTAGGTTATTGATAATAACCCGTTGCTATGAAGTTCCCAAACTAAAGTACTTATTTAAGAAAAAAAGATAAAATAATAATAATAGGAAGAGAAAATGAAAAACACATTTTAGGAGGATGAGGCTTGTAACACAATGTGTTCTTTCTACAGATTAGGAATCTTTGCAGCCTTGGTTTCTTCTTGTATCTTTTTAATACTAGTGGCATCAAGTCTCTGGAGGCTGGCCATTGTGTCATCAAGACCAGGAAATTTGTATCTGACAGGTTCAATAAGTCTTTAAAGGTTATCAGCCATCAGCATTTGCTTTTGTCCAGCACATTTTACATCTAAATGATATCTCGGTAGCCCAAATCTCCAATCTCAATACTATTGCGTAGGGGAATACCTCCCAGTCATTTGACCAGTGCAAAGGTTTTAATAATTGTGTCTTTACCAGGGTTGACGTGAGCTAAGAATGATGATCAACTCTAGCTTGTCACTGATGTTGGAGTTAAACCACCAGGACTATGTACAATGCAATACCTACACTGTATTAGCAAAATTCGCTTTGCATGCTATTTGAGTGCCAAGTATAATTAAGATATGATACCTGGATAGCACGAAAGATTGAAACTGTAAGCATTACTACAGCACTATGACACTTGAGCATGTAATTGTCCACTCACACCACAACGTATGCATCCTTGCTGACACAACAATCAAAACATAGTGGAAGAAATAAGATCAAGGCAAGAAATACCAGGGAAGTTTCTCTGATGCTCCATTGGGCAGAAAGTATAACATGGAATAAGGACGAATTAGAATATGATGCCGATGAATAAAGAACTCTACCGCAGAAGTGATGTGGCAAGAAATTATGTAGGTAAGGAAAAAGGTGATATAGGGTTGATAAGCTGTGAGAATTGTGTCAAAACTGAGGTGAACAATATAGCTTGGTATGTTAAGCATAGAAGAGATAAAATCATGTAAAAATGAAGAAATCTTTAAACAATACATAGTGCAGATATAGTAGCACCAACTTAATATAAGAATAAAGTAAAAGGGAACTTCAAAGAAACAATGGAACAAAAAGCAAATGCATGCAGAATTCACTAAGAATGCAGATAGAATTGACTGGGAAAAACAGCGTCACAGTTAAAGACCGGAAACTTTAATGGATTTACGGAAGCATAATGTGTGGTGCACAGGAACAGTCTCTTTGGACTTATTACATAAAGCACTATATTGACAAAACAAGTGATACGTTATAACCCAGAATGTGTGGTAATCAGGGAGAAACAATTAGTCACCTGGTGAGCTAGTGTGCCAAACTTGCTCAAGGAGAAGAATATAGAAAGCGACATGACAACATATTTATTGGTTGTTAGCTGAAAAGTGTGAATTTGAGTAGCAGATACTTTGACTTAGATAGATTTCTCCGTGAGGGATGCTACATGGAAAAATGACAATTATCAATCCATGTGATATCAAAGTCAAAACACGCTGGTATGCGTAAAAAATAATCTCTGCGTAAATGAAAAAGAGAGCCAACTTTACCAATTCCAAAAGTAATTTTTTTTGTGAATAATAAAGAGCCAATCATGCCAAATTAAGAACTAAAAATATTTTTGTGTAAATAGAAAAAAGAGCGAATTATACCAAATTTGAGCATGGCAGTATACATTTGAAAGAGACAAACGCAAGCCCATGTCGTTGCTTGTGTTAAGCAGTTTTTCTTGGCTGCAAAGCTTTAATTGGGTTGTGTCTTTATCTGTGTATTTTTTTAGTCAAAGACTTGTCAACTAGACTAGTTTTCATGATTCCATCATCGATAGAAAAGCGGGTCCGCTATATTAAAAAATTATATTTGAAAATTGTGTTCACTTTTCACGAAAGAAAATTAAATAATTTCACTTTTATCTTTTACCAATTGCAATTCAGCCAATTCTTTAATTCATTCATAGCTAAATCAATAAATATTTTTAAAGGAGAAAGAACATTTGATGGATAGGAATAAATAAACATCAATCTTTTTGTGCTGAATACATTACAAAATGATTAATATAAGAGACAGCTGACAAAAATTTGACTGACAAAGTGAGAATCACCTTCAAATTGTTTTTTTCAGAATCTGAGTTGCGATCATTACCAATTCATGTATCTTGTGCAGTCCAAAGTTGGCTCCTTTGGGCTTTAGTAAACAAGCACCAAAGGCGGGGTCTTGAATGTTGTTGCACTTCTTCTTTTAAAAATTCCACCTTTAATACCCTTTTCTCTAGTATAACATAAATGATTCTTCTAGCAAAACAATTGCTCGACAGTATTTGAAAAGTAGCCATTTTGGTTTTAGAGGCGAGGACCTGATTCAGTCGCTCATGTGACAAGCACGCAATCTATTCTCTAGAATATCTTCGCATTGTGGAGAATCTACATTCAGCCACCGAAGAACTAGTCAGTAAAACAAGCACCAAATAAATGTATTTATTTAGTTTAGGGTAAATATAACCAACATTCGAAGTTAAAAAAGATACCAAAGCTTTTGTAATGGTGCTTCAGATGGAAAAAGTCTTTTTAATGGTTCGTTTCACTGAAAAGTAATAGGTTATATATTTGTTTAAAGCTACCCCATCTATAGACGACTCATAAAGTTAATGAAAAAGTGAGTAAAACTAAACTAAATAAACATTAAGCTACATAAAAACGACAGGGAGAGAAGACAGAAAACATAATAATCAGTGCAAGTAGCACGATTTTTCGCGGACACAAGAATCCTATTTTACATTTCATACTGAAAAGAATATGGAGAAAAGAACGCCATTTTCGGAGCCTGCAAATTGTGTTTTACAATTATTCTGAATATTTCATAAAAGGAAGGCAGAAATGCGTAATTTGAATGCTTTACTCTTTTGCTTAAGTATTCCTCCTTTGGGCTCTAATTGAAAAAACCCACCAAATTGACTCATAGGTCAGCAAGACTTTGTCGGTTTCCTGTGTCAGATGGAATGAATATATTTTTGTGGCAACTCTAAAGATGCGACAGAACAAATAACAGGTTACAGTTCAGGTCTTCAACTACAAACATATTCTGACTCCTTTTCAATACGAGGTTCCTCAATTATGATTTTTAGGAGAAACAAGATTTGTCTTGTTACACAGATTAAGTGGAAATTACTAGAGTTCTTTAGTCACAGCTTTTGATTCGAAGCCTGATTTTCGGAAATTTACTAAGACATTTTTAAAAACAATATTCGCTGCAGTATTTTATTGTCAGGGTGGACAATGTGACCTTTTCAAAGACTAGGATAGCACCAATTTTTCAGATTTTTTGCATAATTCGACGATTAAAAAACCTTTTAAGTAATGGACAGGAAAAGAATAAATGGAAGATAAAGATGAAATTTGCATTTACAGGTTTTGGGAATAAACAAGAACTGGAACTTTGATTTTTCATTTTTCCTTATCACAGAAAAATTGGAATAAAATCAAATGTGTGCTCCAAAATGTGACCCAGTAGAGAATTGGAAATTTTGATATCAGTTCGATATTTTGCCAATGTAATTTGAACATGGCTTAAATTGGAAATTTTAAGCTACACTCACTTCAAAAAGAAATCAGTTGTGTTGGACGCTTGGTGGAGTAAAACTCACTTCACAACCTATAAATTTGGATCACTGCTGAAATATCTCGGACGAATTCTACTGTTTTAAAGGTAATGAATAGTTCTCATCCAAGGTTATCTGTAGTCAAGGCAGTGGAAAATATAAAAAGAAATAATTTACCAGATTGAGAAAATCATTTGCACAAATAAACTGAAAATTAAGGCAAATTATATACTTTACGCCATTATTTCTTGATCAAATCATTTGATAGATATGGACTGATAGAAGAGAAGACAAAACAAAGGTTACACAAACTTGTCGAGACTTTTCTTTTACTTCATTTTCCCCCTGTAACTGGGGCTCCGACGGTGCCCTTCTGTTTTGGCAGTGACAAAGTTCTTGACCGGATGCCCTTCCTGACACCAACGAATAACGGTTTCTTTTGTTAAGTTCCAAAATTCTGTTCACCCTACTCGGGGAATCGAACCCGGAGCCTCTTGATTATGATGCAACTGCACTAACCATCAAGCCACTGTTCCTTGCAGGCTTGTCGAGACTACCCAAGACTAATTCCATACTCACTTCTGTTGCGGTATTTTTGTGGATCCGTGGACCAGAGATTCACATTGAAAACTGTTTATGCCTTAAAGCATTCTTTATGAAAACTGTGTCAAATTCCACCAAAATATTTTTATCACAGTAGGAAGGAATTTGAGCTTTATTTTAAGGGGTTCTTCTCCTGCCTCTACTCTTTAGGGATTAATTATTTTTGATGGGTCACCATTGATGTTTCTTTTGATTTTCTTTCAATTTTGCTTGTCGATCTAAGTTTATAAATTGCACGTAGGGATGTTAAAGAAGGCCAAATAGCAATCCTGGCATCGTTGAGGAATTTACAAGCAATGTGACGTTTGGGAACGTTCAATAGTTCCGTTGCTGTTACATCTGACATCCTCAATTGCATCGGATGCATCACTGGTGGGGTCATACAAAAATTAACTCGTTTTCACTCTCATCGATCTTGACATGTGAGTGATCTCATTCAAAATATGCAAAAACAGCTTGGAAGATATCAACAATTTTAGTTTTTCTACTATTTTCAAAAACCGACTATTCAGGGTTACTGTTCTTTGGTCACAGCAAAACCTTTGCCACATTTTTAACAAGTGAAAACCTTTAACAAAGTTGAGCAAATAAGCTGCTTATGGCTGTTAATGTAAGTTGTTCAAATTGTGAACCCCCAACTTAAGCATTCAGATAATAGGCACTTGTAAATGAAAGCAACAGTTTTTGAACATCAGTAAAGATCTTCAACTGAATTTGGAAAGCCTGAACAGTTAATCCAACAGTTTTTGTGAGATCAGAAAAGTGTTCTCTTTCTTACAGCTGTTTTAAGTTGCCAATTTAAGTGAATAATTGAAGTAGTAAAAGAGGCATACACCCCACCGTGCAATATTGGTAATTGGTACAAGGGACTTAGAATGACCTCCTCAGCATGTTCTGTAAGAAAACGAACACGTCTGGCAAAAAAATACACAAGAGTGGTAAATACCTTTACCGCATTTTCAATTGCTTTAATTATTCGATTTCCTGATGTCTCATCAAAATGCTTCAGATTCTTACACTTTATTAAATACTTAATAGGATAAACTGGGACTGTCTTTTATAAAAGGTAGGAAAAAATTTTCTCGATGAAAGCTTTTTTTGCTTCACTTGTATCTTCTGTTAGGGAGAAGAACAAGCTCTTGTTGATAACATCCTTGATTTTCTGTTGAATGACATCTGTGCAGAGTTACGAATAATTCAAATGCAAGTTTTCCTTCAAGAATGAAAAGGACAGTCGAAAACAAACTTTTTTAGTAATATTTTGAATTGGCAACTTGGTAACATCATTGGGATGAGAGTGTTGAGAAGAGGACGCTTGATTGCAAGAAGGAATACATAGTTTCACTTTTGTTTGTTGCCAGTCCTGCATCAATTTACTATTACCAACTTGTTTGATAAATGTAGATTTGTGAGTATATCATCCTGGGCAACCTTTTATTTCTACAGTGAAGAAAGAAACACCTTAACTCAACAAATCCATGTTTCTTTCATCATTTTGCCTATTAAAATTTCAGAACAGGTCGAAAATCTTAGTCTTTTCTGTCGCTATTACGACAGTGTTTGGCTCCAAGGGAAGGGATAAGCTCCCAGTGCTTATACCATGCTCTTTACCGCGAGAGTCTAAATCCAGCCCCTAGTTTGCTCGTGTGTTTTTTTCGTGAGGAAAAGATCATGATGCTAACAAGGAAAAAGAGGTCCAGTTGGAAGTTGCACACTCCTGGAAACACCTCCTTCATACCAAGCCTCTCTATGACAGAGTTTGTTGCTCCCAAAACGGTCTCATCGGTCGCAGTCAAAGTTGTTCGAGCCTTGAGGCTGCCATGGAATGTGACTGGGACATATCTTGAGCCATGGTTGACACCGACCGACTGAGGCCTACTACTGCTGCTACTGCCAGTACTGCCACTACTGCTACTATTACTACCACAGATTTTGTTTTGTTGATTTTTTTCAGTATAAAATCATTTTTTGACACCTCAACTACCTCATAACACATACCATATCTTACCTTATGCTTTAATGGTTCTATGTACACGGAAGTGTGTTTGCGTCCAATGTTTCATTTCTTAATCTGACGGGGTTTAGGGGCTTCTTTTACGTAATAGTTTTCCTATTCTTTGTAGCCAGATGTCCCATAGTTTGAAGTGAATTCGTTCGTATTAATATTACTTTTTTTTAATACTAAGTTTGATACTTTGTTAGGGACTACTCAAAATAAAAATGGATTTATGATAGTGCTGGCCTGTGGCAACATTAGAAGTAGCTGAGCTTTGTTTTATTATAAGCATATTGAAAAGTAATTTGCCTGTCTGAGAAAACGGCTTTGAACAAGGGCCCTCATCGATTGTAATAGCAAGGAGTTTATATAGGACAAAAACAATGAGTGACCTTTAACATGACCTTTTTGACTTTTCTTTACATGGATGGTTCTGTTAGATTGGAAAAACTGGATTACAAAATTATCCGATATTGCTAAGAAATTACTGTTGCTTTATATTACAATTTCTCAGTGCAACTTAATTTTTGTCAAGCTTTGATTTTTAAAAACAGAATTGGACCAACTCTTTTGTATGGTCTAAAATGCTTTGAATAAAGTCATTTCCTGTTAACAATTTCTTTGCGGATTTTTACAATTAAACTTTAGGTCCCAGTCCTCAAATTTTAATGACATTTTAAAGAACGATAACCTGCCATTTCCAGTTCTTCGGTAAGGTTCAAACGCTCTCACGTGCTCTGGTCACATGTCTACTAACAGATAAGAAACAAAAGTAGGTTACTTGATTGTCTGGTTTGAATGATGACAATAATAAATGTCTTTAAGGCATAATTTTATTGGTTTACTGACGTCTACCCAATGGCAATGGATCATTAAACCCTGACTGACTGATGCTGATAAATAAAAAAAATCATTAATTCTTTTGCCATTGGTTTGCTGCAACTGAGCGATGCAAACCAATCAGAGAGAATCTTTTCTACTAGTTAGGTAAATCAAATCGAGGGGTAAATCACTGAAATAATTCTCAAACAAGTTTCTTATAATTCCCAAATGATTCCGATAATTCTTATAGTTCTTAATCAACTCTTAATAATTCCCAATAACTATTAATAATTCCCAGTAACTCTTAATAATTCGCAATAACTCTCAATAATTCTCAATAATTCCCAGAATTCTTATTGATTCCAATAATTCTAAAAAAATCTCATAATTCTCAATAACCTTGCACAATTCCCCAAAATTCTCAACGGTTCTCATAGTTCTCAATAACTCTGAATAATTCCTTAGAATTCTGGATAATTCCATATAACTCTCCATTATTCCCATTACATCCGAGTCAAGATTAGCACAATGGGGACTGTTGTTTGAAGTTTTTGTTGTTTGTGCAAACATTACCTCTGACCGCGTTTGTTGCGAAATCTCAATGAAAACTGTTTGCAAAGAGGAAATGATACCATTAGCTTTGTTACGAATGTGTTTGTGGTCACAGATACATTAAGATGGCNATAATTCTCAATAATTCCCAGAATTCTTATTGATTCCAATAATTCTAAAAAAATCTCATAATTCTCAATAACCTTGCACAATTCCCCAAAATTCTCAACGGTTCTCATAGTTCTAAATAACTCTGAATAATTCCTTAGAATTCTGGATAATTCCATATAACTCTCCATTATTCCCATTACATCCGAGTCAAGATTAGCACAATGGGGACTGTTGTATGAAGTTTTTGTTGTTTGTGCAAACATTACCTCTGACCGCGTTTGTTGCGAAATCTCAATGAAAACTGTTTGCAAAGAGGAAATGATACCATTAGCTTTGTTACGAATGTGTTTGTGGTCACAGATACATTAAGATGGCAAATAAAGACCCAGAATCTTCCAAGTTCGAAATTTCAAAGGTAGTCGGAACTGAGGTGACAGAACCAAGACGTCCAGGTAAGAATAAGATTTCTAGACTTTCTTTTGTATTTTGTATTTTGCTGACGTGGATTCCAGGCGAATTGCCCCCCAGAGAATTGCCCCCTGGAAGATTACCCCTCAGAAGATTGGCCCCTGTAAGATTGCCTCACAGAATCACGTTTACTTCTGTCATCGCTTTTTCTAAGAGAATCGAAAACGGTATAATACGTAGAATATTATAAATTTGATCAACTTGGAATTTCACGCAGTGTAAGTTGTTATGTTATGACTGAGAATTATAATTTTTCATTTTGTCATTTAAAGGCCCTGATTTAAAAAACATCTCAGACCTCTTAAGTAATCCAACTACAAAATGTGGACCAACATAATATCCTATTGACCTTATTTAGAATTTCTGTATTTTTTCTTAATTCACATTCCTACCTGGCCCCTGTAATCCAGATCCTAGCCCTCCTCCCAAACGAGATTGTGTATAATTGCCCCGTTAGTCACGCATTGGAAATGCAGTACTTTTTCAGCCACGAATGTAACTTAGTCAAAATTACCATGATTTATAAAGAATTTTT
>RDPX01000142.1:1344253-1365761 GCA_003991215.1 Morbakka virulenta
GTTTTGTGTTGACAATTCTGCAAACGAAAGTAAAAGAATAATATTGTTTAGAAGTCAGGAACACCTCACGAAGCATGTGATTCCCATCTACGTGTTTCCCAGCATCTTCATGTGCAAAATGCCGCTGTCTTGTGATTTTACTGACATCACAATATACAGACCATATATCCCACTACTTTTCCCACAAATAGATAAGTTTTCAAAAGCAGAACTAGATCACATCAAAATATCTGGGTACTCTTACTCTTTAATTAGCTTGTGTTCTCAAGAATTTCAGATCTCAAATTCAAAAGATGATATCCCTATTTTGATAATTGTCGCATTAGTGATCGTTTTAAGGAACTGTCAATAATAACCAATCATTGTCAAAGACTCACATATTCCTAAGTATTCACAATAATAGTAAACAACTCATAATAATTCTCAATATACACTGTATAACAACAACAATAATAATAATAATAATAATTACTATTATTATAACAATAATAATCCAAAATAATTCGCAATAATTCCCAATAATTCTTAATAATTCCTAATAACTCCCAATAACTCTTAATAATTTTTAATAACTCTCACAAACTCTATAATTCCCAATAATTCTTTATAACTCCCTATAAATTCTCATAATTCCCAATAATTCTCAACAGCCCTTATAAATTCTTCATTCTCAAACACTTTTTTTAAGTGATTCACCCCTCGAATCAAATTTTTTCCTTGACGGTTGAACTGGCATGACTATCTTACAATTTTTAGCGCTCTTCACATTTAATAAAACAAGTGACCTTGAATTCCTTTCTAAAATCATGAAAGAAATTTTAATAATGGAAGATATGAATTTGAAGGAAATTTCTATTGATCAAAACACGCTTTGATTTTTCAAGGCTCCAATTTCTCATATGTAAAGGTAAGGGAGCATTTGGTACAAATCAAACGAAATTGTAAGTAAGTAAGCTTTTATAAAATTTATATCTTCCTAGCATTTACAAGTAGAAAATAATTGCTTTCCATCAAAGAAGCAAGATTTACAAAAATTAAACCATTGAAAACAAAATACCGTAAAACGTATTAGATAAAATAATTGAAGTTCGTACAGTCATTTTGAGACCTGAGCAATTCGATTGGTGTAGATAATCACTAAGTCTTACCAATAGTATCAATTATTTTGAACTGCAAATATAGTTTGCATTTTGAAATTTAAAAAATTTTGGTATATTCTCACTGTACTACGCCTAACAATCGCTTGCATTTTGTTAATGTGAATATTAATGTTTTTTTCATCAAAGCCCAGGTCTTTCAAGTATCCTCTTAAACTTTTTTGGAAGTATCCAAATGACCGTACAATGATTGGTACAATGAACATGTTTTATTTCTATTATCACATACTTGTAAATCTGGATTGTCTTTGGTATTTTAGTTATTGTTCTTATGGGTATGTTCCACCAAAATTCAAAGTTGTCGATCACTCGAAACTCATTATATGTGTTCTGGATGGTTCTTTCGAATGATTGCTTTAAGAGTGTACTTTGCCAATTCGTCATATCAGATTGGTAGGTAGTATCTAGCAGACATCAAAAGGTCAGGAGCTTATAGTGTGTAGAACATCCACGAGCACTGTTTTGAATAATCTGTATTTGTTTGTAATCGATGGAGTTTCATCTTCATCAGTTTTCCTTTTGTATTGCAGGTATCTGATGGGAATTTCTTGGTCGGTTATTGCTTCAAGGTATCCAGCAAATTAAGAAGTCATGCTTTTGTTCTTAGTTCTAGAGTGGCTTATCTGTGAATCGATTCTTTCATCGTTTGAAACAGTTCTTTCAAAGTAAACGTGCATTCTCATATTTTTATATCATTCTTCCTGTTTTGTTCTGAAAGCAGTGCTTACCTTTCTGACTGACAGTTTGGTTATTTCAGGGTGTCGCTAGTAATTTCATAGCTTGTAAGAAGTTCTTATGAAAGTCTAACAATGGAATCAATATGTTTAAGGTTCAGTTTTAGGTGTTGGTTGATCGATACCATTTTGCTTTCAAAAAGATTCTTACCACCTAAAGTAAGTAATTAGGTAAATAAGTAAGGAAGTAAGGAAGTAAGGAAGTAAGGAAGAAAGGAAGTAAGAAAGTAAGGGGGTAAGGAAGTAAATTATTCAGCGGTTTCCAGTAATTGGTTTCCATCAAGGAAAGAAAATTGAAGTAAAACAGTTATTAAATAAATTTAATAAAACCCACTAGAAAAAACTGTTTCTGCTAATGATATTCTGAAGAATATCTGATTAAACAAGTAAGTTGGTAATTAGTAATTATTTAATCATAAAAATTAAGTACTAATTACGCACGTTCATGTATAGTAAAAAGTAAATTTGAGTTTGGGTGAAAGGAAACGGGTGTAACATATCAATAGAAAACTGATTAAGAGCCAACACCCAATTTGCTTCTCTTTGATGAGAGGCACTTTACTTGTGTGTTCAAAACGATTTTCAACGTACCGAGAAAGAAATCATTTAGTAACCCACTGCACTAAAGTGGCTTTCAGCATTGATTCGATTGGAAGAAGAAAAAGAAGAAAAAGAAGAAAAAATTATTGAAAACGAATTCTAGATATAATCTATAATTGGAAATACTAGCCTTTTGAATGTACCTTCACTTTATTACTACTATTATTGTTATTATTATTATTATTATTATTATTATTATTATTATTATTATTATTATTATNGGGTGTAACATATCAATAGAAAACTGATTAAGAGCCAACACCCAATTTGCTTCTCTTTGATGAGAGGCACTTTACTTGTGTGTTCAAAACGATTTTCAACGTACCGAGAAAGAAATCATTTAGTAACCCACTGCATTAAAGTGGCTTTCAGCATTGATTCGATTGGAAGAAGAAAAAGAAGAAAAAGAAGAAAAAATTATTGAAAACGAATTCTAGATATAATCTATAATTGGAAATACTAGCCTTTTGAATGTACCTTCACTTTATTACTACTATTATTGTTATTATTATTATTATTATTATCATTATCGTTATCATGAATGTTTCTACAGGATAGGTACAAATTCAATAAGCCTAGGACTTAAAGGTAAAAGGTCGTAGTTAACTGTGAAATTAGACACATTTGTTAATCGTAAAGATGTAAAGTAAGGAAGAAAATAAAATGTATTGAACGAAACAGTCACTTCTTTGAAAAAGCTTTCCTTTCAACAAATTTTTATGGTCTTTCCTTTATGCAGGTTACACTAACAAGGAACTTTGTTTTAAACTTCTTTGAGTCACGATACCTTCTACAATAGCACAGCTCAATGAGATGGCTTTAACAATAAGGTACGAGATTGATCCATCTGCATTAGTGGCGCAAGCTGACACTGAAGTGTAGCCTATTTTGGTTCTTTTGGTGTCCAGAGCCTTAACCACCTTTCTAGTTATAACATGGGCATTCTATGCTGTTACCTGACAACCAAACTTCTTAATCTGAAACTAAATTAAAGAGTTTACCAGAGCATCATTTAGTGGTAAGAATAGGTGAGAGAGAGAGAGAGAGAGAGAAGGACAGAAAGAGAGAGAGAGAGACAGACAGACAGACAAAGAGAAGGACAGAAAGAGAGAGAGAGAGAAGGACACACACAGACACACACAGAGAAGGACACACAGACAGAGAGAGAGAGAGGATCGAAATGGTACTGATGTGTTAAGGATTAAAGAGTTTAATTAATCCAGAGAAGGACTGATGAAATAATAATATCTTTCTCATTTAAGATTATTTTAAGCCATCTCACCTGATCCATTATTGTCATCGTTATTTTCCTAATGCTATTGTATTTCACACTTTTTTAATAGTTAAGAACCACATAAATTTTAAAGCCAATAATTGCACGGGGCTCTGAATGAACGACAAAGAGAAAAATACAAATTAAGAAAGAACAGTTGACCTTAGACTACTAAATAGTCAAATGATAAAAATTTCTATAAAAAAGATTAAGGCAAGCCACATTTTGTCAAAAGTTAAAGAGTAGCAATAAGGTACGTACCTGACAGAGATCGTTAGAAGATATTACTTGGTTACCCCTTATTGAATACAAAACAAAGATATAGTTGTCTGATAAATGTCATAGACAAAAAACACTTTGATATTCAAATATAACAATTATTTTCCAAACTGATGGAAAGTTCGTACTTGCTAGAAAACTGCCTCGTTTTAGTTGTCTCATCATTTATCAAATGGGGAACAAATCTCTGAAGTTACTGAGGAATATCAAGAAATTGTTTGCTACAATCGGTCCTTATATCCTTGAAAAATCCAACTTTGCATCTCTTTTTCAGTTCCTTTTTTGCGTAAATTCTTCTATCTTAAGTGAATTTATCATTTTTGTTTTAAATTCTGCTTTTCCTAAAGTTCCTTACATTACTTGACTTTAAGCATAGTTTAGGGGTTCCTTAAAATATCATATGAATGGCAGTTGCAGTTTTGGTACACAAAGGTTAAGCCAAGGAATGTATCAACTGAACATGTATTTTTAACACCATTGATTTGCGTCGTAGATTCTACTTAATAGCTGAATACAACAAACATTTTAATGAATTTAGCACTAGATATGGAGATAGGAAATATGGGGTGAGAATATCAAAAAACAGATAAAGGTTTTATTTGCGAATGACATTTTATTAACTTCCTTGGGCTTTTCGTCTACTTTCTTTATTCGTCAACAAGCTGTAATTTTCTTTGTGTGGTATCGCTGAGGCGACTGCATCCATTAATCTTCTTTTTTCAAACCTAAAAGGGGACGCAGCATGTAGAGACACTGCGCAATTTACTTCTAAAAACTGGACGCTAATTAGGTGCAAGCGTCTGTGGGATAGCAACGATTTTGAGATTATCATCTAGACGTGCGACACGTATTAAATATCTTCCTTATTGAATAATGGCGCTTAACACGATTATTCTCTGCAGGGTGTTAGAGATATAGGTGCCTATTACATAACGGAGTTAATCAGAATGGGTACACTGATGGGTTTTCTCTAGTTCATTTAAGGTCAAGTATTCGTTCATTTCCTTTCACTGCAATACTTATATTGCATGAAGAGATTTCTTTCTGTTTACTGTATGAAGGACAATCTTGTTCTGGTTCCATCTTAGTGCCGATTAACTTTGTTTCTATTGGCATGTGAAGTAATTAGTTCCCGCCTGGTAGGCCAAGATCACTTGCATTAAGGGCTTGATTTCTCTAGAAAAATAATACGTCAAAATAATACTCAAGAATTAAATAGTTCTTGTGGGCTGGCTTTCACAACTGTTTATTACTTAGGAAAAACGCAAACAAAAATGTTAGATTTATTTGAGACGTATTGTGCAACAAGTCTTTGGTAATTTCAAACCGTTTTAAATACAATACTGAGATAAAAGAAGCTTATATCTTCTTCATCAGTAAATCCTTCTGTCCCTATTTCTAACAGAGCATTAATCCTTCTCTTCAAAGAAGACTGTAGACTAAATGAGAAAGACAGCATGCCTATTCTGCAGACAACAACATCATTTGCCTAATGTTTGATCATTAGATATACATACCGTACTATTGTCAATAGAAAAGGAAATGAGGACCTATTACAGTGTAAGTTCTTTGATGATAGTCTTAAGAAATTGTAATTCATGACTAGATTAGACTAATGAAAGAACCTTTATCCATCTCTAAGATAAACAAAGCTTTGGTAGGTTCAGACAGCTTGTTGCAGAGAGATGTTTAAGCCCAAATGAATGTAAATCAAATGACCTCGAAATACACAAAGTTGTGATACAATGTTCTTCACAGAGAAGAGGGCTTACTTTTGCTTAATTAAGACACTGGGTAAGCTGTTTACTTGTGGTTCGGAACAATGATGTATGGATTTTGATAGGATGGTTTACAGATTATTTACAGTGGAAGTCACGAATCAATAGCTATAAATAAATGAGGTAAAGACTGTTATTTACTTTAACAGAAAATAAAAAAATTCATCAGAGTGCAACTTATTGAACATAATGAGGACCTTAATTTTAATACAGTCATACTCAAAAAACAAACAAAATAAAAAGAGAATCGGCTGGGTGCTTAATATTTCAACAACAAAACAGCAAGAGCTTCATGAAAAATAACTTCAAATTCTGAAAAACATTTTGACAAAACTCCAAAGCTTTCTTGACTTGCAGATTTTCACAATGTTTAAAAATTTTATCTGCTTTTCATTGCACAGGTTCAGATTATGAAATTAGATTGATATTTTACTCCTAAAACCCCAATAATTAATCAAAGGAACCTTCGAAGTATGTCAAAAAAGATGGGTCGCAGTGTATGGAAGTCCTAGGTTCATATGACACTAACTCACTAACAAGACAACTATCAATAATACTCATTGATTTTCAAAGAAAGAACCTCTCTTCCTCAACGTCACTGCAGAATGTTTGCTGATTTTTGAAAATACACCTTCTTGGAAAATGTTTATTGATTTAATCATAGTCCTGTAATCAATACAGAAGTAAGATTAAAGAGCACTTCGTCTCATCTTACATCATTTTTTCTTCTTTCACATTTTAAACTAACAAAGCTTTTTTCAGTGCTAGTGTCTACAACAGAATAACAATAGCTCTATTTCAAATTGTCGTTTCCTATTTCCAATGAATGCCTAATGCCCAGTATAGCCATCTCCTCTAGTTTATTCTAAAAATCACCCTCATCATCATCATCATCATCATCATCATCATCATCATCATCATCATCATCATCATCATCATCATCATCATCATCACTATGCATCGCCGTAGGGCTTGAGTTAGTCGAGACGACCTGCAAACTGCAACAGAAACAAAAAACCCCATTGAAACTGAGATCAGTGATATAGTGTTTTTTCCTTTCTTCTTTTTTTAAAGGAAGGTAACAAGGGAAGGAATAAATAACACAAGAACAATCTGTAAGCGAGACGCAGATCTCAAAAAGGCTGTTTACATTTCCTTTATAGATTATGAAAAACTATTGATCGCGTAAATTGCCAGAAGCTGATTGAATGCCAGACAAGAACAACCATGAGAGACCATGACATTTCATTCATAAAGAACCTCTGTTGGGTGCGATAAGCTTACATCGAATCAAAAAAATTTAATCAGTAAAGACATATAGATCAGAAGTGGAGTGTCTCAAGGGTTTTTTCTTTCTCCCAGCCTGTTAAATCTCAATATTGGAAATCTCTTTTATAGGTTTGAAGATCTAAATAGTCCTAACATCGCGGGAAACAAAATAAACCTTTTGAGATATACTGATGATGGAGCCCTGGTTGTGGAGACACTGGAGGCATTACATTATTCATTAGACACAATCAATATCATAGGCAAAGTATACAGCAAGAAAGTTAATGTTGAGAAATCTAACTTATGACAGTCACAAGGAACGTTTAGTAGATTTATGTTACCGAGTATATAAACAACAAAATTCATACTTATTTGTAAAATGGTATAAGTTAAGCACAGGGATATAATTTTTAGTAGGTTTATGCTGCAATGTAAGCAAACAAATATAAACATTTTTATGGTAATATAAAATAAGCATAAGGATGTGATTGTTTGGTAGGTTTGTACCATTGTGCATATTGGCCTTCAATCATAAATCTTTAAAATATGGTATAAGTTAAGCATAAGGATATAATTTTTAGTAGGTTTATACTAGAATGTATGTAAGCAAATAACAACCTTTGTAAGCTAGTGTGAAATAATTGTCTGAATTTTATTGTTTTTTATGTCTGTACTACCTTGTATGTAAACAAACAAACATAAACCTTAGTAACATAGTACGAAATACTTATAGGGGTGTTTTTTAATAGAGTTGTACTAATTTAGGTAAAAAAGAAAATGAAAACATTTAATAAAATGGTATAAAATAAGCATAGTGTTGTTAATCTTTTTTGGGCAATTTTTATGTAAACAAACAATGATAAATATCTATAAAATAGTATAGAATAAGCATAAGAGTGTTTTTGTTGAGTAGGTTTGTGCTTAAGTGTATGTAAACAAACAAACGTGATTATTTGTAATACGGTATGAAATAAGCAAGTTATTGTGTGGTAGAGTTGAACAACAGTGTATGTATTTTTTTTACTCTTAACGTCAGGTTCCCTCAGTAATTGGGTCTCAGACAGTGCTCTTCAGAGAGACTTTGTTTTGGCAGTGAGGAATTTACAGTGTATGTAAATAAACAAACAATAATATTCGTAAAATGGTGTGAAATATGCATGGTGGTGTTATTCTTTAGTAGATTTGTGTCAGTTTGCATGTAAAGTAGCCAACATGAACATTTGTAAAATGGTGTGAAATATGGATATTGGTATTCTTGTTCAGTAGGTTTTTGTTTCAATGCATGGAAACAAAAACCTACTGAACAAGAATACCAATTTAGAAAATGGTGTGAAATAATTTTATAGGTATTATTGTTCAGTAACACTGAGCTACAGTGTATGTAAACCAACAGACATAATTACTTGTAAAATGGTATGAAATAAGCATCAGGGGGTTAATATTCTGTAGGTTTGTGCTACAATGCAGGGGAAGACATGTGTTGTTTAAACTCGACTTAAAACTTATGCTCAAATGAATTACCTCAGTTCTTTTACAAAATGGTAAATTTGTGTTACAATATCTACATTTTTTATATTCCAAGTCTTACAAGGTAAAAGAGAAAACTCAAAACTTGTGTAGAGAACTTAAAGTTTCGTGTCTTACACTCATCAGCTATACTATACTATACTATACTATATTATACTACACTATACTATACTATACTACACTACACTAAACTATACTATACTACACTATACTATACTATACTACACCATACTATACTATACTATACTACACTACAATACACCATACTATACTATTCTACACTATACATATACTATACTATACTACACTATAATATACTATACTATACTATACTATACTATATTATACTATACTATACTATACTATACTATACTATACTATACTATACTATACTATACTATGTATAGCTGATGTGTGTAAAGCACGAAACTTTACGTTCTACACAGAAGTTTTGAGTTTTCTCTTTTACCTTGTATATTCGCTCTGGATTTCCACCAAGCACTGTAAATGGTAGCAGAAGAACTCTATTATTTTTGTCTGTTTCTTTACTTACTCCAAGTCTTATAGGAATATTTCTGAATGTCAAGTAAGTACATTCTTTTAAAAGATACAGTGGTAATAACTTAGTAAACCTTTTCTCAACCCTGCAACTGTACTCCTTCACCTGCAGGTATATCATGTAAAAAAAATATTTTGTTTTCATGCGTCCTTCCTTTTAATATTATTTTCAGAGCATGGAAATCGTAGGATGTTATCTAAACAATAAGTGTAACCTGAAGTGATTTTCTGTTTCACTGGAAATAAATAATTAACAATGACTTTTTTCTTTGTCACGTTTTCCACCCCTGTCACATTTTTGAATTTGATTTCATTTGTATTCTCCATAACATTTGATAATGTTGAACCATCAAAAGACAAAAACCCGCTCCTTGTCTTTATTTGTAAACAGTGATCTAATATCATTTTACTCTACCCAGGTGCCATTAACTCCTTTATAGCGGATTCCTTTTAACGCTGTTATTAGTCACTGATTCATTTTAGCCAATCACCTTTACAACAAATGAGCCAGGTTTTTGAAAAAGCAAGACCAAATTCATTAATTGAAAAACGCTTTACTTTGGTCTCAGTATGCTAACATTTATTCATTCTATTTTTGAACAACGTTACTTTAAGCTAATATTCCCAACATGCTAAATTTAAAAAAATGGTTTAAAGAGAGAAGAAAATGGTTTTGTAATTGAGCAGAAACACTGTTAAGATTAAAATGGCTTTATCTTTGGTATTTGATTTGTTATCATAATAAGAAGTTCAGCCTTATTTTCTTATTTTTATTACTGTCAACACAAAAAATTCTAAATTGTACTTGTTTTTGAAATCTAAAGATTGATTTCTCCCTCAGTCAGCTCACTGTTTTTGTACAAATATACAGATAATCAATTTGTGTTTCAGATGGTTGTTGATAGCTAAAACTGAAGTTAATCACGTCTCGAGGCCAACAGAATTATTTGTATGAGAAAGTATCATAAAATAGTAATGGATCTTTGCCTTTGCATTCTGATTTAAAAACTGTCAATATCTTAGTCTGAGAAAAAAAATCATAATAGCTTTTGCAGAGGATTCTTTAGCTCGATATGAAGGAGAATTGGCCTTCGTAAATAATAATGCTTAAAAAAGGTAAAGGGTAATGGGAATGAATTAAATAGATTTTAGATTGTTGTCATTTCAAAAGATTCAAAGAGCAAGGTCACTTATACAATGTGCTAAGCTAAAAATCTCAGGGAATTTGATACAGTTTATATCATTGTGGAAAACAGCAGTTTTTGTTAATAGAACAAAACCACAAATGCTAGATGGCGTCTTCAAAGTGCTCTCCCTAGGAAGCTGTCCAATGACGTAGACGGTCTAGCCAACTTCCAGTCGCCCTTTACATGACTTCAAAAGGGGTATTGTTCCAAGCTTCCATCAACAGAGTTTTTAACGATAGTACATTTGTAACCTCTGCTCTGTAGTTACATTTAATGTAGCAGTAATCCTAAATGGGAAATTCCTTTTCGTTGAACTCTGGAGATTTTGAGTGATTCGTTAGGTTCAATGAATTCAGGAGTATTGGGTCTGAGGCAGAAAACAATTGCTTTATCTTGCTGTTATGTCCATTCATTTTTTATATTATTTTTCTCAATTGTTATTACTAATAAGATTTTATTGCTTCTTACAGGTACTACTTTTGAGTGCCAGCGAAAGAGCTTTGGACCAAAATGAACCTTATTCTAATTGTGGTTTCCAAGTTTTGTACTATAAATCGCCCATAGAATTATCATATTACAAAAAAGCGATTTTTGATATGGTAATTTCAAATTGGGAAATAAAAGTCATTCTTACTTTGAGAAAAATAATCAAGGATAGTTAAAAGGATGTCTTATCTACCTTAATTAGGCCTGTAGTTGTTTATTAACTTAATGATCGCTGTCTGGACATTATAGTATTGGTTTGTTAAATGCATATTTCTACATCAAACCGTTTAATTTGTGATGCTTATCTGCTGCTGCTTGCGATAATCCAGCAAAGTGACCAGTTCTGTCATCTTGTCTGGAAAGATCATTAGTAACAAAGTTGTTAGCAGCAAAGAACTATCATAAAAGGAAGTTTCAAAGGAGAACTGTACCGCCGGTATGACGTATAGATGTTCTCAAAGGTGAACTCAAACATTATTAATGAATAATAAGCAAGTGAGCGAGTAGAGTGATTAAGGGTGTGTTCATTCATGATTATACTGCTGCAAAGACGAAAATTATCTTCAAATATATTTGAACAAGTTAAGAGATTTTTGAGTCTGCATCTGATCTGCATCAGGCGGGTTGTTCTGAAATCCGTCACTTTGGACTCTGGACCTTTTTCAGACAGGACGTTACAAATTGATGGCAAAGGAACGAGAAAAATAGTTATAGAAAAAACTTATTCCTTTGTTATAACTTAATTTTCACTTCACAGTGTACCTTTTTTGAAGCTGAAAGTATTAAAAAACCCCGTTACCTCTTAGTAATCGTAGAATCTATTCATAGATTTGTCAGAAGTGAAATGTCTTGCTATGGCTCTGCTTAGTAATTAGGGATTAATTTGTCTTGGAAGAAAATGGTTGTGCTTCTTTTTGTCCATTCAATATTTTTTTAAACACCAGTCCTATCCTTGCAAGGCACTCTGTTACAGTCATTTCACATGACGGAAGGCTCAAAGAAGATATCTCTAAGCTCTCTTTTTTTTACTTTCATGAGTTTCTATTCTCCAGCAGGGTGCTTTTGTTTTCACAACTTCAAATTCCTAATCTAAGTAGGCCAGAGCTCACCCTCAAATAAAAAGATGCTAAGGCTGCACAACTAGTATACCTAAGTCCAGTGGTCCAATTGGCTGGTTGGTGCTGTACACTACCTTTATCAGCAACAGCTTTAGGGATGGGTTTGAACATCTCCATATCAAGTGACATCTTACTGGCAATGATAAAAATCAAGCTAATGTTGTAATTAGTGATAGTGAGCCCTAGCAATTATTCTTAACATGCTGATAAATGCCACTAGCCTTCTTTTTATTGATAGAGAGCCTAGATTTTCTGCAAGTATGACAAAAATAATCGATCAGCTGTTCGAAGCCTTTGTCTGTGTGAGATTAGTGCTACTCTATTTGTAGACAGTTTTAGCTTGATAGAGCTAGGAATATTTTGATCTCAGAGCTCAGGGGAGGCATAGTAAAAAGTTTATTTTTACTTTGGATGTGAAAGACAGCCGATTGTCATAGTCACAGCAGAACTTAGAATAAAGATCATTTAGATCCCAAACTCATCAAAGGCATTAATAATGGCCAAGTCGAATGAGCTCTCATTTGAATTTAAGTCAAGGTATTGCTCACTCTTCTTATTGAAATTTATAGTACGAAAACACATTATTACGGGCTTAAAGGTACACTCAGACCCCACAAGATGTTGGAATGAGTTTCTGACCTAGTCTACCATCCTATCAGCATTAAGTAGCTGGTATGGGAAACTACTCTGGTATAATTCTAAGTAAATAAACAACCTGTTGATTGGACCATTAAAGAAATGGAATACATTTGTCTCCAGATAAGCAGCTGGGCAAACATGTAAGTTAGTGGGGAAAAAGGTGGGTAAGTAAATAATTATATAACGAGTTTCCAAGTCAGTAAACTGAGTATATCAGGAAGGCACTAAGAGGAAAGAGATGATAAGTACTCAAGTAATCAGACCGGTAGTAGAATAAATACAAAACCAGTTCTACCTTGGACATTTAACAACTTATGAAAAAACAAGTCAAACACGACAATCACCTCAGCTCACATACTATGAATTCTGAAAGACGCTTCCAGGTTTTAAGAGTTGGCAAGCAATTTTTGAAAATTCTGGTAATCAAACCTGATTAGAAGTAGCAAAACTGGTCCTTCTGTATAGATCGGAAAAATTAACATTAAAACTTTAAACTCTAAATAGTATTTGGAATCTGTGGCCCATGGGGTAGATACACCCACTTATGAGCACTTGCCTGTTCTAAAATGTTAATTTTACCTCATCGACTATCCTTTGATTATTAAAACAAACTTTTGTCGACTGTTGATAAAAGAAAAATACATCAACGTACCTTACTGATATGATCATTTGAACATATCGTCAATTAACATTGTTAGTAAATAGTATTTAGAGAGTATGAGAAAACAGATTTATTCTTCAAATAAGTTAAAACCGGACCTTTATTGACCTCATGGAATAGTGTAGTCTAAATAATTCATATTTGTATTAAATAATCCAATCAAAGAAAAACTCTTAACTCTAAAACCAGAAATACTGTAACCAGTAAGATACATGTCGGTATTATTGGAATGCAGTTAGTAGCTCTATGTCTTGTATGGTTCTTCATCACTAAAAAATTCCAACAGAATACTGCTTCTCTCAAAAGACTCGATAATAACGAGACTGATCCATTTTTGAATTAATCAATTGTACAGTATCTGGTCGTATCGACAGTAGACTGAAAGGTTACCCACTGGTATCACAATTAATCTATTTAGTATTTAGAAAATGGATTTTAATATTAAACATCATAATAGAATAGTTTAGTGACACACGTAAATTTAAATAAGAGGTCCAAAGGTTGGGAATAGATTTAGCGTTTCATTGTAAAACTGCTTCTTTTATCAAGAGCACAAGTTGCAAAAGAACAGGCGCTTAAATTTCACACCTCAGAAATTTTCGTAAAACAGCTTTTACAATTAAGCAGTTAACATATCTGTCACACTTTCTTCTAACTTCATGAGGTATTAAAGACTATTACCTTCATTTAATATATATGTCATATCAATGCTCGCTCCGCTCTAAATATTCTCTCATCCACTGCCTTCCCCCTTACACACACACACACACACACACACACACTGAATATTTCCTGTTTACAGACTTGACTCTTTCCATTTTCTGACTCATAATTTTTTAATGCTTTTCAAAATTAGTCAAAACTGCCTTAGCTGGTATCCTTTTTCACTGAGATTCACCTTCAGATTCCTTTTATTTTCAAGGCTGTATCTCAAAGACTTCCTAATCAATTAACATGTGCAAAATTGCACATGTTAATTGATTAGGAAGTCCTTGAAGTCTTGCTGATATTTCTTCCAAGATATTTTCTAGTTCGATGCCCTTAACCGCTACCCACTCTACTTGGGCGGAAAAATTCCTTGGGTACTATCTTTGAAAAGTTGAGAAACTCGAAAAACATACATTAATTTTTATCAATCCAGTACCTTTCAGAGTGACCTGATACAATTTATTAGATTCATAACATGGAATGAAAAATCGGTGTGAAATAATAGTCGATTAAACATCCTGTCCTAATTAAGCAATATAGTCAAATAAAGACAAGTCATGATCTTATTTTGTTAATTTTTTCTTTAGACTGCCAAACAACAGTATAACACAACCTTTCTCTAAATCCCACAACCTTATGTCAACCTAGAAGGCTAATGTCAGTTGGTTACTTATATTTGTAAATTCTCCATAACAATTAAAAGCCATCTCTCCGTTGGCCACACTCAGATCTTTTGTGTATCCTTAAAACAAAAGGTTACCTGAACCTATCCAGTCTCCAACCACTCGCTGCTATTGAAATACCAAGCATTTCCTACTTTTTAAATCGAATTTAATACCTCTTAAACAGAACCAGATTTACTGGGCACCAAACTACAGAACTTCATGGGGGTCATTTACAGTACGTAATATTTGTGAATTTCTGTATTGTAATATTTCTTATCTATCTCTATCCTAAAGCATCAACGTGCTCTGCAGCTATACCACCTTCGTACAGAATATTTTCTTTCTGACTGCCTCTGTTTCTTTTAATGCCGTATCTTTGCTCAGATTTTTCGCCCTTCTTCTTCACCAGCCAATTCTTTACCTGTCAGATTCTTCACCAGTCTTCTTTTCTCATTTTCACTCTTCGATTCTTTATTCTTCAGCTTTTTCTTTATTCTTTCTGTTCTTTCTCAACCGTCGTCTCTTGACAACACATCCTATGAGCATCATATGCTTTGTTTTGTATCTGTCTTATTGGTTACAGTGATGTTTTTGACTTACAGCAGTGGCTTAAACTTCTCTGCAAAAGAAAGATTGCAGAAAGTGGTCCTTACCCACATACTTACTCTTCCTTTAAAGTTGAAACTTAAAGCAGATAACACAGACTGCATTTATCAAAGAGAAGTTAAAAGTTTAGTATTTAAATTTTCAATTATTTTTTTCAATATCAAAGTCGATGTTATAATATTTTATAAAAAAGTGTAAAGTGTTTTATCACAAGATTATTTTGCTAACATAGCTTTTACCTTTTAGATAAGAATATGATTTAATAAAGAACGTAGCATCAATAACGTAGGTAGTAGTGCTTTAAACATGAAAGCCAGAGGCATGGACTCAAAACCAGTTATGTGTAGATGTGTTTTTCACTTTTTCACAAAGCATATCTGGGAGATAAATACATTTCCTTTCCTTCAATATACTTTTCATAATTATCATAAATTAAGAAAATAGCTTGAAAGAAATGTAGCAACTTTGTCCAGTCTCTTCTAGACAAACACGCACAATGAGTGTCACAACAGATGAACTACTTGCTATGTCTTTAATGAAAATTGTTTTTTTATTTTGGACACCAAATCAATAAGCTTAACAATATCACCACTGGGTATGATTACATCTACCACTAACATGAAACACAATGCAACTCATTAAAAACAAGTTGAACTTAGAATAGATTTGGAGTTTGATCATTAAGCTCTTAAAGAATGAGGCAGAAATTTATTATTTATTATTTTCAATCTTATTATTTCATTTATTACAATTGTAGCTAAAAGCACATCCAGATGTTATACCGAGTGTATCAAGGAATATGGTTATAACCAATAGCCAAAGGTTTCTCACAATTTCTCTCACATTTTAGTATTCTAATACTTTTCGTGTTATTTTTGCTGTCCCTAAGATAGAAGATTTTTGAACAGGATATGCTTCAGTTGGATTTCAATATCCTTTATTTATTTTTGAAACATGATTGAAACACTATCTAATGTCCCAACAACAATTGATACCACTTTGGTTAGATTCCAGAGTATCTTAATTTCTACTTTGAGGTCATGATATTTTTCAACCTTAAATATTTCTGTTTCAGTTATCCTTTTATCCCCTAGTATTGCTATGTCAATTAGTAACTGAAAGTGATTGTCAAATCGCTAGTAAGTGGAACGTTTACTCTAAATTAATATGATAGGCTGAAAGGGATAAATTACTTTCTACAGACTAAATATTATTTAATTCTTTGTTTTTCCTGTCACTTGTCAGTATAAAAACAAAACTAATACGAGATATTTATTAAGACTTGACAGATGACTTAGCTAACCGTTAACCCTTGCGACATTTTTGTCAGGAAATCCAATAAGTATAAAAGTGCAAGTAGGGTAAGAAAGACTGATATGGCTTTGAGTCAACAAACTCTTCCCTTTTTTACGACTGGAATTGCGTATTCACTCGTGGACGTAAAGTAAATTGCTTCACGTATTGTAATATTCAATTATATCTAGGTAACACTACACAGAACGTGAAATAAAAATTTCATCACGTCAGATAAAAATATCAAAAACTTCATTTGAAATATGTGAAGCTTATAAAACAAGCCAGTATACCAAACTGTATCAAAAACTTTAGAAATACCAGAAATTATCACGTGTCTTTCATTAGACTTATCTATAAATTTATAAGTATTCTGTGGTTAATGTCGAGGTCATCAATGGGGCGAGATTCTCTAGGTTCGTAATAAATGTCAAGAAAAAGACTTACACTCTTCAAGAATCTCATCAGCACTTTTTATTAATTAGAGTTTTCTACGCCTTATAAACGATAGAAAGGTCAATATTAACGAAGATCAAATTCAATACATACATTAATAAAGGCAGATACAAAAACAGAAGCTTTTCTAGGAACATGTAAAACAAGAATCGTACAGGAAAAGATGGACAAGAATGGAGAGCAGATAAGATACTTTAAAGTATAATCTTTCTATGCAGGTACAGGAGTCAAATCCAAACTTTGGATTTATTAATGAAGCCCATAAGGATAACACAGTCCAAAATCTAATCAGTTTGCCATGGTAACTCAGGCAAAGTAACACCAGTGCCGTTGTGAAGGAATTAAAGAAACAATGTTATCTTTTTCCCAAGAGGACATAGAAACCTGAACACCATGAAAAAAATGGAAGACCTACAGCCTTGCCAAAATTTGAAACAATTCGAAACGTATTTCTTCCAGAAACTCGATTTCTAAGTATCTCTATGTTTCTCTACTTATTTCTTCCTCTTGCAATTTGTTTTCCTCTCGCCTCATTAGTTTTTCTCTTCCTGCATGTTTTAAGTAGGCACTGGTTTACCATTTGTTCCCTTGCACCTTTTCTCCTGAAAACAAAAATTGTTGGAGGAATTGGCCCTATTTTGTGATTTGCTAAGGAAACCTGATAAAAATTAAACTTCCTCAAGATTAATCAATGAAACAGAACATGTCGCTAACATTAAAAGAGCAAAATCACACCCTAATTCAAAAGGATAGTGCAAGGGTTTTTGACAAATTGTTAACTGTGATATGGTTGCAGCATTTATTACTAAACCCCAACTAAAAAGTAAAAAGTTGAAGATTAAAGTAATTGATAGAGCTAAGTCTGTCTACAGAAAACATCCAAAACCGGTAAACTGTTTTAAATGTTAACATCTTCTCTTTGTAAACAAAAGTAGCTTGTACAAGATCTCCATTTATTTCACTGGCCTGCGTTTAAAACTTTTTTGCAAAGGCCGAAGGTTTTTCAACTGATTTGTGTATTTTTTTGTGCGCCGAATCCAAAAATACCATCCATTTTCTTTGGTCAGGTCAAGTTTTGAGATATGATTAGTGCATACAGGGCGGTACGGGCCCAATCTTTGTTACTATATAGACAGCGAAACTGGAGCAGCCTTAATCTAAAACCGAAACTCCATCGGTCTTTAACTTTTGAAAATTAAAACTGAAACCTTTTCTGTTTACACCTGGATAGCCATTTATTGTTTATCAGAGCTGAACTTAGTCAATGTAACTTGAACTCGCAAGGAACAGATGAAATGTTTCTATTTAGTATTTTAGATCAACAGAGAATGGATCACAATCGTGACAGGTTTTGTTATACATGTGGTAATATGATTCAACCTGGTCGCCTTGCAAAAATAATTGATTTTATGAAGAAGGCATATCATGCTTACTCTCGACTCAAGTTTAGAGGCCAGGACAAGCCATTAGCACCCCATGTTAGCTGCAAAACATGCTTTGAGAGCTTGCATGAGTGGAGAAATAACAAAAAGAAAAGTATGCCATTCGCTGTTCCTATGGTGTGGAGAGAGGATAAAGATAATGATCAGATGATCAGACGATCATGATCATGATCAGATGATCAGACGATCATGATCATGATCAGATGATCAGACGATCATGATCATGATCAGACTGCTTTTTTGCATGACTGATCCTCAAGGAAAAGAATCAATCGCAAGAGCAACGATTGTGTTCAGTATCCTGATGTTCCGTCTCCCATAAAACCAGTCCCTCATGGGCCAGACCTACCTGTTCCCGAGCCAGATGTTGCAATGGAATTAAGCTCTGAATCTGAATCTGATAACACACTTGACAGAACAGATAGTGAAGAAAACTTGCCAGAAGTGAATGACCCGTCAGTGCCTCNTCAGATGATCAGACGATCATGATCATGATCAGATGATCAGACGATCATGATCATGATCAGATGATCAGACGATCATGATCATGATCAGACTGCTTTTTTGCATGACTGATCCTCAAGGAAAAGAATCAATCGCAAGAGCAACGATTGTGTTCAGTATCCTGATGTTCCGTCTCCCATAAAACCAGTCCCTCATGGGCCAGACCTACCTGTTCCCGAGCCAGATGTTGCAATGGAATTAAGCTCTGAATCTGAATCTGATAACACACTTGACAGAACAGATAGTGAAGAAAACTTGCCAGAAGTGAATGACCCGTCAGTGCCTCCAACACAAGTAGCTCTCAATGACCTGACACTAGACCTAAACTTCACAAAGAAGTTGGCACAGCGTCTGAGTTTTCGCCTTCGTGAGAACAACCTTCTGGCACCTAGAACAACATTCTCAAGGCAGTTCCCCTTCATAATGAAAAAAAACCTCATTCTGTGCAAATGAAAGAAACTCACGACAACATAGATCAGTTGCTGTCTGCTTTGAACTACCACGACTATGGTGGGTGATCTGTGGCGATCTTAAGGTTGGTGGATTAGTTTTAGGACAGCAGGGTGGATACACAAAGTGTCCATGCTTTCTGTTGTTGTGGGGAAGTCGGGCTGAAGATCAACATTATACCAGACCAGAATGGCCGCCAAGGCAAGGGTTGGAACCTGGTTTGCACAATGTTTAGTCTTACCCTCTTGTTGAGCAAAACAAACTATTACTTTTACCTTTACATATCAAATTGGGACTTATGAAGAACTTTGAAAAGGCAATGGAGAGGGAAGGCAAAGGGTTTACTTTCCTTCAGCAGCAGTTTCCTCGGATAAGCTTTGAAAAGCTTAAGGCTTGCATTTTTTATTGGCCTCAGATCCAGGAACTCATGAAGGACTCAATGTTCGATGATGCGCTGAGTGGAGCTGAGTTTTCTGCCTGGATGTCGTTTAAGCCAGTAATTCAAACCTTTCTTGAAAACAACTGATGTGTAGAATACGACAAGGAAGTTGTGGAACTCCTGAAGAACTGTTAAAAATTAGGGGCTTGCATGTCAGTCCTCAGAACTGTGGAGACTTAAGTGAGGAACAGGGAGACTATTTCCACCAGGACATTCGTGTTAGGAAGAATCCTACCAAGGTTGGTGGTGTTTGAAATGAGATGTGGTAGCTTCTCAGTGCTGGAGAAAGCCACTCAAAAGGCCTTTTATTCATGATTAGCTTTTGTGTAATGTATAACCTTTATTTTCTGCAGTTTGTTAGATAAAATACATGCTTTTCGTGAAGCACTAAATCCAAAATTTAAGGTAATAAATAGCACTAAAGGCCGTTAAGAACAATTCTTTCACAACCTCGTATCTCAAAAGCTTGGCCCGATTTGACAAAATGAGTATGATTTTTGGAAGTTGCATAGCAAGCTAACCTAGAATCAGCCATCACATGGTTGGTTTTTAAAACTTCGCAGGCCAGTGTTTTAGAGAGCCAGTCACAAAATGTGGCTGGCTTTTTCACTATATTATACTTTCAGCAGCAACTGACAAAGAAAGGGAGGCTTCAGTGATCCTATGTTTTTTTTGTGTAGAAAAAAAGTACTTTTGCTTTTAGTTTGGTGTCACGAACCATATGAGTTGCAACGAAAACGTTTTTGACAAAACTAAATTAAATTTTAATTGAGTTTCCTCAGATGAGCTGTTCCAATAATTTTACGGAATTGTTGATGTTTTATTTATTTTATGCCTTACAAAACAAGGTAGTAAATACGATCACTTCTCACATCGCCTTATTTTAGTAAACAAGTTCTGATGCCTATTTTAGCTAATGGAATTGCCTTTGAAAATAATTAGTTATTATAACATTTTTGCAATACTTTCTTCCGGACCTTTTGGGAAAACATCTTATTATTTATTTTAAATAACATACCCTCAGAGGACGTTGATGATGACGAATCTTCATCAAACTCTGTTCATTTTCATGCGATTCGATCATCTCTTCCCTGTCAGCGTGCATAAATTTGATCAAAAGGTCTTGTTTTCCATCAATTTTCCCCACATATATGATCTTTCCAAGATTTTCTCCCCAGTTTTAATTTATTCTATTTTTTCAGGAACATTTTCATGTAAACCTCTCCTTTTCTGTTTTTACTGAAGTTTGGGAAAACTTGTGTGAAGAATAAGACTTTCTCCCAAAAGGTCCTAAGGAAAGTATTGCAAATATTTCATAATAAATAATTATTTTCAAAGTCAATTCCATAAGCTAAATAGAAGCAGCAAAGCATGTACACTTACAATTAAAATTACTTTAAAAATTAGGCAATGTGAGAAGTGATTGTATTTACTAACTTGTTTTTTTAGATATATCTAGCATAGGATAAGTAAGTAAGTAAGTTTTTATTTGCCACAAACATAAAATGAAAAATGTTTACAAATGTTTTTAAAAAAAAAAAAGGATGATGCAATGCTTAACCTGTAATTCCTGGTTTGCAAGACACCTTAGGTCGTTTCTTTGCAACGGCAATGTCTAACGTTTTAAATCACAAATATTCCATTTCATTTTTCATTATTTTACTACAATAAGATGCAAT
>RDPX01000142.1:1374582-1401464 GCA_003991215.1 Morbakka virulenta
ATATATATATATATATATATATATATATATATATATATATATATATATATTTATATATATATGTATACGTAAGGTAAAACACCTAGCCATATCCTTGAAGTTATCTCGAAGTAAATTCCCCGAAATAACTGATATGGTCATCGACTGAGGATCCACGATTTCAATTTACCATCTGAGCTACCTACATCCTTTTTACCCTTTGTTTCCTTCTTCCTCTTCACATCATGTCTTCTTAACTGTGTCATCTCCCATAGTTTCTTTTACACTTCTGCATAAACGTATTCTCATTCCCTTTTTTACATTGTTTTATTTTTTTTGATGTGGTTTTGTCCCTGTATTTGTCGTATGTCCCGTTTGTTTGTCCTGTTTAGTAAAGTTGCCGATTTACATCTACGGCCATGAGCTTGGCACTCATACTATATATATCTTTGTTGTGTAAATGCTGTAACGTTACACATAATTTGTAGTATAGTAAGGGCAATATATTGAAATCATTAGATCTTAGATCTGATAATTCACTACATTTATGATTAAAAAAAACTTTCTTTTAACAAATAAATTAAGTGTTAAACCTGATTCAACAAAAGAAATAAAAGACAGAATCTATTAAATGTAAATTTGCTTAGCTTCTAGATTACAGTCACTGAACAGACTTTTAGCTATGTAATTCTTTTCTTGTTTGGGATAAAATCAATGCTGTGCTTTTTAGAGGTGCCTTTAATGACAAAATACAAAGTTTGTTGGGGTTTTTTTTGCCCATGAGCATTGCAAGGCATAAAGCCACTATGTGTACAAAACTGTGAAGAAAATAAAATAGAAAGGTTAAAGTTAGAAATAAACTTTAAACTTAGCCTTAAAAGATTCAAGTTATACTATGAAAAACTGCATTCAAAAGCCAAAGAGGTTCATGATCTAGCCACCTCAGGATAAACATTACATTTAAAGAAACGTTACAATGAGTAGAAACAATTGCAAAAGGGTGAAAATGTTGAGAGAGAAGAGTCACAACAGATGCAATAAACTGAGCTGTTATCAGCAAGGAAAGCTAGACAAAACCTTTTCCAAAAGAATATCTATAGATAGACAAGCCATATTTTATCAAAGAGTTATTGAGTTTTTCTATTTCTATTAGCATAAAGTATGGAATTCGAAATTTTTGAAAAGGCATGAAGTTTCTTTGACCTGAAAATCTGCCTGAAAATCAAAAATAGATTTTAAGGAGCTTAAAAAGGTTATCACAGAATGTAGCTCTACATAATTGGTTATATTTAAGAAAAAATGGGGGGCAGAATAGTTGATGCAGAATAATTGGAAAGTTATTAAGCCTAATTTCTACTCATAACGTCAGCACCAATATTATGTTTGATAAGAAAATATAAAAAATATTTAGTATGGACAGTATCAAAGGAAAACTTGCAATATAAGGCAGGTTGCCAAAATTATCCATTACAAGAGGGTTTTTTCTGTGTGTAAATCTTTATTTTTACTAAACGTCAAAGTAGTACTCAGCAGAAAATTGCTAAAGTTGAAATTTATCATTATTACAAAATTGAACTTGATTTTCAAAATTTGTTTCTGTTGCAGATTCCCAAAAATTTTTCTGTGTCCATTGTGGATGGTATGTTTCTAAATGGTGATGGACAAATTCCAGAGGTCGATTTTCAATATCTTTGACTTATTTGGACTAACCGTTATAGAAATGCTATATAATGCAGTCATATCTTTTGGTGTTGAAGAATGAAAATTAAAGAAGTTGAAAGAAAGAAAGGAGATGACAAGAAAATTTAACTGGTTTTTGCTGTTGAACTTTGGTGTTATTTCCAAAATATATAGAAGGTTTAACTCAGCTGGAATAATTCAAGAGAAAACTTATTTATTGTTTGTACAAAGAATATCAAAATCTGATTGACGCATAAAAAAGTCAGTACTAAGATGTTCATTGTTTAGTCGACAGTAGTTGCAATGAAGTTTTATTTTGTAGAAAGAGTTTTAAGATGTTTATTGTTCACTGGACAGTAGTTGCAATGAAGTTTCATTTTGTGAAGGAGTTCTAACAGTTGAGAGCTGTGGAAAATTTGAAGAGACAGTAATGGAAAGAACAGACAAAAGAATTTCAGCTGGGTAGCTGGAATACTGAAAATAGGATTTAGAGTAAAAATATCAAAAATAAACTAAAAGTATAGAGTAAACTACCTTAAATGAAAGAAAGTAAACCAAAGGAATTAGATTTTTATAAAAGATAGAGAAATTAAACCACGTTAGACAAGATTAATAAAGAAAGATATATTTTGATTCAAAATTTACGACTTCTACTTCATTGTTTTAAAGTAAAACGTTGATGTGGAAGGAAGGAAAAGCTTTGAAAGCTTTGTACTTTGAATGGTTTTTTCGGAAGGACGAATCGTTTAAAACATATTTTATCATTGAAATGATTTATGTGGTCACTAACTCTAAAAATGATAAGGAATACAAAAATAATTTATTTTTAAAAGTAAGAATAATTTACAATTTGTTTGTCGGATTGATTTGCTTATTATTAGGTTGAAGTGGAATTATATTCCTTGAACCAAAAAGAGAAAAACAAAATTAATAGGTTGAGTGAAAGCAATTACTTTGTGTTCTTTACACTGACATGAAGTATGGAAAATATAAAAAGTAGCCCAAAGTTAATTTTTGACAAAGACAAACAAAACCAATTATAACTAAACAAGATGGGATATACAAGCAACTAAATATGGTGTCAAATTTCATTTTTAGATTTCCTTATGTTTGGTAGCAGTATGAATTTTTGCAATTTATTTTAAGGTATATTACAGTTTTTAACTCCAGTATTCTGAGGTGATTTCTTGTCATGTATCTGAAATATAAATATTTGAAAGAGCTTGCAAAATATGTCAACTTTTTCGTGGAGACAGACGAATGTCTTACTTTTTCAGTTTTTTTGTAAGTGGTAAATTACAAAAGTGTAATATAATTAAATTTTATAGGTTTGTAATGATAGTAATTGCTTTGTATAGTGACATAAAGTGTCTGACCACTACCTTCATTAGGTGTGGTAAGCAAAAAAAAAAGCATATATTCAGACTGAACAAACCTACTCTTCCACTACAGAATACAGTGCCATTCTGAAATATTCCTGTTCTGCAAAGAAAAATCAAGTCATTGAAGACTTAGACAAATATACAATCAAGCAGCTCAGCTCAGTACTAAAAGACCTTTCCTTGCATTAATTGTAACACACTCTTCACAACATCACTTACCAGCTTTGACTCTTACTCTAAATTGTAATATTGGGATTCTAGTGCTGTGTAATCTGGATTAATAATACAAAAAAAATTTCTTGACGGAACAAAACAAATACAATCTTGTAGTGGCCCACTGTAGGACCTTAAAGTTAAATGAGGATAGATTAATTTTATTTTAAATCTTCATGTGCCTTGTCTACCTGATCTACTAAAGCAATCTAAAAGAAATTATTATGTCGAGCAAGAAAGTTAGATTGCTTTAGCAGGAGATTTGCATCTGTTTTTCTTCTTTCGAGCACCACCTTAAATTTGGTTTCATGGATCTTGTACCAAGATACCATTCTTGGTCTTACAATTTCTCAAAATGGTGAAAGCTTCTAGCTTCAGGTGGTATATTGGTCTTATCAAAATTTGCATTAGGAAAATCCCTCGTAGTTTCAATATGATTGACAGAGAAGAAAAAACATATTTCAGAAAGATGTTTTTTGTAAAATTCATAAAACTGCATCACTGTAAAACTTTGATTAGAAGTGCTTGTCTTGACAACACAAGAAGATGGAGGCAAGCCGGTGAAAATGTCATAGGTTAGGAGTCATATATCAACTATAAGTGGATGTAATTGTGACTAAGGTCATCGTAAGATATGCTTTAATCCTTAGTAAATTGTGTAAACGTCACTCAAACGGTTCATATCTAGTTTTTCCTTCTATGATTCAATGTGTAAAGGTACAGTTACACTGTCCAACAGAAACTTTGGGACAATCGTGTACATGGAAATATCTTTATAATTTATAAGTTGATGTTTTAAATGATTCTACGTCAGTATTCAGAACTTTTGTAGCACATAGGCAGAAAAGATACAAGGAAATTTAATTTCTATTCCTTATGTATTTATTCATGAAATATGCAAATACTTTTAAACAAGCCTGCCTCCAGCAATAATCGGTCTATTCAATGATTGTACAAAAGTTTATTGTTGATTCAAAATTTCATGTACAAGTTGGTTCGAAAGTGAACTGCCTCAGGAGCAGGTGTCAGCCAACGCATTACCCAGGAAACTATTTTTTTTTTAGTTTTAACCTCATTTTCCCTCAGCAATTGGGGCTCAGGCGGTGCCCTTCAGAGGGACTTTTGATTTGGCAATGAGGAATTTCTTGGCCGGATGCCCTTCCTGACGCCAACCAATGGCTGGCAGGAAACTATTGTCAGGTTAAAAATTGTTCAGTGCAAAACTAAACATTAAATGAATATCAACATTAGTCTACATACCAGCATTTATCTAGTTATCTGCGTTTAGATAGATATCAGTATTTATTTGTCTAAATATCAGCAGTTATCTAGATATCCAATTTAACTAGATATCATCATCAGTCTAAATGAAAGGCTTTATCTAGAAATCTGCATTTATCTTGAGGTCAGCATTTACGTAGATATCTTTATTTATCTAGTTTTCCTGGGTTAGATAGATGTCTTTATTTATCTAGTTTTCCTGATTTGGATAGATATCTTTATTTATCTAGTTTTCCTGGTTTAGATAGACATCTTTATTTATCTAGTTTTCCTGGTTTAGATAGATATCTTTATTTATCTAGTTTTCTTGGTTTAGATAGATATCTTTATTGATCTAGTTTTTCTGGTTTAGATAGATATCTTTATTTATCTTAATATCGGCATTTATCTGGATCTCAACTTTCATCTAGATATAAGCATTTATCTAGTTTGCCGCATTTATTAAAATATCTGCATTTATCTAAATATCCACATTAAGCCCAGAGCTTCTGTAATCATCGGAACCACCTTTATTGGGATGTCCCATAGCTTCTTCAATTCCCTGGCCAAGTCTTGATATTTGAGAATTTTTTACTGTTCCCTTGCAATTACTCTAGAATCGTAAGGTACTGCAAAATCTATAATGATACACTTTTTGGTGTCTTTCTCGACAACAATCATATCAGGTCTACGTGCCTCAATGATGTGGTCAGTTTGGACATTAAAGTCCCACAATATTTTGCACTTTTCATTTTCAATTACTGCTTGATAATTGTGGTCATACTACTTAGGAGAGACTTGACACACTTCCTAGTGGATTCTTTTATCAACCCAATCATGCCTCCTTTAAAATTCTCTTTGTGCAAGCTTAGGACATTGTAAATTTTCTAGATTAGATTTCACCCTGCTTATTTAACATCCTTTGTCTTACCTTTATGTTAAGGAAAAAAAAATATATTAAGACACGGTATTTGAAAATAATAAAATCTGAAAAATTAAAAATTAAACTTGCTACGAAGGGCAGTGGTACCAGATTCAAATGCCTTTACATCCAAATGGCCATAAAGGATCTCATAAGTATTACTATCCAATTTTCTGTCGAAGAAATTATTTTTTAAAGGTTGTTAGAAAGAGAACTAATGCTATGGTAGGCTTTTGATAGCAAATTGACCTTGCTGCGTCGCGAATCAGATACAACAACAACTAAATAGAGATCTTGAATCAACTTCATAATAAATTTGAAGAGTTTCAGAAACTGGAATAAACTAAAGAAGTTTCACGTAGGAGAAATTGTCCAATGGGTTTGTTGCAAAAGTGAAAGTTTTTATGTTAAAATATTTATTAATTAATTACTGTTAAGTAAGAGTAAGTATGGCGACCAGTCTGTAATATTATATTGACAGATTTTTATACTGCGAATTTCTGTCAGGTGTCATGGACTAATCTTCAAAAGCCAGGCCGTGGCAGTTTTCTAAGGGCAAATTAGCAGCTATATTGTAAAACATAGAACATAGATATATATGCGCACGAGGTTTACCTATTTCCAATCTGGTCCAAAATTTACAAGAAAAAGTAAAATTTGTGTCCCAGATAGGCCACGAATCAGTTTATTGCCATTAAAAACCACTTTTTTACCAACCCAGACAACCATGTCTGTTCAAATCTCAACAATTTTTCTTCTCTGAAGATTATTTTGGTTGCCTTAGTATTTCCTTTTACGCATTCTATGGAGACTACAAATGAGCATGGACCCAATCCAGCTAAATCGCTTAGTTTCCTGCTAAATCAGCACTTAGTAATTAATCTGGTAATCGTAGAAAAGGGATTTTTTTCATGAAAATGTCTCGGTCAGACCAGCTGCAATGACCTGATCTTGAGCAGCTTCGATCACCAGTAAATCTTCTTGAGTAAGTGAGACCTGATATTTAAAAAATGAGCAATTGAAAGGGCCCCCAGTAGTGTGGCCAGAAGTTATGCCAGACTATAGAAGGTCCGTTGCAGACGAGAAAAGGAGTCTATTCCATGTCACCGAGATGAGGTAGCAATCACTTACATTACTGAACAAAATTCTTTAAACTTACTTTCATGAACGATCTTTCTTTCTTTCCATTTTCTAATATATATACAAAAATACATGCATACATATATACATACATACCGGTAACTGACCAGATTATACGTTCTCTTATGGCTGATATTTTTAGTGGGGGTGGGCACATGAATTTGTGGTCGTCCTAACCTCCAACAAAAAAACCCTGCAAAGGTACTAGCAATGGTGTATTTATCTAATGAAATGAGTTAGCGTACAATTTAATAATTGTTAGATTAAGATACAAAATTGACCCTTGTGTTAATAGGGGCTTTTCTATCACTTTAAGATCCTTACAAGACGTGCACAATCCTACGTCTTCTGACTGCTTGGTACTATTTTCTTTTAGTATCCCTTTATTTCAGTTGATCCCCTGTGTTACAACTTATTTGTTTATCGTAAGAAAACTTAAAGTAAGCGCCTAATTAAAAAGCAATTTAAAAATTGAGAATATCCTTGTTAAATTCCAGGCTGTATTTCTTTTGCATTCAGTGGTATCTACATATTATTTCGTAGGAAAAGAAGTAATGCAGTACCAAAAAACAGTTATTACACCTTCTAGTACAATAAAAATTGAAACAATAGAATTAAATAAAATTGCCCATGAATCATTTACAAAGAAAAATTTTTTGTTCCATTTTAAATGCCTTTTAATTGTAATGTAGAAAATCCAAATTACTTGTATCATAGGGAAAAGACTACAGTAAAAGAAAAAGGAGGGTTTCACAAGCTAATAGTGGGTCGAGAAACAAAGATAAAAAATGTCCCAATTCAAAATAGTTCCTTTAAAAGCTCAAGTTTTTTCTGCTTGTTAAATTTGTAAGTTTTAAGAATACACCAAAGGAGATTTTCCCTCCTGAAGTTGTAATTCTTTGTTCGGTGTCATATAATTGTGAGAAATTATGGATCATTTACTCTTGTTCTTAGTGGTTCCTTTCAAACTTACATCAGGCGATTTTTTTCCCCTGGTTTCAGAGAGTAAGCTAATATCTCCAGCTGTTATTCAGTTGATCAACTCTTAAAATGTGTGAGGAAGTTATGGATTTCCAACTGAAACTTTTTTCACCTGGCATTAGAAAATAATTGCTAGAAGTAGACCAAGGAATAGGTACAGGCTTTTTGTTCTCTTATTGGACTACATTATTAACCTCAGTTGGTCAATCAGAGAAGAATTGAAGGCGATTTTCGGAGGTTTACATCAATCATTGTGCTTCTGTCAGTGTGTCTTTGGTACGAGTCAGTGCAGAGTCCATCTCATGGATGTTAACCATTGTCTTCATTCATATTTTACAGAGATTTGAAATGACATTCAAATTCGACTGTCAACAGCCAAAATTCATTCTAGAAGGAAGAAAATAACTTTACTCTACTCTTAAAAATTTATGCTAGATCAGATGATCCATTTGAATTACTTTTGCTCCGCTACTTGCTTTGCAAACAAAGGCACAGGTCTTCGGACAAGATCTAGTTGGTGCTGTTGCTCCAGCTACATCGGAGTCTGGATCCAGCTTCTATTGGTTAACATAATTTTCTATAGAGTGAAATAAAAAATTGACATGATTTTTAAGGTCTAGTAGTATTTATTTCATTTTATATATCGTAACAAATACATCACATAGAAGATTGTTTAATTTTGTAAAAACGTGTTAGGTCATGGTTGGTAATTTTCTTCATTGAATAACGGTCATGGTAATTACAACTACTTTAGCTGTTTGCCTGCTTGGAGAAGGACGTATACAAATACGTCCTACATATACTAAACTCTTTAAAATGTGAATGATAGTAGGTTGACTGTGATATTATATCAATAAAGAGCGACTTGTTTACCAATTTTTGACTCTATAGATTGACCCCTAGTCAGTGACCCTTAAAACAAGGAACAGTTGGGGATGTTTTAATTTTGAAAACTCTAGAACAGTTGGTGGGAGCTTTAAAGCCTAGAAACCATGTCTATACACCTTCTGGTTCACAAAAGTTATGATATTTTTTATCATTCTTATAGAATTTCATTGTTTGGTCAAAGAATTTATGGTTTCTTTCACTATTTTAACTGAGATGTATGTGTTATTCTTGTTTGTGAATATATATATATATATATATATATATATATATATATATATATGCATATTTTACTTGTCACTAACTTTGAATCGTTCATTATACAATGTAAGAGCACATGTAATCGAACACTATCAACCAATTTTCAACAGATTAGTTATATCTAGTTGGAAGGAAAAGCGTTCCACTTGTATTTATTCAGTGTTAATTTCCAACATATCTCACAGTGATAGAGGATTCTCTAAGTTGTTTAAAAACATTCAAAGTATTATCAGTGGTATTCCGAGGAGAAACCATCTGTTGATATTGAGTGGCTTCAACTGCAAAGTTGCACAGCTCCATAACGTATTTTAATCAGCTACCAGAAGGCACACTCTTCAATAGCCATCACTAGAGGTGAACTTGTTGCTCAGTTTTGTGCCAAAATTGATAGCAAAATGACCAAAATAATGTTTCAAAAAAGGAAGAGGTTGTTTAGATGCTTTTCCTAACGATGAAAGCAGATATCAGATATACTTCATCATGATACTTCATGCATCATTTAACAGGCCACGAGGCAGTTTTGCTCTCACCATCCCTGACATTTCTGATTTTCGCTTTGTTCCGAATCAAGATATGTTTGCGCTTTATTTGGCTTGAAAATGTCCAAACGTTTGGAAACAACTTACAAAAATTCAAATGCAGCACTACCATTAGAAATTTTCAACTTTAATTACAAAATCATTTCTCTGCCCTGGAATACGAAAATAGCACTGAAAACATATACCAAATAATTTCTAAAAATATCAATAATGTTGCCAAATGTCTTGCACCAAGATCTTGTAAAACTATAAACAAACTATGACATATAGTGCAACCATTTAGGAACTGAACAGTCTACAACCTCATAAAACGTACTAAATTGTCGTATATGAGCTGAATGGAGACCAAAAATCCAAGATCGGGAATCAGTTAGAATACTGTACGCCAACAATCTGTTCATTTTGATTTCACCTCGTCTTAAATATGCATTGAACTTTGGACTTTTGTCACACGGTCGTTTTCTTTGTTATGGTTTAGAAGCTGTGAAACTAACTTATACGTGGTTAAACGTTCAGGATTAAACTATGTTTATCAGTGGGTTTTTTATCCACTGCCAATAGGTTATGGGCCCAGAAACGAAAGGTGAATGGTTCTTGTTAGGAAAGGGATTTAGGTGAGTATGCGATCTAGTTAAAGAATATTGCAGAGCATTAAGTTGGAGTAATTTATCGTGTTTTGGTGTTTGTTCTCCTTTCCACAATGGTGAATGGTCAAGGTGTTTACAAAGTAGGTTTGGAGACAGAGAGCTTTGATGGAACTGATTGATTTTATGCAGACCAAAGATGAAGATAGTCCTTATTTAGAATGGACTGTGGAAAATTGTCACTGGAGCCGGAGACAGATCGGGTATCTCTGACATAAGTTTTGCTATGTGGAAAAGAAGTGAGGAAAGGGCTTAGGCTACAATAAACCAACACCTATGTGATACACTACTCCCAAAAATTGTGTGAAAGGATACTGCAAAAGACTCTTTGGAGACGCTTACTAATAGTTATGAACGTCCTACTATACAAAATGCAAATTTTTACAAACAGAGGTACACAAATGCTTTGACTAGTGAAAGCGACGACATACTATGTTACGTTAACTGCCAACAGTATCAAAGACACCACTTACAACATTTTAACAAACAAAGAAGACATCTTAGAAAGCTGGGCTAAATTCTTTCAAAAATTATCAGTAAGTATTATACGTAATTGATATTGACAACATAGCTACAGAACCTACCTTGCTAATTTTACGAATGGAAGAAAAGTACGCCATTCAAAGCTGAAAGAATAGTAAAATTTAAGGACTGCCTTTCACTTATTCTAAATATATAAAAGCTGAAGGAGGACCATAAGTCAAAGCTCTTTAACATATATTCAATTGAGTTTTGACACCAGGAAAACTTCCAGAAGTGTTTAAGTAAGCCATTAGTGATGGTAAAGTGTATGAACTATCACCACAGAAGAAGGATAATAAAGAGAATTGTTACTGAGGAAGGTATAATTTGATATTTTTATGTCTACTTTTCTGTTCGGCACAGGTAACGGGCATCTTGAGTTAAAGTCTTCTTCACACACAAGGAAGAGAGGCAATGAAGAAGAAACAAATTGAAATTGCACCTGGATGCTACTCCAAGAAATCCATCTGAAAACGACTGCACACATGCATTTATAAATTAATTATTAAATGCATAGATAGAGTTATTCCCATTTGTGAATAAGGTATTGCTAAAAGGCAAGAACTCACATAGTTCACATAGACAAAGGAAAGGAAAAATAATTTTGCAAATTAGTTAATGTTAGTAGATTTTATTTGAAAGGTAGGTACCTTTCAAATAAAATCTACTAATATTACCTTTCAAATAAAATCTCTTGTTCTTGGTCTCCTCCTGTCGCAAAGTACTACGGAGTCCTGCTCTGGGTGTTGACTTTGAATCAGCATTGGGTGTGGATGTAAAGACCTAAACACTCGATGCAGGCGAAGTCTGCGTTTTGCTGGTCTGCATTGCATAGCGAGGCTGAAGTCTTCTCTCCACAGGGCAAGACCTGAGTAGCTTGATAAAGAGGATAAGCTGGTACTCATGCAGCAGGTCCTGCTCTCCACGTCGCTAAAATTGCGACGGCGCTGGAACCAATTGTTTTGATTGTTGCCTTTCCAATGGAAAGACAGCAACCGGAATACTTGATTCCGGCGCTGTCGCAATTTATGCTTAGTGCATTAAACAACATAAGTGAAATTGGACGAAGAGCTATTCTTTCCTTGTATAAAACACAGTCAACCTGTGGTATAGTTACGTACTTTATCTTGGTCGCTCGTAACATGTATCATAAGATAGATATTGACATGCCAGAGGTTTTCAACATTTAGTCGGTTGGATATGGAAAATGCGAAATTTTAACAAGATATCTTTTCAGGGCTTCTCTTTCCTGAATGACAAAATAGGAGGCTTTCGAAAGACCATTCTCAATTAAGGGTAATCAACTATCATTGTACTGACGGTAAAGAATACCACCAAATTTTAAAATTTATGTTGCCAGGTAAGAACAAAAGGTATAGGGTTTTTTGTCAGGGGTTTCACGTGGTTTTGGATTGACAATACATTATTTTGATTTAAAGAAGTTACTGGTTGAGACTTTTTTTGCAAAAACTAATTTCTAGCTGCAAAAGAGGAATAGATTCTTTGGTATGAAACTAGTAACCAGTAAGATAGGTGTATATTTGTCGTATACGTATAAATTAGGAATGTGGCAAGGATTGGATTAGAACAGGCATATTGTAGGATTTTTTTATGGATATTGAAAAGCAGTTTTTAGTTTCGTGTATAGGGAAGTGACAAAAGTGTTATTTTTGTATCTGATTGTTGTGCGAAAAAATATAGCTGCTTTGGGAAAAACAATTATTCATTCACTTTTTATTCATTAGTTTTCCCCTCTTCCAATTCATCTTAGAAAATATGTACACAAGTATAGCACTTATAAAGGTTTCAACTTGGCTATTTTAACTTAATTAAAAATAACAAGCAAACGACACTAGTAGACGTGAAACACTATAAATTTGTCTCGCATTTCATCCCAATTGACAGACTTACGACAATGTTAAGCAAAAAGAGACTACCCAAAGGTGTAACTCCCTGGCTGTGAAGTTAGTAAATCTTGCAAATCTTGTAAAATTGTAATTCTTGTAATTATTTCTCAAACCTTTGGTATCACATAGCTCTAATTTGTAGTTTTTGTCTTATTTTTATGAGTACATCAAATGGGATTGAACAAGTGTTAAGACAGACTTTATAAAGTATCTTATCATATTGGCTAGCCACACCTATAACCCCGAAAAAATACGACGCAAAATTTCCAGGGACATCAGTAATGCTCGAACTGGAAACTACTTACATGGTAAGCTGTTGTTTTACACCACTTGGTTAACCTGCTTGTGATTACCCTCAGTTTATTTTGATTTTCAATTATTTATTTATTAAATTTCATTTAAAGAGTTCAGAATTATTTGATTCAAAAAATTCAATGAATTAACAATTTTACACTTAAGAAATTAAATTTTTTTTACCAAGTTGACTTAACCATGCTGTGCATGTCTTGGGAGAAGATCCCAACTAAGAATGTTACCCTCACCCTTGACGTTAGGGGTTGGACTGCAAGCTAACTACACGGAACAGTTAAAAGCAAGGCAACTACAGAAGTAAGAGGAAAGTAACGCCGTAACAGTAACAGTAAGAAAGAGAGGACACCCGCGAACAACATAGCGAAGGAGTGCGGAAGCAGAAAGAAATGACCTGGTATGGCAAACATAAAAGGGAGTTGGGAACATAGCCAAAGACAGAGAGAGATGGCGGAAGATGCTGAGCCGCCCAAGGCTCGAAGAGGAAAAGTGACTAAGTAAGTAAGTAAGTAAGTAAGTAAGTACGAGTGGTTACACACCATCTATTGGTGAATCGGTGAAAAACCCACATTCAGCGCCCAGCAACAAGCCAGGTAAATTGAATGCAGGCACATGTACCGTAGTCATAAGAGTGAGATAAATAGAAAACCAAATCAAAATGGCAACATCACTTCAACCTTGCAAGTGCCGCCCCACAATCAGTGAGGAAAGGCACATTGCCCAAGCGGTTGTTGTTGTATGACAACAACTTATGACCACAGCACTCCCCACTCCTAGTCTGATAGCTATCAATACATGGAAATATATCCTAGTACAAGTACTAAGTCTGGTATTGCAGCATTGAATTCAGACTGGATATTTGTTATTGTTAAGTAAGTAAGTAAGTAAGTAAGTAAGTAACTCCTTGCAAATATTAAGGCAATTAAGCATCGTTCCGTTTTGACATTGTGTCATTTTATGTCCTCCTATTTCGAACTACACTGATTTATATAATTTCATTCGCTTTTATATAATTTCGACATAAAGACCAATGAAATATGGTGAAAATTCAGCCTTTGAAATAATAGTCGATTTTACGAGCAATTCAACCAACTTTCCATCAGTCATGTAAGGATTTTTCAATATTTATCTGGTTTTATTTTTGCTTCGCTGGTCTTGCCAAGAAAAAATGTTCACCCTTGTACACTCAGAGCTTCACAAGATTTATTGTCGTATCAAATAAAAAATTTAGACAACATCAATGTTGCAAAGTGGTAGAAATTCGAGCCCACAGCTTCATGGTTTTAATTCAAATGGTCGAATAGCAGTATCCTGACTTTCAAGAATTTTAAAAGCTATTTTAATCTCACCGGATTCTCTAATTGCGCAAGGCTTCCGTTTAAAGAAAATATTTTTCACTTGTCTGACTTAACTATTGGTATCTTTAAAACTAAAAATATCATAAATACGAGAAAAGGAAAGAGAAAGATTAGTCTCATAATCCTTCACAGAAAATGATGGTTGATTTTTCAAGGAAACACATAGATTATTATAATCTTACTAATGCATAAATACAAACAAACATAAATATTTTAACAGGATAGCACTAAGGCAAATAATATACATATATAAAGAAACAAGTCTCTGTTTGAAGTTGTCATGGCAATGATAATAAAGAAAATCCTATCTAAATTAACAGTTATGAAACAAGTCATTCCATACTTCCTAAAGTATGAAAAACAGGGGCGCCGGAAGCATGGCAACAGTTGGGAAAACTGACCTACCTTTTTACTACTTGAGCAGCTGGGATAACTCCTACTGTTTTAAATGAAGCCTGATTATAGACAGAGAGATAAACAGAAAGACAAAAAGGAGATTCAAATTACAAATTACGTTATATCCAAGCCTATGAAAAAGAGCCCGCTCTTTTGCAGACGTTTTGTAATCACAAAATAACAGGGAAAATATGTCAGAAAAGGGTTTTTTGAAACCTGTCCCTGCCACCCAAAATTGCTTCCAGAGCCCTTGATGAAATCTAATGCAATTAATACTACTGGTATCTTTACAAGTATGTTATGTATACATTGATATATATATACACAAAGGATTTTTATTTAAAGATAATTACCAATACTTTTTTTATTTGCTACTGCCTAAATTCAATAAAAATTAATGAGATTCCATCAGTTACAATTCAAAAGTAAACGGTACTTACCTGAAAGGGAAGTTTAATGACATTTGCCACTCTATAAGGCATCGTGAAGGAGTAGTACAAGAGAGGGCACTGCCCATATGCAAACCTAGTACATGCACTGAGCTCTTTCTTGTACAACTTTGCAATGGCAAAGTATAATCAGCATTTGATTTCTCTAAAACGTGGACGATATGCTTCATTTTTTTAATTTCAAGTGAAATATTTAAGATAATGTAATATTGGAAATATCTCGTCTTGGTCAACATGTTTTGGACCTGGAAAAATTTTATTTTGAGATGCTTTTCAAGAAATCCTTGATGTATTAAAGATCTCTTGAAACTTGGATTAAATTCAAACTCACCTGAGGATCTGTTTGTTAAGCATTTTAACACTTAACATATTAATGTAGAAAATTACTTTCTCTTGCTACATTGGGAATATTTATACAGAAAAGGAAGAGATGAACAAATCTAAACAACATAAAAGTCTTTAAAAACAATTATAAAAAAAATTAATATCAAACAAAAAAAATACTGACCAACATTTAGTCTACAAAGTTATTTATTAATATATTGCTTTTATAAAAAAAAATTAATATCTTTATTTTTATGTACTCCACCAATATGCGATTTTTTTTGTGCAGTTACTGGCTTTTTTATTATGCATATATTCATTCTTACGGAAAAATAAACTTATCAGGTTTCCTGTTATTTGTAAGGTTCAAACTACACAAATTGGAAGTTAATTTTTCTACCTTCCATAGAATTTCCAAAACGATTAGGCATTGTATTATAATAAAGTCAACCGTCGAGAAAAAATATCTATAAATGAAGTCATTCTTCTAAAATTATTCAATAATTAATAATTAATATCAATATATTCCAAGTAAACATCCTATAAAACATAGTATACAAACAACTAAAAACTGAATCCCGATTATTTCCTTCTACACAAAAGGAGTTCAGTGATATATTAATGTCTTTTTATTTGTCTTCTCAGTGTTCTTCATAAATCCTATTGTTTGCAGAAGCTACTTATAGCATTGTTTGTTTTTTACCCTAATATCTGTTACCAGCTTCCATCAAGCTATATTTTTGTTCTTGCTGAGCTTAACTGCATCTTTATTGACTCCTTCCTCTGAGACACTGGGCTCTATAAAATTTTAAACAAATACTGAAAGAGCATTCAAATAATGGCATCCACGCACGTATCCCTTCGTTGTTCAAGGTGACTTTGAGTCAGCGAGCTAAACTAGGCCATTTTTGTGGCGTATTTTCAGAATACTCATTGCATTGAAATACTTTGGCATTGAATGCGTTAAGATATTAAGATATCCCGGTAAAAAGACGTCCAAGTCTTTTCGCAGTTTGCTCTTGTGTTATGTCAACAAGGATACTCAGCTACTTCTTCCAGAGTACATCCTTCATTGCAGCATTCCTCTGGTGGAGTGTCCTTATCTGCACTTAAAAGGTCCCTTCTTCTCCGAGAAAGCTTTCTTATAAAGGCTTTTGCTGAACTCTCGGGTAAAAACCATGAATCCTTGGGTTTCGAAAATGCTGGCAGAGAAGAAAAGAGAAACTGTCAAATATTAACACCTACGAAAAAGCAGAAACTAATCTACAATAGCATACTTTGGAAGACTGTTTTCAAAGGTTTTAGACATATTGAAAAACAAAACAAACAAAAAACTTAAGGAAAATTATATAGGAAAAATGCTAAAGAAAAACAATAAATATTAAAGTCTCTCTTTCCGAAGATTGTTAAATATGAAACTATTTCTACATAGAAGTTGTTGACATCAAATTTAATTAAAGTGAAAGAATTCTTTTATGGTTTTTCAAAATTTCATATTTTGTACTGTTTGAGAAGCAGGCAGAACATATCTTTGATCGTCCTCCACTTCCTTAGGAAAGTACTAGATTGGTCCACTAGAGTTTAGAACTACGTGTGTTTTCGTAAAATAGAGAGCTGACAAAGATTTACCGTCTTAAGTATCTGGTATACGGGTCAAAGGTTTCGTAAGCTTGCACCTCCTAAAAAGTAAAGAATCTCTCAGTTTGTCTCATTGGACTACAAAGAGTCGACGGGGTGACTGTGTTTAAAGAAATATAATGTAGTGAAAAGATTTCAAGAAGTAGCCTTTAAATGATAAGCGTGTCCACCGTCGTCCGAACAAAAGTTAGTGGTTTGCTAAGTTAACTATTTTTGTTAGAGAAAAACCCTCATTTATATTCAAAATGTTGTTTAAGAGGTCTCTACAACTAAGATTAAAACCATTTTTCAGTCTAAAATTGAATTACACAGCCTGCACCAATATTTGTAATTGATAAAGATTAACAACAAGTCTACGTTTTTACTTCGATTATGAAGAGTTCTCGATTATGAGGTCAAGCGAAACAAATATTGAGTGAGCCCCTGCAATAGCAATCAAAATGACTACATAAGAAATTTTATTAAATACCAGAACTTTTTCATAGAAAGTTAAAAAAGATTGTTCCAACCGATTCCCCGCCTTGTCCCAATGTGAATTAACGGTTGTAGATTTACTTCTAAACGCAAAACAGCCAAAGTGAGTAAAATCAATAGAATGGCGAGATTCAAGTGTGAAAGAACAACATGAAAAGTTGATTTCTGAATGCTCCACACTGTCATGCTGAGACCTTTGAGTGTAATCCATAAGCCCATTTAAACCAGGAAAGACTAGATCTTTGTTGGAAATGGCTCCAAATTACTAAATCTTGCTCTTTGAACGATCTGGTCTTTTATTGTACAAACACACATTAAACAGATACGTTCTGTTGCAATAATAAAGGTAAATTCAGGATTATTACAAGATTGACGATCTTGAATATATTTAAAGAATAATACTTCATAAAGTTTCACTTCGGGGTATTTCTCTCTTGTTTGCTGCCTCAAGTATTGTGCAATGGATGGAGGGAATGAAATGCTTGGAATGTCAAAACAAATCGTTACAGGGCACTGTTCTTTGCTCTACCTTTAAAAATGTTTCTTTTTTATTATGAAAAGAAAATGAAGGTGTAAAGTTTTTTTGTCAGAAATGAGCAATGGTTTTTTAACACATTTCTAGGGATCACGTTCGATGTAAAGTAAAGACTTGCTAGTGACTTACAGAAATTCCATATAAATACATACATATATATATATATATATATATATATATATATATAAATCCAGTATAGTATACAAAATAATTAAATTTGTCTAGTTATTTTGTATACTATACTGGATTTATAAACGCTCTGGAAACATTGAGCACTCTTAGTGAACATTGGTATACTTTACTAATATTACTATATATATATATATATACATACATATATATATATATATATATATATATATATATATAATTAAACTGGTTGACTTCCTTTTTCAAAACCGAGTGTTTCGTACACAAACATGTAGAGCAATACAGTACAATACAAAGGAAGGTAGACAATGAAAAAACGCTATACTTTNTTATTTTGTATACTATACTGGATTTATAAACGCTCTGGAAACATTGAGCACTCTTAGTGAACATTGGTATACTTTACTAATATTACTATATATATATATATATACATACATATATATATATATATATATATATATATATATATAATTAAACTGGTTGACTTCCTTTTTCAAAACCGAGTGTTTCGTACACAAACATGTAGAGCAATACAGTACAATACAAAGGAAGGTAGACAATGAAAAAACGCTATACTTTTCAATACCCAAGAGTTTCATGCTCTCTCAGGCAATAATAAATTTAGAAATATATAAATAAATACATATATATGTATATATGTATAAATATATATAAGGAAATAAACACTACAAACAGTTCTTGATTTTTAATACAGAACAAAACTACTTTATTAACTGCTTATGCGACATTTAGGAAGTAGAAAACGGTGCAGAATTAGAAGCGAATGCTTCGCTTTGAAATTATGCACCTAGAGGAGTTTCTTCTATGGAGATGTAATCTGATCAAGGCCTTCAAACTTTAACTCGCATGATAAAGCTGTCTGTTACAGCCTTCTGCTTAATGATGATAAGCCGACTAGAGGACATAACACTTCGTAAACGCTGCCATTGAAGAGGTTGAAAGAAATCAAACTGCGTATCAACAATATGTCTTCCCGTCATAATTTCCATCAAACCCCGCTCCATTAATGTAAACTCGCTGGCCTCGAGACAGAAAAAATAAAAAAAAAATAAATAAAAAAAAATATATATATATATATATATATATATATATATATATATATATATATATATATATATATATATATATATATATATATATATATAGAGAGAGAGAGAGAGAGAGAGAGAGAGAGAGAGAGTTATGTTTCAGAAGCTCTGTGCTGCACCGATGAGCCCACAAAGGGCGAAACGGTACTGTCTGCAGATTGAGTATACAATTGAGAATACACACACACATACACACACACACACACACACACACATATATATATATATATATATATATAAATTTATATATACTAGTATACTAGTATTGAACATTCTTGGAAAAAATTCTGTAATTTCTTGTTACTTGCAAAAAAAAGGGATAAGAAGGTAGAATGCAATGAATTTCCCGTGCCGATAAATCATATCTTAATGCAAAATAAGAATTTAGTAGGAAATTTTTTTCCACTTTAAAAAGCTATAAATACATTCTTTTAAAAGCAAAGCTACCATTTGTCCTTGATAGGTCAACAAATTTAAGTAACAACAGAGGCCGTTTCTGTCAGACAGTTTAATGCAATGAAAAATAAATATCATCTAGATAATTTAGGATCATAAAAAAGGTAAATTTAATCTCCGGAAAGTAGAACTTTTTTATGTATTCCTTAGTTTAAAAATATATTAATTGTCGTAATACTTTAATATTATTTTTGGAAAAGAGCAAAAGACGTGAAAAATTTGTCCTGACGAATCCAGGTATGACAATATCAAAGTTGTATGAAAATTGCGTTTCCTGGTGGGTCTTTGTGTGTGGCTCCATTTTTTAAATTCTCCTACCATAACAATTCACTCTTTGTTGTGTTAATATATTTCATCAAAATGTCCGGGATGATAAACTTAAAATGAGAATGAAATGGTTCTCTCTACTTGAGTAATTTTGTATTTTCTACTCCTGTAGTACTCGTTAAAAGTATAAAGAGGTGAATTATATTCTTACCTCCTAGAGATCTTTTCCGTCTTTGAAGGGTTTTGATTTTCAATAAGCACTCTATATTCCATGCTTGAATGAATGTGGTTCCACATAATTTTGTAAGAGAATCTGGTTTTTTTTCCTCCTTCGCTATTTTTCTAGCTGAGACTGACTGACACAACGAGGAAACAACAAAGATGATTAACAAATTTATCGTTGAAGGACGCATCTAGGAAGAAAAGGGAAACAAATTGGTTATTTTTTTAATGAAAAACACTAAACCTAGTTAAATAGGATACAATGTTTATAAAATATACTGGATTTAATGCGATAACATGTATCTCAACAGTTAATTAGTACTAAAAATAGACTCGTACTTTTGTTACTGTACCAAATAATATTACACAATCTTATTTGAAATATAAGAACTTATTAAAACAAACCAAGCATATTTGGTGTGTTTGTAAGAGCAGCAATTATCATTGATTGTAAGAGTAGCAATTATCATTGAACTTATACCAAAGTGCATATAGGAAAGAAAATTGGTAGGTACAGAGTTTGTTAATAAATATTTGTATTATATGTATATGTGTTATTGTAAAATTGTTTTATATTCCTAACTGTAATCTTATGCTTCTTCAAATGGCTCGCATAGAAAGCACGAAAAAATGGGTACAAAATCACAAGACTATTGCTTACTTGCAGAATGCTAGAAAATCTGCAATGTATTCGTTACAGAAATAAAGGATAATTTGCATAAATAAACAACTAAGGGTATTTATTAAATTATAGCGACAAGCGATAGCAACTTTCTCGACACAGATATTTACCACCAGTATTGATAAAATGATACCTTGTGTTATTTGATATACAGTGTTGTGTTTTCTATAAACAATGTAGGCAATACGATTAGTTGCATGAAAATGACTTCCATTCAAAAATGTAAAATTATCATGAAAACAACAATACCTTTATTTTATGCAAAGTATTTTGTGTACAAATTGAGAATGTGTAAACAACGTTCAGAAGAAATCTTTTCTTGTGATGAGCTTCTTGAAATTTCTTTGTTGAAGCCTACTATCTAACGATTAATGTCTGTCTAAAAGCTTGATCCTTAGAGGCCAACCGATCATTTCAAGTGCCATGATATATACAAATACTCTTTTCTTATGAATGAATTCAAATATTATTTAAATGTATTGTGGATTAGTCTGTTCAATTCGCGATTAACAATGTTTCTTCTCTTCGTCTGACATCAGAACTGAGAGACACTATTAGGAATTATAGAATCGTTTGAAATACTTTATCTACACAAAAGTGCATTCATAAAATTACTATAGAACTCTTTCAGGAGAAGAAGAAAATTAGGTGTAAACAATAGCCTGATAAGGATTGCTTTTTCTTTATATTTTATACCAAATTTAATTAATACCAACATACCTTCTCAATCAACAAGACCCTTTAAGAATCCAATCTTATTTCATATTTCTTTTTAGCCTTTGGTTTAACCATAAGAGAATTGCGTCCAAAGGTTTATTTACGTATATCTTTACATATACCCATATATATATATATGAAGGTATAGATGAACAACTTAAAAATATTTGCCTGATATCCTCGATCCTCTTTTCAGTTCTGTGCCTATAGAGGAATGCAGCTTCTTTCTTTTAAGACTCCGACTTATCAATGTTTCTCTCTTTAGAGTCTAAGTTTTCTTCCAGTTCAATTAAAATATGTAAAATTGTAGTCTTCTCCGAAACACTGCGGTCTACTTTCTTTGTTTCCTTATATAACACACCAAAACGAGTCTATCAGCTGAATTTGAAAAAAACCGCAGAGCAAAATTTTACTGGCATTCATTTCACAGACAATTAAATTAAGTATTGTTTTTAATCCTTGAAAGTATTAGACAATATATTGAATAGTAATCACGACCAAAATTTATTTATAGTAATTTTGTGGCTCATTTTGGATGAAGAATCGCTACCAAAAAAGATTTTTTGCTTGTGAAGGCAACGAAAACAGAACTAAATATATCTACTTTAATTTTTTTTTAAGTAAGAAGAGTTGATGGAAAAAATTTAATTAGATCTATTATTCTGCTAAACTTTCATGAGAAATTCCACAAAGCTATTAAAACCAATTGACTTACAAACTTTATCAGGAAGTTGGGGTTGGGGGCGGATAATTTTTTTTCATTCTAAGTCGAGTTCCTTTCTTTTCAATTTTACTCCAATTGTGTGCGCATAACTTCCCTTGTTTTTGTGTTCAAGGTATTTGATCTATGTTTTCAATTTATGCATCTATTATATTTCATTTCTCAAGTTTTAAATCTGGTCAACTATCCCTTGTATCAAAATCAAAATAAAATTAACATATGGTAAAGCAAAATTTGATTTATGCTATTATTGGCTTAATAATTGGTACAATCTGTTCAAAACTGCATGAATCATAGCAAAAATGAAGACCACAGCGATATGAGTGCATGAATTGTGGCAAAGTGAAATAACATTTATTAATCTTTACTGCTAAAGTAGTCCATTTTCTCCAATTTTCAAATTTCATTTTTTATTGAAAGTTTTGTCAGCATCATTTTTTCTCAATGTTTTCCTAGTCTTTATATTTTTGGTTCTATATTTGCTCTATATTAGTTTGTGATAAACTAATATCTAGATCATTATAATTAATGCTTTGAATATGTTCTCGTTAATTTGAAATCAATAGAAAAAAGATCAGAATTTTGAATTGAATTTTTAAAAATTAAGGAGAAGAAGTTTTGTGTTTTCATAAGTACTACTTAAAACCAACAAATGGGCATCCTTACAGAAAAAACCCCTGGTATCATAAATTGTAATATCATTCCTTTGTCAATTAAATGTCAGTTTATTGTACAATTGAAATCTCTGGAAGGCTATTTTAATTGACGGCGGTAACCACTTTGGAAAAGCAAAATAAAATTCGGCAGTTCAAAAAAGATATTAATTTTCCTTTATTCAAAAATCCAAAGCCAAACTAGCAAAACAATGTCCAGTCTTTTTTTCTGAGTATACATATACCAAAGTATACAAAGACAACTAAAATTCTTAGGACACATTTGTCGGCACCAGGGTTTAGAACATCTAGCCATTACTGGAAAGATTGTGAGCATGCGCAGTAGAGGCAGACAGAGAATGATCGATAGTCTTAATGCATGGGTAGGACAGTTTGATACTAGTAACGAACTGATAAGGTTAACTGAGAATAGGTTTGAGTGGAGGACCATGATCGCCAATGTCTGTTCCAGACAAGGTATCTGATGATGATGATCATGGTGATACATATACCACACAGAATAAACTGTAATTATTTGTTCCTGCGCGTCAGTGCAGTACAAATGGACGTCGATGAATCTTAATCTTTTTACTGGGGAATGACAGCCATGTCTCGCTTCTCAAGTTCTTGATTTGAACAAACGAATTATTTTTTTCTTATTTGTTAATTCAGTAAAATTAATACTGATTTGAAATCATTTATTGTGTCATGAATATTCGTAATATACTCTTTGTTCCATTCCTGGAGGTTTTCATCATAGTTGAATTGAGCTGATAAAAATCTGCTTGCGTACAAAGCAAGTAGTTAACCAGAATTCGCCATCCCCTTAGTTGTCTGAAGGTGAAAGTAATACCTCTTGGGACGTAACCCCGCCTAAAGCCCAAGACGCATCTCAGAAGGAACTATGTCTTATCACTATTAACTCTTCCAAACTAGCTGAAGATTTATTTGGAAATCTGTTTATGAAAATAATATTTAAGCAGAAAATTTGGAATTATAGAGTANGGGATACATAGAACACACAGAAGAAACTGGAATGATTTGGTCCTGGGAGTCAGGGAAGTACAAAGGGACGTCGATGAATCTGAATCTGTTTACTGGGGAATGACAGCCATGTCTCGCTTCTCAAGTTCTTGATTTGAACAAACGAATTATTTTTTTCTTATTTGTTAATTCAGTAAAATTAATACTGATTTGAAATCATTTATTGTGTCATGAATATTCGTAATATACTCTTTGTTCCATTCCTGGAGGTTTTCATCATAGTTGAATTGAGCTGATAAAAATCTGCTTGCGTACAAAGCAAGTAGTTAACCAGAATTCGCCATCCCCTTAGTTGTCTGAAGGTGAAAGTAATACCTCTTGGGACGTAACCCCGCCTAAAGCCCAAGACGCATCTCAGAAGGAACTATGTCTTATCACTATTAACTCTTCCAAACTAGCTGAAGATTTATTTGGAAATCTGTTTATGAAAATAATATTTAAGCAGAAAATTTGGAATTATAGAGTACGGTAAGTGAAAAACATGCTTACCACCACACCATATAATCATTCATTTCTCCTCTTCCATAAAGGATACATCCAAAGTGCTGCTACGTTTTAAACTAATAGTTTCAGGCGTTACATAATTACATATATAAATACCATATTTACTAACTTAAATTGCGCTAACTGGCATCCTTTCTGGGGCCCATCTGAATCAACAATGTAAATAAACTCTAATGAAATGTTTTCACCTATTTTTAAACCCTGATGCCTTTCTTTATTCATATAAAGTGTTTCTGATGATAAAGATAGGAAGTGGAGTCAAATCTACAGTCAGAAACTCTTTTGTAGTAATGACAGTCCTCAGATAGATATTCAGTTTGTCATGTGTATTTACTAGATTTTTGAAAGGAACGTAAACATAGATTCACAAACACACACAAAAAAATAAAACATAGATATACAGTAAATTTACACATTCGCAAATATACTAGAAAAATATATGACTATGCCTGAAATTAATTTATGCTAACTGACAGGTTAAATAAGATTGTCTGCTAGAATAAAGCAATTACGGAACTGAAGAAAAAACGCTATAGTGAACAGGAGCACATCAGGTAGTGGTTAATAAACTCTATCAGCTCAATAAAAGTGATACCTCCCACATCATTACAATGGATTCATAAAACGAGTCATAAAGCATGACATCTCCTTACTTTTTAGCAATTTAATCTGATTCAGTTACTCCATACGTTCAAGCTGTTTAAGCCAGAAAATCCCTTCCCCAATTTATCACGCAGATCACTCTAGTCTCCTGGTCAGCTAGGAAGACCATGATCACCTTAATAACCTGAGTCACCAGGGCTACCCGATTCGGGTAGATCTACTTAAGCTTGTATAAAAGGAAGATCAAAATTAGCTAATAAAATACAATCCTTAATTCGGAGCTCCACCTACCGGTGGAGCTTGTAGTTTTCATCAACACAATCAAGCATAATACGAAATTTTAGCAGCAACCTAATACGACCTCTCTGTTTGAGCAATGTTCATTTAAAGTTTATATTAACACAATGTGCTTTTTTTTCTTGGGGTCAAATGGGTCAGAGGTGCCACAAGCAGGGGGCCATAAAGGCAGGAAATACTTCAGTAAATTTTCCAACCCTATTATTTTTCAAAATGTCTAATTATAGAAGGCAAAAAAGGATATTTATTGCTCAAAAAGCTTTGACAAAGTATAAATTTTGATTGCATTGCAGAGAAGAAGCTATTTTCGTCCCTTGAAAAACCACCCACTCTTTTGCAGAACAGACATTTTGCAATAATACAGTATTGCATATACTGTAATTTGTAAGTTACCTTTGTAAGCTCTACCTCCACCTAATGTTACTTCCAGTACACCTTGCTTGGGACATAAAGGAATGAAACAAAAGTTCTAGTGTCTAAAAGGGTTATTAATATAGAGAAAAATCTTATATTTGGTATACTGGTAGGATTATAGCAATTTAAAATACAAGAAAACCAATACGGATCAGCAAGAATTAAACTGGAAATCAGCAAACAATAAATGAAAATATGAAAATTTACTTTAATTAAAAGTACACATGGAAATAGCCAAAGAAGAACAGCAACCGTAGTAAAAGACGATTAACAATGCCGTAAATTTTCACCCAATGCTGAAAAAAGTCACCTACACAAATGATATAACGAAGTATGAATATTCAATAGATTCAAAGTCGTTTACTCACAGTGTTACAAGTATAATGAGTAAAATTACTCACACAAAAAAGAGAAAACATGATTAATATAATTAATTTACAGAGTCGGGAAGGGTTTTTGTTGATGACACTTTGATAAACAGTGGGGGCATATTGCCTGTTACAGAATTAAATTTACGAAAGGACAGTATTGCTTTTCATTATCCCTGAAATTTAAGAAAAATAAATAGCAATATACCCATACTGTCTCTCTGAGCCTCTTTTGGCTTAGAAAGCTAGCGTTTGGTTGGCACAGAATCAGTGTGCAAGTAGAAAAGGCAAATTGGCCAAGTAAGCATAGGCTTAAAAATGAAGGTCTGGTGCATTTATAGTACATGGATATTACATTGGTGTTGTATTGATGTTACGTTGATCTTTTATTGAAGTTATATTGATGTTATTTTAATGTTTATTGATGTTTCATTGATGTTTCGTTGATATTATATTGATGTTTTATTGGTGTTCTATTGATGTTTTATTGATGCTTCGTTGATATTATATTGATGTTTTATTGATGTTTTATTGACGTTCTATTGATGTTTTATTGATGTTTTATTGATATTTTATTGATGTTTTATTGATATTTCATTGATATTATATTGATGTTTTATTGACCGTAAACTGCAATTTTTGGGACACGTGGCCAGAACAGACAGCCTGACGAAAGATCTGCTCTTTGGTACAATCCCTGGGAAAAGAGGACGTAGGAGACCGAAGACAAGAATGTCAGATAATGTGAAGGACATCGCAAACATAAGCATGGTGGGGTTCCTCCGACTGGCGCAGACCCGGGATCTATGGCGTTGATTCGTGAAGAGTGCCACGGCTGATCAGCAATGACCATCCCGTCAAAGAGTGGGATAAA
>RDPX01000142.1:1402785-1443758 GCA_003991215.1 Morbakka virulenta
TAGATTTCGATTATACAATTACAAATACGGCAAAAATCAGCAGATTTAGATAATTAAAAAAATATTTTATTGAAGTTAGCCCAGTTGCTGATATTTAAAGGTTCTATTTTACCAAATATTTAAATTTAAATGTCTGTCAGGTGAGTATAAATGACAAGATTTCAGCATGCTTGTTTATAAAAATGTAGGTTTGATTAACCTGCAATTAATCTTAAAAAATTGTTTCTTAATTGCTATTGGATCGTACAATATTTCTACCTTTCATTCAGTTTGAGATAAAAGAGAAACAGTACTCAAGTGTTAATGATAATTGTCCCTGTCGACCAAGTAAAGAAGAAATATTGGAACACTTCATATTTGCAAAAGGGGGGTATTAGGGAAGATAGGTCAGAGTGGGTGAGCAAAAAAAAAATATGCTGAGCTGGGGACTGAAGGACCACTGTAGCGACAACATGGGTTTCTTGCTGATAAAAAAGAATGGTTATTGGTCCATGGGAATGTAGAGTGGTAATATTCGTGATCAGAAACTACTTTACAAAATCTAACGTGATGGGTTATTAAATGGGATATATATATATATACATATATATATAATATATATATATTTATTTATTTGGGATATCACTGTAATAAAAGGAATTTCTTGATGATATTTTCGTGGAAAAGTCATGTTTTCTGATGTATTACTGCCCTACATAAAATACACAGATTTCTTTGCGTGTTGCATCATTTATAGAACCTGTATAAATGTAATATCTAAATCCATTCCACAGATTATTTCCTATTTTTCATTTCAATTTTGAAATGAAAATGTCTTAGATAGACAGTTAAAAACAGCTGCGGGTTTTCTATACTTGCGGGCAAACAAACAAAATAACATGTCCTTTCGTAAAATTTCTAAGGTAGGAAAAGAAATACCAATTCAAAACTGTCTTTAAAATTTGGTGTTATATTATTTCTTAGGGCGCGGTACGGTTTCTTCTTGTACAGACAAATAGATTTGAGCCTCTTTACAAACGTACTTTCAAAAGAAACGATTGAAGAAAGTTCTTTACAATGAAACGAGCGGTATCTAAAAAAACAAGAGTGATAAGCTGCACTCATAGTCTTCAAATTTGTGGGAAACAGGTTGTCGCCAAGATGAATATTTAGCCAGAATATACGACAATTAATTAATATGACTAATACAAGATTATCTTTATTAATAACTATTATGTTATAAAAGAAATACTACTTGAGTCGTAAGCCATGAGTTATTTCTACTATGTGTACGGCAATGTTGCATTATACAGACTGGCGTCAAGGATGTAGTCTTTGTCTTGGGGAGGCATTTGTCTCTTCAAGATTTTTAGAAAAAAATTTGTATCTTTGAACATTGGCCCGCATCCGATGGCAGTTGAACATCTTTGCCAACAGATTGCATAGTAAGTTGTACCTTTTACTACAAGGAACCAATTCATAGGGAACTAGGAATGATGTCAGAATTTTAATCACAAAAAATATATAACACAGGAAATTTGAACATTGTTTTGGTTTAAATCTCGAATCACATTATTTAACTAACTAATCAATTTTTTTTAATTAAGGAGTTTTAAAAGGGAAGTTCTGATACTAGTCTTTCCACTTCACGTGCTAAAAACTAAGCAATTCAGAAGGAATTCTGAGTGAAGGTATTTAGAAAAGTTGTTTTAGACAAAATGTGTTAGTGTTAGTTAGTGTTGCATGAATCTAAGTCCAAAAAAAGTTAAAACGATTTCGAATAATGATATTCACGTGAAATCTTTCTTTAATTGTGAGCATCTTTTTCAAATGTCATTTCAATGATTAGTTATCATCGTGAAGAAAAAAGTCAAAGAACAAAAGTGTCATGTGACGCTAGCAAAGAGCAATGAATACCGAGATAACCAGCTGGCCTTTTCACAAACTTCTTTTTCAACATCTATATTACGTGATGTACCCCTTAAAACCAACTACAATATACAACAGTGTTCCCAATCAAGTGTTACCTGGAAATAGGGGCTATGTGTGGTGAACTTTATTTAAAAAGAATAAATTAAATTCAAATCAAATTAAATATTTTTATTTCAAATTCTGGTAATAACATTTAAAAGCAATGCACATTAACTCACAACATTTTCAACCTACCCAGGTCCTAGTTTCAGAAGGACACAACAAACGGTTTTGTTTCCTTCCATTAATTAAAATTTTTTAAAACTTACCTTAGCTCTGCTGTCTCCTGATCAATTGACACAAATGCTGTTCAGTGTGGTATGTTTGGTATACTTTTGTATATACGTGAGCCATTTCCCTTCACACAATTGTTGACACGTCGTTTTCCCTGTGCATTCCTTCACGTTTCCAGGCTGACTCCATTTCATGTCATGATGCCTGGGGGTATACCCGTAAGTATTTGAAATGTTGTTGGCCATTAATATTTAAACTTTACCAGGAGATACTCCACTTATGCCTAATGATACTTCTCTTCTGCCACACATATTTGGCTCCTACTCAAGCCTTTGCTAGAGACAGTACCCAAAATTAAAGAGAACGACATCTCAAGCAATTTAAAAAATAAGTGGATTAACTCGGGGTGATTTTTTAAATAGCTTAAAATTTTTTAGATTTTACCAGTCAAACTTGCTTAGGAGTTGGTTAAATCTAACCAAAAGGGAAGACAGGCTCGAGAACTGCCTAGTAAAAGTCTTCATTTTTCACAAAACTAATACATTCATTAAGTTTATTTGTACAAAGTTTGCTTTTAGCTAGTTGACAACAGTCAGCAATGCAAAGGTTTCTAAACAGTTGAAGAGAAATGATTCCTATTAAGTACAATCACAAAAAAGAAGACTGAATGGTTGATGCACAAGGTCAGGCGAAAAAAAGGTGGGTGAGATGGGCTCAATAGCGACATACGCAAAACAAAAAAAGGAACGATAATATAGCTAGCAAGATAAATACATAACTCGATGATCGATGGATCGATGGATCGATTGATCGATAAATCAATAGATCGTTAGTTAGATCGATAGTTATATCAATAGTTATATCAATAGTTATATCGATCGTTAGATGGATACATAGAAGAATAGATAGAAGGATAGTTGGATAGATAAATAGGTAGATAGATACATAGAAAAATGAATAGATAAATGAATACACAAATAAATAAATAAACAGATAGATGGATAGATATAGATGGATGGATATATAAACAGTTAAAGCAACTATTAATGATAGGAGGAAATGTTTTCTTCTTATTGATGACCACAAATACCACCCCTGTTAAAAGAATTCAAGTTAAAGAATGAGAAACATTGGTTATCAGGAAACTACTTTAATCATGATATAAGTAAGTAAATATATATATAATATAGTATATAATATCTATAATATATTAGGTATATTATATGTAACATTCAAAATTTCAGGTTTAGATAGAGGGTGTAAACTTTTTTATCAAACATGTGATTTGGTAAGTGTAATTTAATAACAGAAGCACTAGTCTTTGAAAGAGGAAATAATTTCGTGAAAATTCCATTTGTGGTGTTCAGATCTAAAACTTCTCCTTTTGATATTTTCACAACAAAATCAGTGCAATTGACTTTTTCTGTATTTCTTTCTAGTTGTTATTTTCGATTTTTAACTCTTTTAACTGGGAAATCCAACGAAGTATTTGTGCCAAAGTCCTTTGTGATCTTTAAAAGTTGAAATTAAGTAAATTGCTTGAGGTGAAGGTATATCGTAAACGAACGTCGCACAAATGAAGACTGCTTTCATTTTGCTCCTCTTCGTAATGATACCTCCTAGTATGTAATATAATGGTGCTCACATGAAGATCCTAACCTAGCCTTTTCCTCATATATGCCACAGACTCTTTAAAACAAAGCGTACCAGTGTTAACATATTTTTTAGATTTAAAGCACTTACCATTAAAAATGTCGTAAACTCTTGCCCTTCTACCACCAACATAACTTTTGTTTACTACAGATGATGTCCTAAGGCACTTCCATTTTCTTCTACTAATAGTTCTCTGGTTTTTAAAGGTGTCCTACTGAAACTACTACTAATGGAGTAAATACATTTTCACATCTTTCACACCTTCTTTTAACGGGGTACAAAGTATTCTGATGATTCAAATTCAGAGCAGATTATTTGCCAATAATACAATTCTGCTATCCCTTTGTTTATTTTCTACATTCATTAAAATACACTGTTTATCTCTGGTTGCCCAGGACTCGTTTACGCCCCTTTAATGACAGGTAATTCTTTTCCATGGCAATCGCCATATAATTCGAAGCTAGCAGTGAAAGGTGGTATACCAATGAATGAAATACGAAAATGACGAGATTTTCGAACAAAGCGTAACCATTTTAATGACGTCACATGCTATGTTTTCAAGAGAAACTTCTCTTTTTAAAGCAGCGTTTTAAATGAAAATAAATTTAAAACAGTGAATGCAATTAGTAAGATTAGTTAAGAAAAAATTAGTAAGGAAAGCAATGTAATGTTAAATGTTGAATAACAAATTATGTTCTTCCTAAGATCCTCTTTTCTCTTGTTAAATGCTTCTTACATTTATATAATTACCATTGTATTAGACTTTGCAGTTTTTGAGGTTTGTCACACCCTTACCTATACCAACAGGATGCTCAGAAAACTTCAACACAGCAGGCATGTTTGTTTCACATAACAACAAAGGCAAAAAAAGAATCATTATTAGATGACTTTTCTTAACAAGTACCTCAATAGATGTCAAGTGCAACTTGTTAGCCACAGTAAGCACGGATTAGCACATACACAAATTATTATTTTGCTACTACCTAAATCAAATATAAACAATTTTACTCTTGATTATGTTGTTTTTTTACTACAACATTCTTGCCCTCACTTTCTGGCTATTTGCAGTAGCAAATGGCAAAATGCACTGTAAGTATTTAGCTCTTTACCAATTATAAAAACATCCATACAGATACACACATTTACAGCTAATAAAGTAGGTATTAACTACAAATAGAAATAAAACCTTTTTTAGTCATCAAGCCCACTTTATTCCAATTTTAGTAAAAGTATTTAGCATTACACCACACACACTCTCACACATACATATTTATATATACATATATATACATATACATAATTATATACGTGCACACAAGCATATACACGAATATACAGCATTTATGCAGTATATATATACACACTCACACCTCCATCAAACACTTAGTTCTCCCCGTCTCGCTATCCCTATCTTTTTCTTTCTTTCTCTTTTTCTCTATCTCTTTCTCCCCCCCCCCCCCCTCTCTCTCTCTCTCTCTCTCTCTCTCTCTCTCTCTCTCTCTCTCTATATATATATATATATATATATATATATATATATATAAATATATATATATATAAACATATTTATTTATTTATTTATCTATCTACCTCTATATATATATATCTTACATATATATATATACGAAACTGAACATTGCAATCATCAACTTTCGATAGTTCCGATATTTGTCTTTTTAAATCTAAAGTTATCAAGGAGTAATTCTATAATTTCACTTGCAAATATTAAATATTAAAGATATTAAAGAGAGACATTTTAATCTTAGGGTTATAAAGGGTTAACAGCAGGTATCAACCAAAATCACACACGTAACAAAGGATGAAGACCACCCAGTTAACAAAGACAACAAAGCTCTGATAGACTTAAAGGCAAACGAAAAACGGATGACTTAGCAAGGATAGCGCCTGAGACAGAGCAAAATTGTTGAAGTAAGAGAATTTAATAGTAGCATGAATTTGTATATCACAAAACTGAATGTGATAGTAGTAAACAGCAGAAATGTTCTTTGCTCGCTAAAGTGTAAAGAAATATTTATCATTGATGAAATTTATCGGCTTATTTACTATATGTAAATCCAAATTCTCCGCAAGATGTGTATGTCGTCATATTCTTACCAAAGACAAATGGTAACACAATTTAAAAACACCAACGATTTTGATGCAATTACATATTTCTTATATGGCTTTGTCGTAGAATTTACAAACATAATTAGAAACACAAAAAAGGAACATATTTTGAATTCCGTTTTATTGTCAGTGAAATGGCACCTCTTAGTCTGGCGATCGCATAGCATTTTCGAGACATTTATTATTCTAGAGCGCTATTTAAGGTTCATAAAAATATCTTGCTTAATAGTACCAGCCCGGTAGACACCAATCTGAGAGTGAAGCAATGCGGTTGTGATTTCTTATAACGTAATAGAAATATGACGTCATGTTTTTTCAGCTCGTCTCGTTTCATTTTTTACTTACTGTTGATTACATTGTATATTGTAGGCACAAGTTTCGTCATGGTAGCGTCGTTCACAAACTCTTGCTACTTGGGGGCTGGGGTGGGTAGGTTGGTTGGTAAGGGCTTTTAGGGTTAGTAACCTTACAAGTCATAGAGCCACTATGTGAAGAAAAGAAAAAAAAATTATGCCAATAGATGAAAGGTGACTTTAAACTTAAAGCCATTCAAATCATACTACGAAGGAAAGCACCCAGAAGCCAAAGAGTTCCACAATCTACCTGTTCGAGGATAAAACTACAATCACAGAAAGATTTATTAAAACGAAGAGCAACAACAAGATGTTCATGATTAATTATCACACAAGCCAAATAAGTCACTAAATGTATGGAACTGCGAGGGAACAACAGGGAAAAAAGGTTTAACCCAAGAAATAGGAGCTGAACTCAGACTTAAAAGCATTCAAACCATATGATGAAAGAAAGCACTCAGATGCCAAAGAGCTCCACAACCTAGCCGTACAACTATATAAAGATGAATACATTGAGGAAAACGAGCCACATGAGTGCAACAGAATGAGAGATATAGATATAGATATAGATATAGATATAGATATAGATATAGATATAGATATAGATATAGATATAGATATAGATATAGATATAGATATAGATATAGATATAGATATAGATATAGATACAGATATAGATATAGATATAGATACAGATATAGATATAGATATAGATATAGATACAGATATAGATACAGATATAGATATAGATATAGATATAGATATAGATATAGATATAGACATAGATATAGATATAGATATAGATATAGATATAGATATAGACATAGATATAGATATAGATATAGATATAGATACAGATATAGATACAGATATAGATACAGATATAGATATAGATATAGATATAGATATAGATATAGATATAGATATAGATATAGATATAGATATAGATATAGATATAGATATAGATATAGATATAGATATAGATATAGATATAGATACAGATATAGATATAGATATAGAAATGGATATGACAATTTAATATATTTACACATATTTTCTCGCCAGTGGCAACAGAGGAAACAGTAGTCTAACTACAGAATGGTTCTACATGAATGTTTCTACATTCAATATTCAATATAAGAGATGTAAAATATTACGAATATATATATATACATAAATATATGTAGCTTATATATTTATGTAATTTTGTGTATTCGTATTCAAAAAATGCTCTATATAGCAGAGTAATATACATAAGGTAAAACATGAAAAATAAGAAAGATAAGAACTTTGATTGCAATTAATAATTTCACGATATTTATGCCTGATGTTCGAAATATCGTGAAACTACTAGTTGCAATCATAGTTCTTATCTTTCTAATTTTTCCTGTTTTATGTTATGTATATAGCTTATATATACATAGCTTATATTTGGATCCACCCCTGTTTAAATCAATTGTTTTTTCAGAAATTTTGGAATAGAATGTTTATTTGTTCTAATATATTTCGAAAGTTTTCAGTTTGGTACCAAATGTGCCCGCTTAAAATCTTAGTTACCTCCCCGACACAGTTGGACATAAAATTTATCTGATTGTTGTAGTTGTCAGTTATTTGGTAGTTACCGTATGACAGATATATAATGTTCTCTATGCATTTAGCTAAATTACCCACTCTTTTGTGCAAAGATGAGATTTCATTATTGACCCAGTTCTGTTGAAACACCTAAAGAGCGTAATGAGACATAAGAAGAGACATAAGAATGAGCCTCATGTTTTTCTTATGTCTCTTATCACACTTTTCTCAATAATGTCCTGGACAGAAAGAACAGATGTAACAACAGTGAGCAGAAACAATTATTGTCAATCCTTTTTTCGGGATGTTTTACTGATTGGTTGACGTGGTCTTTTGTGATATATAACAGCGTACAAGCTGAGCTCTTTCCACTTGGACATAAAACTGCCTCTCATCTGAATGCAACACCTTTCTACAGTCCTCCTTGGTCCATTTATGATAACTTTTTGTATATCTGAGTCTTTTCTTCCTTAACTTTTTCATAAGGAAAAACACTTTCACTGGTCTCCCTTGCTCTGCACACTGGAGCTGACAACTAATTCCAATGATGCAAAGTCCAATTGTAGATCATTGTTAGTCTTTCTAGGACTGTAAATTTTCTCAAGAATAGGAAATAAGTCACTTGCAAGTGTTATTTTATTTTTACTACTCCATTTTCCTCCACACACGGGCGATACAGGTCTGTAGTTTGGCTTTGATTGACAATACTGGAACCTGATATCTGACTGACACCAATGAGCCTTGCATTTTATCTGTGTCTTCTCTGAATGCCTAAAGAGACTAAACATCTTGGTTTATCATTGGAGTGCAGCTGCAATGCCTTACTTTTGGATGACGTAATTGATCCTTGAAACTAACTAAAACGGTTTACAATTTAAGATGGAACTTATTAAAATAAACAATGACAAAAGTTGTTCAATGCAAGATCTCCAAAAATGTAAATTTTTTCCTGATTTTTAAAATTTATACGAAGTCCATTAATTTGCACAAGAGTGTACACACATACACACATAGATTCACACATAGATACACAAAAGCATACAGACATACAGACACAAAAACGTGCACACACACACATATATATATATATATATATATATATATATATATATATATTCAGGCATACAAACATAAATACCTACCTACAGATATAAATAAAAATGTCTCTAAAAAATAAATCCTATAAATAGGATGCAAATGAAAAAAAAGAGTGTACTTTTTCTTTAAACCTCAAAGGGTTTTGTAGTTTTTCGCAGTAAGCAGGACTTTTCTGAAAATTGGGCTGAAGAAATTTTAATTTTTCTGAATTTTTCTGTTTTCTACACGCATTAAAAGCATTGAAAGTTCATCTGAAAAAAATTCTACATGGATTCTAATTGCAAGAAGTGTTACTTGACTAAATCACTACCAGGAGTCTTTTTTCAAGTGTACAAACTGTAATGCCCTTTTCAAAATGCAAAATTATATCAAAGTAATTATTTCGCAAATCAAGAAATATTAAAGTTTATTTAATCATTTCAAACCTATGGTAGGAACAAATAGGAAAGAGGAGAATAATTTATGACTTTAAAAATAATGTATAATCAACTCCTAAAACACAGTAATGATACAAGTTAAAACTCCAACAGCTAAAATTCAATTTCATTTTCAGGATTTTTTTATATTACTTTTGGACATAAAATATATGTATAAGTTTTTCAACGTAAAATTATATTATTTTCTTTTAATAACAGTAGTAACCAAAATAAAAGTTGCTTTCAAAATCAACAATACGAATTTATTTGTAACTTGTAACTTGTAGCAGATATTGTAAAGAAAAAATATCTGTTTTTTTGCCTAGAAATTAAATTTAGTAGTGAGCCTTCTAGGTTTTGACCATTAAGGCATAAAAGACTATTAGTTATTAGTTAATAGCTATTAATATGTTTGTATGCAGAGCTATTTCTTTATGTTTTGTAATCATCAACATAAAAAATAAATAAATCTTTATAACCTTCTGAAAATATTTTCGGTGTTACCTGCCTTCCGCAAACATCAAACACATTCAGCAATTCTAAGATACAAATCGTGGTTATATATCTATAAATAAACTGTTTTCCTGATTAAAAATGTGTAAGAAAGTTTCTCGTATTTTCACTTCATACTACAGGAAGGGCGTGCGAGTTCCAAAGATATCACAGTCATTCGGAATAAGTAGGAAATACTGTTCCATTGTATGTATGGCGTGATATTGGTTTCCTTATCGTGCAATTACACATATAGCTCTTTGTAGTTTTGTGTATTTAGAAAAGATTCAATCGTTCCTACATCTATTTAGGTGGTCTAAACACAATCACATTTGTAATAGATACATTTTGTAAAGAATTTAACCAACTTACAACCAAAAATGAATACTGGACAATGTAAAAATATGTTTAGGGTTATGAATCTATTTTGTACACTTAATAACAATTACATTTTATATGACTAGCTTCCTAAATATCTTGAGTAAAAGAACCGTAAACAGTATTCACGGCAAACACTTCTGAGCAGAAAGATTTTTACGGAATCTGTGAAAAAGCGAAGAAAGTGTTATTATCTACTCTTGATTCTTAAATAGTTGTGGGTTAGAATAACGGGTGGGATTGGAAATGTTCTTAACTTATAATTTTGAGTGGGGCGTTGGAATAAACAAAGCACCTTGAAATGGTAGAAAAATTCAAATGCTGAGTACTATTCATTGGATACTGGTACACATAACATATCTTATGTAGAAAGGGAATCAAAGTATAATTATAATTACCACTCGTTTGGTGGTGGTGATGGTGGGTACAGACTTGTGCAAATGGTTTATAACAATTGCATTTCAGCCCCGTATTGACGAGTTCCAACAGGTTTCAGCAATAATGGCCTATCTCTACAGTGCATCTCTATCCATCCATTTCTTATACCCCAAGTCATGCTAACCTTTTGTCATACAAAATTATGAATGAAGCAAAAAAGAAAATAATTTGCAGTGAGGATTCTATTACTCAAAAATACCAATTTTCTTGAGATAGAGTAACAAAATTAAATAAGTGGGCAGATTTTTTTGAAAATTAATAAATGTTAAAAAATTATTTAGAGGCAAGACAGGAATATTTGTTAAACTAAATATCTCAAAAGTAGATATCACATACTTCAGTTTTGTTCCAAGTATAAAAAAGCCTGACAAGAATTTTGATGTTAAATTGCATCCTTCCGATATCATGATTATATTTTACCTGTTTTTAGCATAGGCTATGTTAATATAAAAACACTAACTGCATTTTATCGTTTTTCTTTCTTTGTAACAGATCTTGTATGGGGAACAATAATGTTCTTATTTACTGATTACAATGTAACCTTTTAAAATACTAATAAATAAATAAACTTTCTATGAACATTTACGACTATTATTACAGAATAATCATTTCTGTTTCACAAACATTGTTTCTGCTGTAAACTTTAAAAACATACGGCTTAAGAATTTACTCTAAATCCTAAAACAACGAGGATGGAAATATACTTCAGCAAGTATGCTGTGTATAAAAATCATAGACAAGAAAGCTATTTGTACCTAAGCATAACATTGAGCGAAAATATAAATGCATGACTGTATTTGTTTACGAGGAACGTGGAGTACTAATGATAAAACCAAGAAAAAAATGCAACAGATAAAATGCAATTTACAGCATACAAACGTCAGCCATTTCCTAATTAAAAATAATATGTAGGGGAAAACAGTGACTCATCACTGTGTTTCCTCAAAAAAGTAATAATGATAGTGAAAGAAACAAAAAATGATAAATTTTAATATTTAGGTCTTTGGCACACTAGAAAGACAAAAACGTGAATTGAAAAGTCAACTCTTTGATCATTTCAACTCAAGTTCATTTTGTGAAATTTGACTTACCTCTTTTTTCCCTCTTTCTCTTTCTTTCTTTTTAGCTTATATTACTTTAACGATTATATATTTTTGTTCGGTTCACTATACTGATATTCATCCAATGTACGGCACTTCAAAACGATTTGAGATTCATTTGCAAGTAGCTATTCTCATTTCACATTGACAGCTTGATATTCAACACTTAAAGAGGCCGTCTTGAAAGATATAACCACTTCTTTTAAATAGAATCTGATTCTGAGGTACAGACAGATTTAGAGGGAAAGAACGGTATGGGTGTGGTCCCTAAAAAGATAGGAGGAATCATAAACTAAGACCATTAGAATCAAAAGAATCTTCTTTCGTCAGTCAATAAGCTGTAGAGTGGTAGACTGTTATTTGTCACTACGAGCTAATCTAATAAGTCATATTTTAGATGAAGATTGCACTCATGGGAACATTATGTCTTATCTGGCGAATCAGTTCTACGGAAAAGCAATAGATTAACAGACTAGCTACAGCTAGAAACAAATATGAATAAAGTCTCTTATTGATTTTTTAAAAGTGTGAAGACATGACTTGTGAGACCACAGAAAAGTTACAAAGCACGTTATGTAGCTATCTGTTTTCAACACTTAATTGATAACAAGTTTAAGAGGGTAGAAACTCGCTGAAGTAATAACCACAATTGAACGGTTCAAAGTGATTTCTGTTTTTGATCTACATCACATTCAGTAAAATTACAAATAAAATTCATCCTGTCTAAAAGAAGTGGATGACATCGTTTTAAATACCTCAGGTTTTTTTTCTCAAAATACGAATAAAATGTTATATTTCTGTTGGCATAGTAAATCCGTTTTCTCTGAACTCCGAAAGAGTCAGCAGAATAATTGGTAGAGGATGGGGGGGTGTCCAAAAATAAGAAATCAACATTTTTATCTAAGAAAAGAGAAATGTACCCCTTGATCCATGATACAATATAGAATTAGTGACTCTTTTACACATCAAAGAGCACAATCAATGAAATGGCACCTGAAAACTGCATGACGAAAAATGGACATTTTAATACAAATATTTATTGCTTTAAATTTTTGCTATAAATGCACAGATTATCAATGTGTAAAAATGATTATTGATATTTAATTTTTAAATTTATTGAATTTTAATAATAAAGATAAATTTTTGAAATAGCGATGAGAGTTGATAGTTTCATTACTGTTTTATTTCATTTTCACATTAAACAGGTTTGTGAAGAAAAGGGATTAAGAAAGTAAAGTGAAACGAAACAACAGAGCAACAGAACAACAGAGCAACAGAGCAACAGAGCAACAGAGCAACAGAGCAACAGAGCAACAGAGCAACAGAGCAACAGAGCAACAGAGCAACAGAGCAACAGAGCAACAGAGCAACAGAGCAACAGAGCAACAGAGCAACAGAGCAACAGAGCAACAGAGCAACAGAGCAACAGAGCAACAGAGCAACAGAACAACAGATTTCTGCGGACGCAAAAGAAAACATGATTTTTGCCAACCAATGATGTTACTGTGGCAATTACTTTTAACTTCTGTCTCTTATAGTGGAAGTTTCCGGGTCGAATCCAGGCAGTACCTTGCTTTTGTTCCATAGCTTGTTTCTATGTTTTCAAAAAACACTATCAGTAGAAGATCTCCACAGGTGTTGGCGATACAGTGAATATTTTTTATTTGAAAGATAAAAAGCAAACATAATATGTGTAGTCAATAAAATGAAAGGATATGTTGTTATTGTGATAAAAAATAATGACAAAAACTAAAGAAAAAGTTTAAAAAATAAGTGAATCCCAAATTATATATTTAAAGTTTATATGTGTTTATAACAAAAGATTATTATGAGAAAACCATTATGATTACTGCAGAAAACATGTGATTTTTATTTTAAAAAAATTCAGTACTACAATAGTTACCAAATATTGTAGCTAGTTGGCGGAGGTTTAGACTTTTAGGGTGAATTTCTAGTTAAAAATTGAGCTCTTTGGGGTCTAAATTGAGGTCCTCACGTATGTCTTTATTTTTCCATTTTTCGTAGACTTGATGGTGTCAAGTCTTGTTTTCGACATTTTTTATTAATAAAAACAAAGCTAACATTGAAATTTGGAAAAGTTTTACCCACTTCAGACCAAACACTACTTTTAGGATATCATGACACTGTCAGGTACCTTTTCCTCTTCCTTCTGAACGTGTATCATCTGCCCACTGTCTTCCCAAACTCAATTCAACATGATTATATAACGCTTATGTTTCTGTTCTGTTCAATGCTCAAAATATCCAATTAAAAAAATCTTCCCTTTTATTCTGAGAATCATATTTGTTTATGTGTATGTATCCATCATTGGAGAATTTTCCCAAAACATGCAAATATATACTGAAAACTTCCACCCATGGAAACCTCCATTGGACGAATTCAAATCTCTCAGCAAATGTAGTTTGCCAAGGAAGTAATTAACCTGCCAGAAGAGAATGTCACTTTGTGTAACTGTATTGCAAATCGTCTTACACATACCATTACCACTGAAACAACGCTATCTTGACTGTAACAGGAGAGTATTAACAGTTGTTGATGGCCATTCAAAGCGACAATTACTTCCCTACTTGAGAGTCCTAACTCATAGCCTTAAAATATCAGTTAGAACTGTGAACCTAGATGCAATCCTGCTTCTACTACACTTGTATATCACGTTATGTTTTTCCAATAGTTATTTAGTGAACTATTGTCTTGGAAAATCATTGGGTCGTAATTTACCTGGTAGTGGAAATTTTATAATTTGGAATGAACTGCGAGGAAACATGATGGATGAAAATTTGCCTGGAGGGAGTTTACCAGATGGAAGCCTTCCTAGTACCTCATGCATGTATTTCGCATTAATATAAAAATGTTGAAATCCAATAATTCTTTATCAAGTCTTTGAAATACACGAATAACAGGAACACAAGAAGAAGCTCCCTTATAAAAACAACTTTTTAAATTCAAAATTGAAAAAGCATGAACTGATAGTGAGGCCTCACGTAACTGATGTGATTGGCAGAATTTTATTCCCCCAGACCCTCTTCCGAAGTAACATTGACAAGCAGAAATACAACTACAATTTTCTTTTATAATATTCTTTTGAATATAATGACGTCTGACTGAAAATGACGAAAGAACAACATAAAATGTCTTCTGTTTAGGTACTCCAGTTGATTATGTTTTAACATCTAAATATATCACAATTGTTCTTGAAGCTATGTTTCACAAAATAGGAGTTATAATCTAATTATAAAGGAATGATCCATTGGTATAGAAAGCTTCTCTTTTGAAGACAAATACAATGCGTAACTTCATTAATAGTATTCTTCACGCATTCAAATTCTATTTTAAACTATTGGGGATGGTCTACACACACACCCAAATTCTATTTTAAACTACTGGGGATGGTCTCTTCACGCATTCAAATTCTATTTTGAACCACTGGGGATGGTCTCTTCACGCATTCAAATTCTATTTTAAACTACTGGGGATAGTCTCTGCACACACCCAAATTCTATTTTGAACCACTGGGGATGGTCTCTCCACGCATTCAAATGCTATTTTAAACTACTGGGGATGGTCTTTGCACACACACAAATTCTATTTTAAAGTACTGGAGATAGTCTCCTTCAGGAGCTCAGAGAACAATGTTTTGACAGACCCATTTCCCTCACTCATAATATAATATACATATAAAACAACATAAGAAGAGAACACATTACATCTTTTCTTGGCATTTTTGCTAAGATCAAGTGTAGGGTTCTTACTCCTCGCTTTTCCGTCTTAAGTTGGGTTCTTGCCAGGAGGACTGGATAGACTAGTATTTTATGAACTGAATGAATACGAATGAGTGATTCCAGAGGACTTTCTTCCAGACGAGATTTGTATGTTATGCTACCCACTGTGTGTTGTATTCTTTGTTTCCCTTCAGTTTGTATCTTTCAACGATAAAATTCGATGAAAGGGAAAATATGATTCTACTATTTACTAGGAAATATCATCACTAAAAGACACGTGACATACCAATAATTTTTTTCTCTGGAAGACGTTCAGTATGGTGAATATCAGGGGGTTCTTGAAGTGTCTATATTTTAGGAAATAATCTGTGTGTGTGTATATATATATATATATATATATATATATATACTCAATCGGTAGACAGTACTGTTTCGCCCTTTGCGGGCTCATCAGTGCAGCACAGAGCGTCTTTGACATAACTCTCTGGCCATGTTGCCGGAGCAAACACAGGTTAAAGAGTTATTGTGGGATCCTGTCAGAGTGCTCAAACTACGCATGCGCAGTGAGCATTGCATTACGCTAACAACAGGTTCCCATCTCAGATAGAGTGCTCAACCAAACTTTCGTAAGGGAGCATTATACTATATATATATAGTGAATTCGAACAATAACTACATTTCTTGTGCAATTCAAAATTTTGGATGGAAGAAAACTTTGGATTTTCCATTTTATTTACATTATTCCTAGTAGATCTCCATGCACTTCCCACAGGTTTGTGAGTGTATGATACTACGATTAGCAGCTATTTAACAAGACAAAAATCGTATTACCTTTTTAAAACAAAAAGCTATTGTTGCATAATGAGTTTTTCTCATACATATATATAAAAATAATGATGATAATAATAATGGAAACTTTGTATTTTTTCATCCGAACACATACAACTAAAAACCTCACTAATCAACGTAGTTTGCATTGGCTTGCCTATTTAATAAAATTCAATATATTACTAACAAAATTAATAAAAAGACAATAGTTCAGGGTTTGGCCAAGTTTGGTTTCTACAACAGAATGCATAGTATGTGGTGCGAATGATTATGTTAGAAAGTGTGTTTGAAAGAAAACTCTCGTGTTTGTTTGCGATGTTTAAAGCATTGCACATTTCACTGAAAATAATACAAGATTAACTGAATATACCTAATAATAATAATTTTTTTTCAAACATGCTTTTTTTGTCTAAAATCCTTAACAAAAAAAATGATGCAATATCAACAGCACTAAAATACATATCAGTTTATCTAAGACAATAAAATTTGTCTTGCAGTCCAGATACAGAGTGAATTGCTAACAAAGCTTAGTAAAATGTCAAAATTCCTTTTTCTAACCACGTTTTATTTCTTTGTGTATATAAATAGCATGAACACCGTAAGGCCGTTTCACTAACTTTATTAATCAGTCTTTGAGTATTTATATTATGACTTTTTAGAAAGGAGAAGAACAAGTCATTTTGCTTTGGCACAAATCCCAGTGAAGTAACTTCGATGTAAAATTTGATTAAGTTCATGTTAATAATGAAATCGCTTTCGAGATGAGAGTATCGATTTTTCTTGTAATTGTTTGACTTCTCTATATTTGATTCGAAACAACATGTAAGTTCAATTGAGTATACACCATTGCCTTTTTTCAATACAATATCAGGTCTGAGTCTTTTGAAGATTTCATTTGGATCACGATAACCAGATAAATCAGCATATATTTCGAAACCCCTTTCTGTTAACTGTTTTATGAAATGAAGAAAGGTATTCAACACCGAGTCATGACGCCATGTAAATCTTCCATCATTTATTGCTGTTGAGCAGTGATTAAGAACGTAAAGCTGCGTTTGCTTTTGATTGCAGAGTAGACATAGCTCTGAATTTATTTTCTCCCACCTCTTCAGATTAACGTTGATAGGAAGAGAGAATACCAGAGCTTTTCGTGCAAACTTATAGAAGTTAGATGGCATACTTTCCGTTATTCTGTGCAACATGTTAATTGCTTTGCTGGAACAGAAGTTTCTAACGGTCTTAAGAATGGCATTTTGTTCTTTCAGACCAGCCATTTTACTGATAATACTGTTTATTGTCTCTTTTCTCATCAATTTGGCTGCAGACTTTTTGTCATTGCTCTGCAGAAGACGCTCTTCCTCTAGGTGTTTCTTAACTGAAAGTTTGTAAAGTTCATTAATCTCTTGATTTTTAGACAACTTTAATACCGAGCGTTTTACTAGCTGACATGCTTTAAAAGTCTGATACCTAGTTTATTTGTCGGCACGAACAGATTTCGCGTATTAGCACCTTGATGTAGATTTAACCACCTTTTAACGTATTCAATCACAATGGAGTCGAGGTTTCGTTTGACCCATGTAAAAGAGAAATCGTATGTTGAAAGTCTCCAACGGATCTTGTTATAGATATATTTAAGGATGACATCAATTTTGTTTTTGGGATGTAATGGTGTGGTGTGAATGTTTTCAACATAATAATAATAATAATAATAATAATAATAATAATAATAATAATAATAATGATGATAATGGTAATAATGATGATAATGGTAATAATGATGATAATAATAATAATGATAATAATAATAATGATGATGATGATAATAATAATAATAATAATAATAATAATCTTTTATCTTGTCATTTGTTCACGTGTTTATCTTGTCATTTGTTCACGTGTTTATCTTGTCATTTGTTCACGTTTATCTTGTCATTTGTTCACGTGTGATCACTTATCTTGCTGCAGACAAAGCTTGGTTACGTCGATTTCCAAGTCAAAAAAGGAAGAAAAGAAGTTGGATAAATTAAAGAAGTAGAACATGTATTAAAGCTAATTTTATTACTTTCATAAATTCTTAAAGTCTAACCATTTAAACCCCCTGAAGTAAGCCGCCTTTGAATATAAACCCATCGTTTTCCTAACAATTATTTATCTTCATATGCAGGGTTCCCTTTTTAAGCCAGTTTAAAATTTCGAGGATTGGCGCCATTTACATGTTGTATCTGTTGCCTTTCTCCCTTCTCTAGTGCTCGAAGCGCTGTTTCTGAGATATATAACTTTGATGTGACTGCTGTACAGTAGGCAATGTATTGAATGGTAGCTTTGTTCCCTGTTGTTGTGTTTGTTCTATTCATTAATTTTGTGTAACATAATTGTTGATCAATATTCCATGTCATATCCCTTATAGGATTTGATTTCATTCACCAGAAATCCTTCGTGAGAGTTAATTTTCATATAAATGGATTTTAGGTGTTAAATAGTTTTGCTTTTAGTGTATTTATGATGCTTGTAAAAGGGTAATTTCTAATGTTAGCCCTTACAATATAGAAAAAGTTCGTAAATCAATTTTTTCCCAACGACTTGAAGTCTAGTTTTAAGGAAAATTCATAATATCGTTTTCAATTTAAGTGAGTTAGTGGTGACACCTCTTTGTGATAATGTTCGGATTTTTTTGTTTTCCATGAAAAAATGTGATGTTTTTGTCGAATTTTTCCCCTCTTTTCTATAAAAAACTTGGATATTTTTTGGTCTAATTTCTTTTCATTCACTGATCAGCTTGGATTCTGGTGTTAGTCTTAAAGAGGTGCTTCTGACGTATCTACTTTGGTGTTCCAATTTTTTAATCTTTGTCTATTCCAATCTTGTTTTTATCTTCCTGGAAAGCTTTTATTGTTTTCTCTGTTTTCAAGAATGGAGGTGATTCATTTGATTCTATCAAATATCAACCTGGAATTCCTCATTCTGTCATTAGAAAGTTTCTTGGACAACTTATAAGCAATACACTGGGTATATTCTTGGAGATCCAGATGTTTATGTTAATCTCCAGTACGGGTTTTCAGGATCTTTACTGGTGACCTTTTAACTGTAATTGCATATTGTATTTGAAGGTTTAAGGAGACGTATGGGAAAGGACGTGGTATAGCTGTAGCTATTTCTAAAGCATTTGCTAAGATGTAGCATACTGGCCTGGTCAATAGGCGTTTTGATTTTGGTATTGATGGTTACGTGTTTGCTATTATTTAGTCCTTTCTCTTGGGTAAAAACATTGTCATGGAAAGTATTCTGCTTTACTCATTGGTAGCATCTCCATTTGTTGCATCTCGTGTCACTCGTTCCTCTAAATCTTTTATCCTCATAAACTTGTCTATAAGATATCTATATTATGAAACTCTTTGGATTCTGAATGTTTTTCTACACCCTACGACTTGAACATCTTAAAGCCTGTATTCAACACTTCTCTCTTGGCATTAACTTCTTTTCCAATTTTACAATTCCATACTGGCAATGCTTTACATGGTCCCTAACTATTAAAAATGTCTAATGTTAAATAAGTTGTACAACAAAATAAAATGAACAATAAAATAGGTTGGACGATAAAATAATTCTCATGATGAAAAAAAAATCGCAGAATAAAATAACTTGCAAGGTAAAATAAGAGACACTATGAATAAATTTGAAGGAAAGATTAATTTGCATGTTATCCTGGGCTTTACAAGTAAAGTAAGATGTTTTTATGTTTAGAAGAAACAATTGCTGTCTAAACTTGTCGCTGAATCGTACAAAATGAATTTGATAAAAATAAGAGAGAGATAACCAGTTGTAGGATATAACAACACATCAATTTTGACAAAGTGTGTTATGTTTTAATAACTACTAAAATTTCTTGAAATTGATGTCAATTTATGAATGAATAAGTAAAGTCAAATAAAAACAGATCAGGTTTGTTTTGTTCTTGAGAAAGCAGGAAGCGAACAAAATAGGTACTGCTTTTAAGGTACAATTATAACAACAAACATATTTACTCAGATTTTTACCTAAATTTTGTTTTATTGTTCATTGGATTTGGACTAACAATGGAAATTTAGTCACACGTGCTCAATCATACTGCATGTGGATTATTTTTGTATTTGGGTAAGATGACTTTGTTTATTCTATCATATTTAATTGGCTTGACTTTATTATTTACCCTTAAAAACCTCATAACACAACAAATGTGCATCCGATTCCGACCGTGTTTAATAAATTTAATGACGCAGTACGTAACAAGAGTGCATTTAAACCTTTTTCCTTTTCACGTGCCGACTGCCAGAATGAAAAGGATTTCTCTGTAAGTAAACAACACGCAGGTTTCACAGAAAAATAGCTAGCTTGTTAGTGATGCTCAGTTACAGATTAATTCGGAGTTTAGTTATTTTTTATATTGTATGACGAATAATAAGTATTAAGATTGAAGTAAAGGCCTTTTTCTAATACCTTAATCAAAGATAATAAAATAAAATCAGGGAAATGTGTGAAATAGTTGTCACATTCTTGTCTACATTGTACATTTTCTATACAAGAACATTTATTAAAAGTAAAGAATAAATTTCCTATAGTGGACAGTTTACGTGTATATATACACACATAAATATACACATATATATATACATACACACATATACGTACACACATATATATATATATACATATATATACTCACATATATGTACACACATATATATAATGTGTATCACTACAAAATCCATTTTTTCAAAAATTCAAGCAATTTCTCAGAATCAAAAAGGATTTAAACTCATAATCTTCTGATTTAAACAAAGATAGCAAATTACTTCCTGGCCGAGGTTCAATAGGTTTTAATTATTCTTTAGCAATTCCTAAATCGAAGCTCGATTATAAATGATCATTTTAAATAATTTCTTTTTTCTTTAGAAAATCATAACATTTAGCAGTGACATGTAAGATATAATGTCTATTCCCAGAGGAAACTTGAAAAAATCTACCATTGGTTTCCTCACTGTTGTTATTTTCCAATTTCGTCCCAAATTCCTTTGATTTATGAAGTGCCAGCAAAATGGACCCAGTTATGTACCTCTTGTTTATTACTGATCATAAGAACATAAAGGTTGCAATACTTTTCATTTATTTACAAAATGGATTTGAGATACCTAATGAATGGAGAGTACTTAAAAAATACAACACCAATATACCAAATATGCCTCACATACACAGAAATTCAGAAATAAGTAAAAAATGAACTTTTAAGGTCGTCCTGCACTTCGTTTCTTCTTCTACTACTTTGGCCTTCATCCGACATTTGTCAGGTCGGCCGCTCGACATCTTTTTCTTCACTTGACTGGGTCTTCTTAATCTCCTTCTCTCGCTCTCACTTCTTTCATGTCTCGTTATATGACGTCCCTCAGTCTGAGCTTTTGTCGTCCTCTACTCCTTCCTGTCACTGGTGCCTGCCATGATGCCTTCACAATATTGTCATTTTCTCTCCTCATTACATGTCCATGCCATCTTAACCTTGCTTCTCTTGCTTTCTCTGTTATTTTCCTTGCCTTTAAAAATCTTCTTATCGTCTTGCACTTCGTTTATCAGTTATCAAATTTGATCAGGCACATATCGGACTTCCACTTCTACCAAACTGTGCGAATACTGTATTTAAATGGGAAACTGTATCTTGTGGCTCACTTAGCTCTTTATCAATGTAAGAAAAAGGTTGGTTAGGTTAAAAGTATTACTTTATACAGTTATTATCAAACTGTGCCTACCCTAAAATGGCTGGCAATGGAGAAAAGGCAAAGCACATTAAAACCAGCTTAACACATTTTGACAAGGATATGATGTTATTCAACTGAAAACGTCTTCCCAAAGATGATGGAAAGAAAGCTATTAAATTGAGTAGAATCTCAGTAACTGAATGACGGAATAGTTAAGCAAACAAAAACTACTTTAAGTAACTACAGGAAAATAACTGTGGACAGTTAAACTGTCATTTTAGGATATGACACATGAAGAAAGATTACAGATATTGCTGACGGAAAAAAACCTAAGGAGAAACATTTTCAATAATATATTTTTAAATTGAAAAATTAATAATTATAATATTATGATTATTAAATATCCTGTCAATACTCAACATCACATATGAAAGGTATTTAAGTATTTAGAAAAAATGAATATAAATTTTGCCAATCATGTCTTTTAGCCTTGTAAAATACTTGCTAAGGATGGTTAAAATGATTTTGCTTTACCTTTCAAAATGGCATGAGATCTAGTTCAATCTTCCCTTCAGTGAACTGATGTCAAGCTAAAAACGTTCCTTATTACGTTCCAGAAAAGGGAAAAGTTACTATGCACCTCTGTTTATATCTCCAAGAACTGCTTTGCATTGAAATTAGTTAAACAAAAGACATAATAAATCAAAATAAATTTCCAATGATATAAAAAAGTATTCATATTGATTATAATGACATTGGTTTATACCGGGGACCCCATGCTGTCACATTATGAAATAACTTTAGACACTATAGGGATCTCAATTAAATAACAATTTAAAGATAACCTGAAGAAAATCTAGTTGTAAATCAGTTTTAAATAAGCATCATCGATACAAGAATAATGAAGGTTACGTTTTGTAACTGGTATGAAACAAATACCTTTCTCTCTTTTTACAATTTTTTGCAATGCTACTTCGTCCCAGGGATGAAACCACGCTACACAACCTTGACAAATGATTTCTCAAATTGCGTTTTCAAATTATTTATTACCAGCAACAAAAAAATGAAGAAAAGTTCCCCACGTCTCTAATTAAAAACATATTGTATTTTTCATGTAGAGCTAATCTCTCTATAGAGTCAAACTACGTAATTTGTATAGCTCATGCATAATTCAGGTACATGAGAAGAGGGGGATAGTTGCAGCTAAACAGTAGAACAAAACAGATGAATTTACTACTTTGCAGACAAGTATGTATTTTGAGAAAGAAAGAAGCTCTCAATTAACCGCCCACCATGTCGTAAAGATAATAACGACCCAAAAATCTTATAACATCCATTTAAGATTGTCTACAAACCAATTTAGGAATTTTTTACATACTGTAAAATGATTAATGAAACCTTTAAATTGTTAACCAAAAATTCTTTAGAGTGGCTAGTTTTTTAAAAAAACAAAGGCAAGTTCCCCCTTACCCCTACCCACTTTTTCTGATAATAATTTTGTACGTATCAACCATTTAAACAAGTTTCTATGTAAACTTTGAAAATTTCTTGTTAAGTACTATACTTTAGGGTTTAAAAGGCCTTAAAATGTCTCCTTTCTATAGAACATGCAACTCTAATTATCTTTAAGTGCAGTTCTGTTGAATTTTTTAGAAGATAAAATTTTGAAAATGAATGAGCACTTGTTGGAGAAAAGTGTCGGCTAAATTTGTCAATGCTAGTTAGCTGTATGAAGGGTTGAGCCAATTTATAGTTCTTAGACGCCATCTTCTTTTTAGTGGTGTGTTCTCATTAAAGTCCGTGCACGCTCGTTTCTTTCTGTGTATGCTCTTGTGATCCACATGCTTATATGTCTAATTGTGTACTTTCTTCTCTCTTACAAATTAGTTGGGTTTTTAATCTGGTATTTAGAGCTAGTATGTAAGGTTGTGATGTAATGTGGTCACTTGTTCCCAAAGCTAGGCTTATAAACATGCTTAATTATTGGGGTAGAAAGCTGCCTATAAAATAAATTTTAATACTTCGATTGAGAAAAATATGGGATAGATTCAAGTGGGGAAAGTGGAGTAGGATGAAGACCTTGGGTTAAGTGAACGAAGTACAAGGCTTTATTATCTGCTTGTATTATTTTTTCAATATTTATCTTTATTTTTATTATTATTATTATTTCGTTTTGAAGCTCGGTTTACAAACCGGAAGATGTTAACTGAACATTAAGTTGCGACTCACAACCTTAGACATTCAGTGCAAAGTGCAGAATCCTTGCTGTTCCCAACAAACAAGCCTTCTGTACAGTTCAGGGCAAACTTTCCCAAGCCAAACGTGGAAATCCGTAGATATAGTACTCAATTCTTCGATGATAATGGGAACCAGTTGAACTTTCCTCCAAATTCATATATATATATATATATANTAGGGATCTCAATTAAATAACAATTTAAAGATAACCTGAAGAAAATCTAGTTGTAAATCAGTTTTAAATAAGCATCATCGATACAAGAATAATGAAGGTTACGTTTTGTAACTGGTATGAAACAAATACCTTTCTCTCTTTTTACAATTTTTTGCAATGCTACTTCGTCCCAGGGATGAAACCACGCTACACAACCTTGACAAATGATTTCTCAAATTGCATTTTCAAATTATTTATTACCAGCAACAAAAAAATGAAGAAAAGTTCCCCACGTCTCTAATTAAAAACATATTGTATTTTTCATGTAGAGCTAATCTCTCTATAGAGTCAAACTACGTAATTTGTATAGCTCATGCATAATTCAGGTACATGAGAAGAGGGGGATAGTTGCAGCTAAACAGTAGAACAAAACAGATGAATTTACTACTTTGCAGACAAGTATGTATTTTGAGAAAGAAAGAAGCTCTCAATTAACCGCCCACCATGTCGTAAAGATAATAACGACCCAAAAATCTTATAACATCCATTTAAGATTGTCTACAAACCAATTTAGGAATTTTTTACATACTGTAAAATGATTAATGAAACCTTTAAATTGTTAACCAAAAATTCTTTAGAGTGGCTAGTTTTTTAAAAAAACAAAGGCAAGTTCCCCCTTACCCCTACCCACTTTTTCTGATAATAATTTTGTACGTATCAACCATTTAAACAAGTTTCTATGTAAACTTTGAAAATTTCTTGTTAAGTACTATACTTTAGGGTTTAAAAGGCCTTAAAATGTCTCCTTTCTATAGAACATGCAACTCTAATTATCTTTAAGTGCAGTTCTGTTGAATTTTTTAGAAGATAAAATTTTGAAAATGAATGAGCACTTGTTGGAGAAAAGTGTCGGCTAAATTTGTCAATGCTAGTTAGCTGTATGAAGGGTTGAGCCAATTTATAGTTCTTAGACGCCATCTTCTTTTTAGTGGTGTGTTCTCATTAAAGTCCGTGCACGCTCATTTCTTTCTGTGTATGCTCTTGTGATCCACATGCTTATATGTCTAATTGTGTACTTTCTTCTCTCTTACAAATTAGTTGGGTTTTTAATCTGGTATTTAGAGCTAGTATGTAAGGTTGTGATGTAATGTGGTCACTTGTTCCCAAAGCTAGGCTTATAAACATGCTTAATTATTGGGGTAGAAAGCTGCCTATAAAATAAATTTTAATACTTCGATTGAGAAAAATATGGGATAGATTCAAGTGGGGAAAGTGGAGTAGGATGAAGACCTTGGGTTAAGTGAACGAAGTACAAGGCTTTATTATCTGCTTGTATTATTTTTTCAATATTTATCTTTATTTTTATTATTATTATTATTTCGTTTTGAAGCTCGGTTTACAAACCGGAAGATGTTAACTGAACATTAAGTTGCGACTCACAACCTTAGACATTCAGTGCAAAGTGCAGAATCCTTGCTGTTCCCAACAAACAAGCCTTCTGTACAGTTCAGGGCAAACTTTCCCAAGCCAAACGTGGAAATCCGTAGATATAGTACTCAATTCTTCGATGATAATGGGAACCAGTTGAACTTTCCTCCAAATTCATATATATATATATATATATATATATATATTTCAATGGTCAAAAAAATGTTATACACCCAGCCCCCTCCTCAGGAGATATTGTTACAATCATGATATGAGGTATGAAGTAAATTCATCAAAAATTAGGACACAGAATAAAAACAGAATGTTAATATGATATGATCGACGTTTTAGTGAAACCCAACATTACCAAGTTTTGCCTTGGCAAATCCAACCCCCAATTCAAGGACAAAATCAGAAAGGACACAAAATCCTTCCCGTCGTGGATCTATGAAACTGAGATCGAGTTATCAAAGTTCGCATGTGATTTGCATAATTAAGGAGTAGCATTTTCAATGAAAAAGCGCATAAAAAAATAAGTCATTACCATATCAGTGCTGAACGTGCCGATGTGATTGTGTTTAGCTGAGAAATTGTATATTGCACGAGACTATTCAGAAATTGTCCTTAATAAACCGTCAGAACTAATTTCTACAACCCGTCATCTTAGGAAGCATCCTTTAAGTAAGTTAAGACGTAAACAACAACATATAAGAACAAAAATTACATGACCCCCGTGAATATTTGTTATCTAGGGATGTACTGAATTGTATATTTTGTGTATGTCTATGTCTATGTATATGTCTCTTTAACTTTTTTGTGATATCGTATGAAGGCTGATGAGATCGATGTGTTGACATCTTGTAACTCTGAGTAACAGAAATATGTGAGTAGTTTCCTGTTTGTCTATTCTTGAAAACACACACACATACACACATATATATACATAAATGTATATATATATATATATATATATATGTTTGCAATATAAGTTGGTATAAAACTTTTGGTTTCCTCTGGTATAGTGTGCAAAAAGATATAATTTGTTTCATGTTTCTGTCACATATTTATTAATGAAAAATGCTTGTTAAAACAAAAGAAGTAATAATGGTATGGGCAACAGCATTTAATAGCAAAAAATACCTATCTCATTTACAATAATGTCCTTTAGTTATATTTGAGAGTGAGACCCACAGCAAGGCTCACAGGGAGATATGGATACCGAGTTTAACCTCCGAATCAATTAATACAGCTTTGTTTCCGCTGGTAATAAATATGTATACATTTGAGCTGTAGCGTTAATTTTTTGATATTTCGATAGTTTGTTCTTTGCTTCGAAATTAAGTACCATATAGTCTGAATGACCACTACATAGTTGATGCAACATATGGCCATGATGGCCATTGAGACTTGTTCTAATTCATCTCGGTCCACAAGTATTTTTTACTTTTTTGCAATTCTGAATCTTTTTCTTCTATTTTCCACAAGAGTATATGGATAAAGACCCTGTAAAAAGGTTCGACAGACTAGATGGTACTTGGTTTGTAGGGAAATAACAAATTTCACGAGAGCATATTTCGTAGTAGTAGTAGTAGTAGTAGTAGTAGTAGTAGTAGTAATAGTAGTAGTAATAGTAGCAGTACATGTAGTAATAGTAATGGTAGTAGTAGTAATAGTAGTGGTAGTAGTAGTAGTGGTAACAGTAGTAGTAATAGTAGTGGTAGTGGTAGTATATGTGGTAATAGTAATGGTAGTAGTAGTGATAATAGTAGTAGTAATAGTAGTGGTAGAAGTAGCAATAGTAGTAGTAGTGGTAGTATTAGTTGGAGTATTACTAACAGTAGTAATAATAGTAGTAGTAATTGAATGGCTGCTATACAAGAATGCTAAGATCAGCTCTTGGATATAGCTGGAAAGATCACATCCGTAATGAAGATCTTTACTGTCACCTTCAAAAAGTAACCGACAAAATCAGAACTAGAAGGTTGAGACTAGTAGGACATCTTAAGAGACATCCTGAAGAAGTGGCACACAATTTGGCATTTTGGTTACCAACACAGGGAAAGAGAAATAGAGGGGCTCCAACAACAACATTTGTACAACTGCTGNGTATTAGTTGGAGTATTACTAACAGTAGTAATAATAGTAGTAGTAATTGAATGGCTGCTATACAAGAATGCTAAGATCAGCTCTTGGATATAGCTGGAAAGATCACATCCGTAATGAAGATCTTTACTGTCACCTTCAAAAAGTAACCGACAAAATCAGAACTAGAAGGTTGAGACTAGTAGGACATCTTAAGAGACATCCTGAAGAAGTGGCACACAATTTGGCATTTTGGTTACCAACACAGGGAAAGAGAAATAGAGGGGCTCCAACAACAACATTTGTACAACTGCTGGAGAAGGATACAGGACTGACGATCGAAGAGATGGGAAATCAAATGATGGACAGGGATATTTGGCAGATGATGGTAGGTCGAGGCACTCCTCCACCTAGATAGATAGATAGATAGATAGATAGTAGTAGTAGTAGTAGTAGTAGTAGTAACAGTAGTAGTAATAGTAGTGGTAGTAGTAGTAGTGGTAACAGTAGTAGTAATAGTAGTGGTAGTAGTAGTAGTGGTAACAGTAGTAGTAATAGTAGTGGTAGTAGTAGTAGTAGTATATGTAGTAATAGTAATGGTAGTAGTAGTAGTAATAGTAGTAGTAGTAGTAGTAGTAGTAGTAATAGTTTTAATAGTAGTAGTCGTAGTAGGAGTAGTAGTAGGAGTATTAGGAGTATTAGTAATAGTAATGGTAGTAGTGGTAGTAGTAGTATTAGTAATAGTAGTAGTAGTAACAATAGTAGTAACAGTAGAAGAATAGTAGTAATAGTAGTAGTAGTAATAGTAGTGGTAGAAGTAGTAGTAGTAGTAGTAGTAGTAGTAGTAGTAGTAGTAGTAGTAGTAGTAGTAGTAGACGTAGTAGAAATGACTGAGACTGGTGTCATCACGTTGACGTTGAAAGTATTGCAGAGGAATTAATAGAAATCCTAACCCTCCTCAAACTCATTTAGGAGATGCTTCGTTTTTCGCAGACTTGATCATAGTATACCATATAAGGACAAATGATAGAGATGTAAAAATTGAAAAGAACATAAAAGTAATTAAGAGCACATTGAGAAAAGATGCATAATTAAGGAACAAAACCGAGAATAAAATCTTTCTAAAGAAATAGTAGAAAGGAATGGACAGAAAGAAAATGTAAAAGATTACCAAACGAAAAGTGATGATGTTCTAAGTGAAACAGAAAAGTAGAAGATAAATGCGATTAAGGAAATGTAGAGAAGGAAGAAGAGTTGATTAATGTTGTTAGTGCTGAAAAATGAAGAAAGAACGTTCAAGAAGATCGTAATAGAAAGGGGAAAAAATATCAGTTGGAAAGAAACAGGGTAAGGAATAGGACTACTTGTTAGCACAATTATGAAAACTATGGACCTAAATACATGCAGATTTATCTAGGTGAAAGGAACTGAGTTAGTTGTATCCAAAGGAAGAATGCATCTAACCAAACCAACCCCTTTTGACCCTAGGAAAGAGAAGGCACATGCATACACGCTTAGATTTCTTTAATCTTTATGCAGAAATTGATTAGGCTAAGAAAGGTGACCAGAAAAGTGCAAGAGATTTCAAAATATGTACACACAATGAATACGACTAATTTAACAAATTAGTTTACACAAATATTGTTTGTGTGGACAACAATGCAGGTCAACAGAGAACAGAAGGGTGAAGCATACAACAAGTTTCTAGTGCAACCATTATAAATGTTGATTGAACGAACTGAGTGTACAGGTATGCTTAAAGCTGAGAGATTTTTCAATATCAAGATTAAAGGTACAAAGGTTTCTTATTAGAATAAAAATCATATAGAAATAGAGCACTTTAAGCTGTTATGAAGTAATTAGGACAGATTGCAATATTCAATGTTTGGTCACTGACAATACAACGAGGAAAGTTCATTCATACTCTTTGTTTTCTTATTTCAAATAAAGCAAAGAATTAAACGATTTCAGGTATATATAGCAATGAATGTTATTTTTCTTAAAAGACTTAAACTCCCACTTGATTTTTAACAATTATATTGTGTACTAATCAAAAGCTTTGGACATAAATATAATTTAAGCCATCACCCTAGCAAATACTTTAAGTGTTTTGTGAGCTTATATTTCATCATATTTCTTTGGGGAAAAAAGATATGATTAGGTATATTCAACATTACAAGCTACTGCTTTGTACCTTAATTTTTAAAGATAAAGGAAAATGAGAATTAAACTCGGTGAAAGAAAGACCAAATGGACCAAATCATGCAGAGCGTAAGGATAGAAGAAGATAAGTGATTGAATGATCCATTGTAGATTGAATAGCTTATGAAATATGATGTATACTAGTATAGAAAAAAGATGGAATTCTTTTTAATCTATGAAAAAGCTTAACATTTTGGATACTTCTGAAGTGTCCATATTGGAAGAGCTCCCATGGTCAGGAACTGGTAACATCTGTATCTATCTAATGCAAGTATTAAGGAAAAAACTTTAAAGAAAAACATGAGGTCGATGTCAAGTGATTGATGTGCACTCTATTGCACCCTTAACTATAGTATATGCTCTACCGACTGAATTATTGGGATTACTTCCTCAACCAGATGGAGTGAATGATAAAAAAATGTAGTGCTAATAGCTCATTAAGTGGGTGAGTGGCAAGAAAGCTGCAGGCATTGTCTGTAAGCCAGCTGGACCAACCTTGCTTTCAGGTTCTGTACTGAAAACGCGGAACTACTAAGTTGAGCAAGATTTAGCAAAAACTATTTGCTGTCACTAAACAATACACACAGACGTAGGCAGTGAAAAACTTCCAACCCTGTTCTATGCCTCCTCGAAGAGCTACAAAAGGAGCAGAGACGATATAATGAGAGCAAACAGAGAAAGGAACAAGTAAAAAACAGCAATCGCCAACGTAATGTATAATGCCTGGCAATTTATAATGCTTGTCGTGAATACATGACAACAGATGTTGTAAAATTGCTTTAAAAGTGTCCTGAAATGCTGTGAAAGTGAGCTACTCAAAGACAACGCAAAGTAAGGAAGAGTTCTTGTTTCTGATGGATAGTCGCTACTTCAAAACTAACTTGTGATAATACATGGAACAACCCAAATACAAAAATAATCTTGAGAGTGACCACAGTTATGAAATGAGTTGAATTTTAACAAATCAGCTATTGAAGCTGTTCTGCATTTGACTACAGAATATAGACAGAAAAGGGGAGTTTGCAATAAATATTCAGTAATTTAAAAGTGGTGGACAATGACAACAACAAAAAAGTTTTTTAGTTAGTCAAATAATAAACTATTATCAATAGCTTTTTGCTAAAGAACTTTTATATTTTTAATCAGGTGAGCAAAAGGAAAGTAACAAAGTTACCAGATGAATATTTTCTAACAACAAAGTTGAAGATTTTTACTCAAACACTTCCCTTCTTACGTATACTGTATTATATAGTAACCTATGTTGATCTCTGGTTAAACTCTCAGAATCAAACAAGAAATATCCAATTTGCAAAGAGATATTGTGGTGGCTCAAAGAACAGACCGACGATGAAGTAATGTGATAGAATAGATAAATCTTCTGACGTGTCATTTTAGATTCTTTGCTGATCGATACACTCTTTATATGAGAGAAGACATATCAGTATTATATATCTTGATTTTTGAAATTAATCTCAACATCAATTTTGAAATTCTTGTGAAAATAGAAATATAATATTTTAGATTTGACTAATTTCAACCTGAAATCCACTAGCGAATTTCAAAATTAATTTAGGGGCCCTTGCAAAGAGAAATCATCCATACATTATTATATTAGCCCAACAATAGCATTGCAGTTCTGATAGGAAGTCAGACGATCCTCTGATACTTTACCTCTTTTGATACGCTATAATACTCATTTGTTCAAAGTGGGATTTGGCTAGACTGTTAACCAGTTCTGTCATCGGATAACCAGTTCTCACTTAATATTAAACAAGTGGTTACCCTAACTGTATAAACGATCCCTTTGTCATGACAAACACTGTAATCTACAGGCATGTTAATTTTTATAAATTCCTGGGAATTCCAAAGTAGATAATCTGAACGAAAATCACTCTTATCATATACGACGGTCTGTTCATGTTTTTAAGTAGCCTTGGATAACATGCTTAATTAAAACAAGACATTGAATCAAAAATGGGGCTAATGATTATGGCTAACAAGTCAAAAGAATAAAAATTATTGCAGAGTACCTTGAAATATATACATATATATGCATATATATATATATAAAATATATATGTTTTATATATATATATTATATGTAGGCTAGCAATGTACTTACTTGCCACACATTTTCTGTGAAATTTATTTTGTATTAAAATTCTTTTTGCAATATTAATAGAACATTTAAGTATAGAGGATGATGTTACAATTGCTTGATCCATATCATGTAACACTTTTTACCTCCAAATTATATATTTCTTTTGTTTGACTTCAAAAGTTAATCTACTTCATTAAAAATTTCCTGGTTTTATATTTTCTAAAAAATTCCACATTTACCATTCTCCTAAAAAACAGCCTTTATCATACTTTTCATTACCTATGCAGGCATTATTTGACGCCCTGCATTTTGAAACATTATTTGTAGCAAGAACAATATATTTGTTGTCTTTTTTCTTACCCTTGACCTCCTGTACACACACATACACACTTAGAATGTCTAACAGATGGCCATGAAAGCCGTCAATGGATAAAGTCCACTGGTTTTATATGGTTTTATATTTGATTTTCACCTCCACGTCTGATTCTCTCGTTTAAGGTCATTTTTACAATTTTTATAACGTTTATGTTTTGGAGAATCAGATTTCCCTGCCTTTCCTGATATTAAATATCAATTAATGGATTAACTAATAATAGTTTATTTCTTTGGAAATCAATTGGCTTATTACACCTAGATTGTATCTATTTTCCTGTTTAAATACCATACTATAGCTCTTGTATATGTTATTAGAGATTTGATATCATTATTCATTGTTAGAGTAGTGGGCATGGTCTGGCTTTTATGTCTCCATGCAATGAAGGAATAAGACGTCTCCTTCCCTCCACCAATCTAAGGTTATACCTTGAGCAAGTGTTAGGAACCCCTATGTTCCCCTTACCAAGTTAAAGGCGAACTTCTCAGCCTCTGGGTATTGGAAGTTTGCAATATCCAGAGCCAGTCCCAGAGCCTGAATGAAGTGAGAGGTGGGTTGCGACACCCAGGGAAGGCGGAGTTAAAACCTTTCCCAACTCAGTAGGCGGGCAGAACACAGAATATCAATGGCGGATCGGTCGAGGGCCGGATCAACAACGGCCACCATTGCTGTCGATAATCTCCAGGATGGGAATGGAAAATATGCTACTAGGGGTTTATGGAGGAAACGAGGAGACAGGCATGTCGGAGTGAAGAAGGAGGAAAGGAAACGCAAGAGAAGTGACATGAAGATAAAAACAATGAATGTAGGGACGATGACATACCAAAGCAGGGAAATTGTGGATATGATAAAAGTAAGAAAGGTGGACATACTTTGCGTGCAGGAAACCAAGTAAAAAAAGGAAGGAAGCTCAAAAGAACAAGAACGGAGTGGAAGTGATTCTGAAAGAGGACTAAATTAGTTGTGTGAGTGGGAGTGGAAAGGGTGTCAGACAGAGTGATCACACTAAAAATGGAATTAGAGCAGAAAATTGTGAATGTCATCAGCTCTTATGCACCACAGGTGGGTTGCGATGGAGGAGAGAAGAATGCTCTCTTGGCTGAGCTGAGAGAGCTGGTGACCGATATGCCAGGATCGAAACTCGTATTTATATGTACAGATCTCAATGGTTACATTGACATAGAAAATAGGAGGGATAAGCAAGTGATCGGGAGGTATGCCTGTTGTCAAAGAAATGAGAAGAGACAGCAGATCATAGGTTATGTACAACAGGAATGACAGTGGTGAACACCTACTTCAAAAAGCAACATAGGCACCTAATAATGTAAGATAGCGGAGGCAAAAAAGTCCAGATAAATTACATTTTGTGTAGAAAAACGATCATGCGGAACATCAAGGATTGTAAAGTAATACTGGGAGAGGCTGTGACTAAACAATATCAAATAGGTGTTGCAGACCTAGTACCAGAAAGCAAGCAGAAAAGAAATGAGAAGACAGAGCCAAGGACAAGATGGTGGAAATTAAGGGAGGAAGCTGTGCGCGCAGAGTACCAAGAGGCTATACAGAGGCACTTGCAAGGTGATGTCGTAGAGACCAAATGAAGCAAGATGGCCACAGTATTTAGTTTAGTATCAAAAGAGGTGTTGGGTGTATCATCAGTACGGAGAAAGAGAAACACAGAACCTTGGTGGTGGAATGACGACGTACAGCTTGCTATCAGATAAAAGAAGCAAGCAAAGAACCAATGGTTTAACAACAGGGATGACCAAGCTAAACTACGTTATGACATGTTCAACAAAGCAGGTAAGAAGGTGGTGGCGCTAGCCAAGGATGAGGTGTACGAAGAGGTGGTATCTGTACAAGAAGTTGGTGGGAAAGGATTCAGAGAATGAGATCTATCGACCAGCGAAGCAGAGAGACCTGAAAAGCAAGGACATATAACATGTGAGAATGATTAAAGGAGAGGATGGAAAGCTTTTAACTGATAAAAATGACATGCTAACAGGATGGAAGGACTACTTTGGGTCACTAATGAATGTTAAGAACCCAAGGGAGAGAAGAGAACACAGAGTACGTGAGATCGATCAAGAAATCATGGGCATTAGCAGTCTTGGTGTAAATACCTTCATCAATAGGCTTTTTGAAGCAATCGTTTAATCAATACTACCTTTTCCCTGATTGAAGTGTTGATACCAAAAAAGGACTTTGATTATGAAAAAAAATTGGTATTTAACGTGCCTCAAAAACTTGTTTAATTTTCCATGTAAACACATCATTTCATTTTTTATCATTAACACCTGCAAACGCCTACTCAAGTGTCCCATATTCAGGCATACTAGATAATCTAAAGAATGCATATTTAAAGCGAGGAGATAATCAAGGAAGTTATTAATTCAAGTAATCCGTATTAATATGGCACCTCATAAGACAAAAGTAAATAAACGTTTGAAAAGTTATTTAGATATGAACCAAAACTATTAAATATTGTCAAGTACTCAGAATCGAAGGAAGATTCCCGTAGATAAAGCAGTAAGTATCATTAAGTACTGTATTTTGTCTGCAAATTAATGTCAAACATGTGTATTGGCTTGTCTGTCAATAATTACAACTAATTGCTCTATTTTAACAAACAATTTGGGCCTGCTATCTTAACGAGTTAGTAAATCTTGAAGGTTTGTTAATGATTATATTAATATCATTTAGTTGAATAAACCCACCTATTTTGTTTATGAAGTATAATTAATAGTAGTATTAGAAGAATTAGTAGTAAAAAGCAGTAATAGTAATACTAACATTAGTAGTGCTAGTAGAATTAAGAATAGTAGTAGTGGTGGTTGTATTCGTCGTAGTGGTGATAGTAGAGATATCAATAGTAGTAGTAGTAATAGTAGTAGTGGTGGTAGTGGTGGTGGTAGTAGAAGAAGTAGCAATATCAGTAGAATGGGAATTAATAGTAGTATTAGATTACCGCACTCTCCTTTGCAATAGAAAGGGGAAAAAGATGCCTTACAGAGTTTTTTTGAATGACTCTGCTACCACATTGTCACCAATGCAACTTTGCGTGATCATACGAAACCGGAAGTTCAAGGGTCAGTGACTTATATCTGACGCTTTTCCAGCTTATTACTCTTAAATGTGACTTCACTTTACAAGTCTTTATCAAAAAATTGTTTGCCGCATTGCATGTCAATGATGCTAGATTTATCTGAAAATTAGTTTCCTCTGGGTGAAAATTTTGAGAAAGGTGCTTAGATTTTTATTGCTTGTATATCCTTATTAACCTGAGTTTCAATGTCGCTATGACAGAAATTGTTGACTTTTACCAGAAGCTGTACAGATAGAACAAACAAGTCTTCAAAAATGAGGGATTAAAAAAAGACAATTTAAAGGGCTTTATTTCTGAAACTAGGCCAGAAAATAGGAGTCTATCAAGAAAAAAGTCAAAATGGTTTATTGAAGTTAAACAACCAAATTTCCACGCACAGCCCAAACCCGTTGAGAAAAAGGTTGAATATTTATATATCGATTTGTTGAACCCAACCAATTTTTCTTAAGTGCTAAAATCAAGATTACGTTGAAGTCAGGGCTTTTCCACTTTTGTTCATTCTTATAATAGTTGTTGTAACTGTATTTAGTAAGTTGTACATATATCCTATTTTGATATTTAAAACTAAGTTATTTTAAGATCATTCAAGATTTTCTGAAAATGACAGACGAAAGTATTTACACCTATTATGTAACTCTTGACATGACTTCCACGAAACTCTAGAGACATTTAAGAGTAAACTGAAATGGAATTAATACTCTCCTTCTATGAAGCCATCATCAAAAAGACTCCATCAGCTCAGTCTATCACAAAGCCATATAAAATCCCTCTGATAAACTGAAATCGCTGCAAAGACAAGGAAGACTAGACTCGAGTTTTACACAATGATTAAGCCCCATTAGTAATCTTGAAGAATCTAATAAAACTGAAAACAGTGTTAACATCTTTGAAACTATCAGTGTAGAAAATGTTCCAATACAGCGTTGTTTATAAGCTTACATGCCCACGCTCCTTTGCCTGTTACGTTGTTGAAACCTACCGACAAAGGTAGACTAACTTTAAATATATCCAAGACCTTGGGCCTATGACATCCAATATGTCTCAGTGCACCACCATTATCCCAGAAGAAAATTTGGACATTCTAAAATCTTCTTCTAGTAGAAAAAGCTTGTCATTGGCTCTATACACCCGATAGCTCAAACCTACTGTCAACATCAAGGATGAATATAAGAGCAGAGAACTTAAGATTAAGTTGTAGTTCGGGTTTCCTGCCCTCTAATCAATCTTAGAATAGTAGTGGTAGTTAGTTAGTCATTTACATGTATCTTATTATTTATATCTAAGAATTTTGTTTAAGATCTGTCTAAAGACCTCTGTAAAGACGACAACATTTAAGAAAGGAATGTGTTAATTCCATTACTTTATATTCTCTCAAGTGTCCTCTGCTTTGAGCAGCGTTGTAATTTTATCAGAAACATCAAAGCACTCTTTCAGTGAACAAATGTTTTTACATCTGAGCAGTGAAAAGTGATTTGTTTTGGCTTCCTTGCGACCAGATCAAATACACAACAAAATAATTGTAATCCCATAGAAATCTGAGCCTGATTTTGAATAAAAAGCAGTTTATCAATAAAACATTTCACAAGAAATTCAATATTATTTTGTTCCTTTGAAGCTCCTTTGAAGATACTTTGAAAATGCTTTGAAAAGAAATCTATATTGTTTGTATTTTAAATATAAGTTACATGGGAGTCATATTATCTAAATTTCCGAGAAAACAACCTTATTAAAAATGATGACATCAAAATGATAATTCGTTGTAGTCTTGTTAACTCTACTAACGTGGGGAAATATTCAATAATATGCAGCACCATCTCTTACTAATGTAACGAGCAGTCGCTCATCTTGCGCGAATAATTTGTAATTCTAAGGATCGAAAATAACCATGAATTTCACCCTAGTAAAAAATGCAAGCTGTAGGGAAATTAATTTTTTTCATTAAAAAATCGCAAATAGCTACAATAGTACATCTACGAAGTTAAAAACTTGCACCACAGTGAGGTTTAACCATCCACATAAAACAGCTTTGTTGGGTGCAGCAAGGATATTGAAAACGTTATTGAGAACGTTACTTGAACGACAATTGAGGCTGAAGAAGTGCCATCTAAAGGAAATATTGAAGGGCTATGAAAAAGTAAATGGGAAAGAGAAGAGATTTTGAATAAGTCGTCTGGTTAGATGGAGAATACTGAAAAGTGAAAGAAAATGTACACTAGTAGGAATGGGAGAATATCACAGTAGTAGAATTGGAGGTCGTATTGACGAAGTAACAAAATTGACGAAGTTGATAAAGTCCCAAATTTCTGGTTAAATGCATAATTCTCGTCTCATTTAACGCTCACAAGTCTGCCGTTAGAACTGATTTTTCAGGTTATGAATATAAGCACTGAATGAAACGAATATACTAAACGAATCTCCAACTTGTTTTACAGGGATGATTTCAAAACGTTTGCAAAAGATGATATTGAAATTGAGAGGTTATTGGTTATTAGCAAAAGATTCAGCGATGATATTGGTATGGAATTTTCATTGAACATGACAATGATTAAAGATGTAGAACAGGAGGAAATGTATAAGTACCATGGTGTAGACAAATCCAGTGGAATTCAACACGCTACAATTAAGGAAAAACCAAGAAAAGAACTCATAAGAAGCATCAGATAGACTCTCAAAACTGAGTTAAATTCAAAGAATAGGTTTGCTGAGATCAACACGTTAGCTGTTTCTGCTATCACATACAGTTTCCGCATTATTGATTGGAATCTGAGTGAAATGAAAATACGACTGTCAGAAAAATATTGACAAGTTACAACATGCACCATCCTGAAGCTGATGTCCATCGTCTTTATCACCCCAGAAGTCTTGGGGGAAGTGGTTTGACCTAACTGGGACTCTCTTGTGAGGCAACCACCGTTGGTCTTTTTAGATACTTAGATTAATCTGATGATTGGATGCCGAATCTCGTCCTGACGTATTTGGGGCTAATAGAAACTCATATTCTGCTATGAAGGAAGTTATGAAATTTGCACGGAAATTAGATCTAGATCTGGAAATTTATTTTAATGGAGAAATGAAGAACATTGAATATGCTAGGAAGCTAAAAGGAGTAGCAAAAAGAAAAAGAAAAGAAGCCTATCAACAGTGCCTGGAAATCAGAACCATTGCGTACCCAGTATGCACTGCGAACCGAGAACGTTGATGTAATCATTGTTGATAACAGTTAGTGGTTGCGTAGCGACGGTTTGAAGGCGGAGACAAGAGTTTATTGTCGCTGTTCAAGAACAAAGTATTTTTACAAAGAATTATCAGGCGAGTACTGTTCACAAAGGCGAGACCCTAGGTGCAGTTTCTGTAACAAAAGTACTGAAACCACTGACTATCTCAATTTAGGATACACTGCTCTTGCCCCAAACGAATACACCAACCGAGGATATTTTCTTGGTTAATACGTACACTGGAAAATTTGCAACTACTGTGATACCAAAACATCTGATAACTGGTAGAATTATAAACTATTTCCAATTATTGATACACCTTCAGTGACTATCCTTTGGGGTTTTTCAATAAGAACCAACCAAGCAAGATAGGCTCATAGGCCAAATGTTATTAAGGATAAATTTAAAAAACCTTGAAATAGAAGTGGCTAAACTGTGAAAGCTGAAAATTAAAACCATCCCTGATATAACTGGTGCACTTAGGGTGATTAAGAAGGGGTCGCAGAAGGACGTCAATGAACCCCAGGAAAGTTGTTGTTTACCGAAACGCAGAAGATTGTCTTTAAAAATAATGCGCATAATTTTTGTAAAGAACCCTTTCCATCTGATAATGAACTACTTTGTTAGAAAATCATTCAGAGTTTTACATTTCTGGTTATTTTTACTCGAAAATAACTAAATAGACACCAAAAAAGACATAAAAGCAGTTACACGATGCTAAGAAATTTTATGAATTGATAACATAATTGCTTTTGGGTCCCTATCAACAACAGTCTGAACGAAGAGATGGAATTTACTAGCCAGAGCCCACTGCCCTGAGGCAAAGGAAGTCAGATCAATTATAGTCAGGTCAAAAATAGTCAGATTAATTGTAATCAATTATAATTTCCTTACGAGATTGGTGATCCATAGGTCTGTAGTCCACCCATGATGTCAGGTATAGCGATTGCGTTTAGCGATTTGATTAATAATAATAATCATAACCGTTACCTACGAAGTTTAAAAAATTGCAAAATCTTCAACGGCCCATACTACTACTACTACTACTACTACTACTACTACTACTACTGCTGCTGCTACTACTACTACTACTACTACTACTACTACTACTACTACTACTACAATTACTACTATTACTACTACTACGAATAATTATGATGAATATTGTTAGGATATCAATCTCCGGATCAATAAAATCTTTAAGTTTTTTGTTTTATCAAAATTCTAAGAGTGCTGTCTCTACATTGTGTACTCAGGAACAAAAAATGCCATAAATATATACATATACATGTGTATATATACACATTTGTAACATATATATGGCAATATAGATGCGGTTTATATAAAGAGACATACAGTAAACTTTAGAAAAAACAACATTTCGCTAGCAGCTAAAAGTTTTACGCATTTAACGATCATCAGGCACACACTACAAATCTTTCAATGTATGATGGTTTTAGCTGCACAAATTTTGTAGTGATTTCTCGAGTTTACTATTTCTTTTCGCTGTTTTTTGAAAATCTTAAACACATTCCAGTTAAAACACTAATCTCGGTTTGAATTTTACCTGGAGGTTAAAAATCCACAGATATGCAGTGTAAGAAATATTCTTAAACAATTTATCACTACTTAAAAAAATGTATACTTCATATTTCAAATACTTAGGTCTTTTTAAAACCTAGAGAAAAACAGTAGTAAAAGGAACTACTTACACTTTGAAACAATCTATACTTTTGAAATTTGAATTAGTTGACTATCTTTTAATCTGTTTTTACTATGCCAAAAGAAACTTTACTGACATATAAATTCATTACATAACACAAACATATATCTACACTTGGATGAATATTAGTTTCTCTCTCTCTCTCTCTCTCTCTCTCTCTCTCTCTCTCTCTCTCTCTCTCTCTCTCTCTCTCTCTCTCTCTCTCTCTCTCTCTCTCTCTCTCTCTCTCTCTCTCTCTCTATCTCTCTC
>RDPX01000142.1:1443782-1459242 GCA_003991215.1 Morbakka virulenta
TCTCTGTCTCTCTCTCTCTCTCACACACACACACACACTATATATATATATATATATATATATATATATATATATAAACAGTACTGTCTGCAGATTGAGTATATATATATATATATATATATATATAGCTTTCGATTCGGTTATCCGTATTAAAGTGCTCAATACATAAATGCAGAGCGTAATATAAGATATGATAAGTTGGAAAGAATAAGAATAACTTATCATATCTTATATATATATATATGCAAGTGTTCAGGTGTTCTGTATTTGAAAACCATTTATTTCGTATCACGGAAAGAAAGTTACAACGGTCAGAAAAAGGCTTTGGAATGAAGATCACGGTTTTAAAGAGCACAATTAGAAAGTATGTGCCAGAAACCTGCTCCAAGTCTGAAGAGAAAGAAAAATAATGGAGAGAATGTTATCACACAGTCTGAAATCATAGTGATCACTTATTTTGATTGTGTTTTTTTTTGGTGTCAATTTATATTTTTCTATTTCCTTCACAGCACACAAGACAGAATCCTATTTATAGAAATAGAATACTTTGATCGAGTAAGTGAAGTGCCAAGATAAATATTACCAAACATACGTTTTGAAACATAGTAACTAAAAATAAACTTACCTCTTCCAGGCAGTGTACAGTTGTTGGGATTATGTTGAAGTCAATAATCTTGATCTTTTCCTTTCAGTATGAAAAACAGGTCTTAAGATATTGATTTTGATCGAATTAAATGTCTAAAATTTTTTACGTCTTCCTTTTATTGATTAGCGTTCAGTCAGATTGCGTGGTATTGAAAGGCCAACAATATATGACGATTTGAATAAGCAATTATTTAACAAAAACTGATTATGACGTTTTAGTGTGAAATGAATAATGAAGAATAAAGGTAAAACAAACTAAAGGTTGATTGCGTTTTTTTGGTCACTGAAGGAATGTTTGTGTGTATTAATAACTGGTCCAGATGCAAAATATATATATATATATACGTGGGTAGTAGACGCAAATTCTCGAAACCTGTTTATATTTTTCGTTGTCATAAATCATAATATCCTGCAGATGATGCAAGCCCATGATAAAAGCTACTGAGGAGAAAAAGACGAATTTTTCATTAACTGCACGCAAATTCCGCACGCTGAAAGTTCCATGGTAACAATATTGGCGCAGTAATTTTTCCTACACGTAATGACTATGAATAAACGATCGGTTTTTAACTAACATCAATTTTCGTGCCACAGAATAAAAGCAAAAGGCATTTTCTTATCTGGTGTATATTGCAAACGCTTTGCTTCGTACACCTATTATCAAGTTTGGGTGAAACTATACTATTGACTCTAGTTTAAAAAGTACAGCTTGAAAAAGTACATCTTGAGAAAGTATGCCTTGATAAGGTACAATTTGAAAAAGTACAGGTAAAGTTTACCTTGATTCTTGTTCACACTATTGCAGCTTCCCTCCCATCCCCCCATCTACTTCACATTTGGTCTTTATGCTTTTGGGGGGTTTGAGTTTTTTTCATATGAGCAAACCCTTTAAAGCAAAGAAACGTCGTCAACCCTTTTCTGCAATCCTTTTAAAAAGATTATGCCCATTCTGGGTCTTTGAATTCACAGGTCTTGTCTTGCCAAAGAGAAATCTGTAATTTTTAAAAGAGCTTAAAAAATAAGACAAATTAAGAAGAGGCGATTTTAGGACTTGAAACTGAAACAGAAAATCGTATAGTGTAATAAGCACGCAAATTATTTCTTAGAAATGCTGATGCATTCATGGTACTAGTCACGTTAAGTCATGCAGCTCATAATAACAGAGCGAAATATCAACATTCTTTGGCCTTTATATATAAATTCGATTTATTTATATGTTTGTTTGCTTATTTGTTTATTTATTTATTTAAAGATTTATTTAGTTATTAAATAATCATAAAACAGAAAGAAATAGTTAATTCAGTTCCATTTGGAAAACAAAAACTTTTCCATTATTAACTTCTGTTTACATTAGAGAACTAAAAGTAAAAGATAAAAATATAGAGAAAGATACTTCGAGATAAGAATTGTGGACTTACAAAAATGAAGAAGTTCAAGCAAATTGCTAGAGTCAAAGAAACATCATAAAGAGGAAATATGAAAACAAATTGTTGAATGGCTGAAGTCAAAACATCGCTCCTAAAATAAATGATGAAAATAAATAAAATCTAGAAAAATTCAATGGTATTCAATTTTCTAATAAAAATATTAAAACTATTTCAATATAAAAAGTAAAAATATTTTACACAGATGATCTTTAGGAATCAAGTCTGAGAACGTAAAATTTTATAGTTACATGCAGCAATTAATAAATTTAAAAAATACTGTCTAAAAATATTGATACTTGCCAGAATTGACTTGACTTAGTATGCAAAGATTACGTAAATAAAAGAATAAATTATTCTAAAAGCAAGAAAAACATTCAGTACTTCTTCATTTCAACTATTTTGCAATATTTCAGGTGATCGATGAGTACGTAATGGCTTGTAGTACATCAGATTACATTGATTCAAACAATATTCTACAGACGTAAACATTCACGTAATGTTGACTAATAACTTCTGGATTTTGAAAGGCTTTCAAATAATTTCTATGAACAGATTTGAAAAGTCGATTACGCGGAATGTTCTTTGAGTAATCATGCAGCAGGAATTTCCGGATTGAGTGGAAAATGTTTGAGACAAACCACGCTTTTGCTGGGGAAAATTACAAAGAGTTTATGACACATAAACAAACCAATTGTAGTGTAAAATATGACTTGGGTCATGTGAAAAAAATACAATTTTCTGTTCTGCTAATGTATTCCATTTACAATCACAGTAAAAAGGTTTTTATTTGCAATTATTCATTTAAATCTAATAGAAATAAACTCCACGAATAAACGTACACTTTATATAATAATTATAGTCGATGTGACCGACCAAGGGGTTGCTTGCTCTAGTTTTTCAATGGGTCATCATAAAATATACATCAACAACAAATTACATAAAAAATTAGCAAAATAATGTAGCTAATAATATAGCTTCTTTCTTTCAACAGCTTGATTGTTGAACGCATTAGCTTCTTAGTGTTTTTTCTATTAAATGATGTGAGGGTTTTTAAGGTCAACGGCCAACTCAACCTTTTGACCCCAACTCTCAGCTCTTGTCATTACTTTTTTTTTCTTCTTCTGTTCGCAGTATGGTTCTTCGTCATTTAAATTATATCAGGGGAGACTGGGTATAGTATTCAATGTATTAGCCCAAAACTATATTTTTTCACCAAACAAAAGATTCTAAAAAATCTAAACATAAAAATAATTTTAATTGAATTTCTACCAGACAACATATTTGGCTTTGTCATCGTTCATTTCATTCATTAATGAACGTCCGCTGAAGTGGCGACAGCACTTCCGCCTATCTCTCCTTCACTATCCTTTCTGAAAACTTGAGCCAGTTATTTCTGTCCTGTGCTAGTTGTCTAATTGTTTCCAGATCTTCTAATGTTCGTAGTTTGGGAATTGAGCGTTAGCAGTATGTGTGATCACATACTGGAGATATTGTTTTGCTGTCCAACTGATCTAAATCCCTTGCCAGGAGGGTTGGAAGGGTTCTACGTTCCTTGCCTCTGAAGTTCCTGTCATTTGGATTTATCTTGGAAAAATAAAACTGCATGGCCTGATATGCAGGTATATCTCGATCGCATCTAAGGATGTGACCAAATAGCCTCTATCTAGCTCTCATGATGGTAATTGAGACAGGGATCTCTTTGCATTTTTTGTATAAGTTATTATTTGATATCCTGGTTGGATAATGGATGCCTAATATTTTCCTCAACTGTCGACGATGGTATGAATCTAGAGTTTCTTCTTGATGTTTTGTGAGACCCCAAGTTCCGCAGTTGTATAACAGGATGGATTTCATAAGACTCCTATATACTTTGATTCTTGTACTTGGCTTGATCTTGTCATTTCTTATCCAGATGGCACTTAACTTTGAGAAGGCAGCTGTTGACAATATTTGTCATCATTGTCATCAATTCTCCATTACTCCATTTCTATGGCTATTCTACAAACAGATTACCAATAATGTGATAAAATCAATCATTTTTTCAAAAAGCGTGAGGTCGTTAATCGCCCAGTTGTATACACAACCTTTAAATTCTTCATCTGATTCATACAGGCACGGCTCCTTGTGAACCTGTCATTAAGCTTCTATTACATTAGCCTGTGATTTTTAATATTCCTCCTCAGGTGCCATGTCCTAGCAGAACGTTGGTGATTATGCCTGTCCACAGATTCCTACCTTTTGCTGTCCTCAGTAAATGAAGCTCGCTCCTTGTAGACAATGCTGCTATGCTTCAGTGTATTTTGTTCTTGACCTTTTTTGCCTCGTTTCTCTTTAATCTTTTCTGTCATTGTCAATTTCTCTAGTTCCTCTTTCCTCATTAAATGCCCAGAAATAAGAGCTGTCTTTTTTGAATGGTAGACCACAGCTTTCTTTTGCACCCTGCTTTGCTCAGAACGTATCTGTTGATAATGTGCTCTGTCCAAGAAATTCTTAGTATTCAGCGTGGAAAACACATTTTTGCTGCTTCCAGCTTCTTCTCAAGGATCGGTTTGATGGTCCAGCTTTCAGTTCCATGGGTAAGCACTGGAATTATGTAACCATTGAGAACTTTGAGCCTTGTATCCAAGGATAGGGTTTGGTGACACAGTATGTTGGACATTCGCTGGAATACTTCTTTTGCTGTGGCAATTCGTTTCCGTATTTCCACCAAACATCTTCCATCTGATGTAATCATACGATCAAGTTAATTAAATGTATTTAACTGCTGAATATCTTTTCCATTTATTGCTATTCAACAGCTCAAATTTACATTCTTTTTGCTCACAGCCATGTAAAAGTTGTTCTGACGATTGATGCTAAGACCCCTTGCCCCATTTTCTTCTAAGAATGTATCAAGTAGTTGCAGTAGCTTCTCTGGAGTGTCAGGTATGAGAGTTGTGTCATCAACATATCGTATGTTATTCATGTTGTACCCTCCAATCACAAAACCGTCTTTTTCCTCGATACTTCTCATAAAGTTCTCACTTTATAGATTAAATAGATCTGGTGAGAAAACAGCCTAGCCTAACTCCTCTTCGAATATTGCAGTATTTCCCAATTTCGTTTTGCACTCTTACACTCGCAGTTTGCTCCCAGTGAAAATTTCTTATGAGTCTTATATCTTTACAGTCTATGTCCAGATCTTGCAGCATCTCTGTAAGGCGCTCGTGTTTCACTTTGCCAATTACCTTTGAATAGTCAATGAAACACAGATATAGATCACGCTGTATTTCTCTGGCTCATTCTGACAACATTTTCATTATAAATAAAGCGTTTTTTTTTCGTAAATCTTGGGAAAACCCAAATTGTTGCTCCCCTATCTCTGGCCTTATTGCTTCCTTTGGTCTTGCCATTATGACTCGCACAAGAACTATAGTTATATGACTCATTAGACTGATGGTTCTGTGGAGCTCGCACTCGGTAGCACCAGATTTCTTGAACAGCGCGATGAAGACAGATTTTGTCAAATCCTAAGGGATTTCTACACTGTTATATATATTGCTGAGGACTTCAGTGACTTTGCGTATCCCAAACTTTTCAAGTAACTTTCTGGATGCTGATTTCATACATTGGTCCACAATGTGTGTCTTTGATATGACTTCAAGCACTATTGTGTTGATTGTCAAAACCTGCTTTCTCTTGCAACGAATGCATTAGATTTTGGTTTCCAATACACTCGACAGGAGCTGAAAATGGATCTCGTTGTGGAAACTGGTTACTATTGGGGTGAACTGTAAATCTTTTGTTTTTTTCAACTGAAAACTCTCTTAAAAACATGACTTTAGTTGAAAAAAGATGGCAGGCCTTGCCTAAAAGGAACGTTTTTGACTCTGTATACAAAACACTTCTGTCGATGTGTGAAGATAAAAAATAACCCTATTTCTGTAGGCCATGTCCTATGTTTCTGTAGGCCATGTCGTATGTTAAATAATAACTCGGAATACTTTTCATTCACTTTCCCCAAAACATATCCTTTTTATTTTCTGAACAAGCGAAGTGAGAGATGAAACTTAATACAGTCGAATCTGTACATTACATCTGTAAAAAATGGCTACTTATGAAAAGTTTAGATCTTAAATTGGTATCCAAAGTACTTGATTGACATAAAAAATATGTATATCAAATTATTCCTTGCATTAACGTGCATATTTTTCAGCAACAATACTTCCCTCTGAAACAGCCAAAAATCCACCAAAAGCCAATAAATTTCCTGGCCATTATCAATGAAAATGTACAGGAATATTTAAATATCTTATACAGTTGATTGTTTGTTTTAGAAACATGCTGAAGCAATCGTGTGTGGTCGTAAACATTTTTGGAAATTTCCTCTCCACCCTCAGTTTGTTTTGCTTGCAGCTTCCTACTGCTATATTAATTTTGCAAGCTACCCCCTGCATCATGGTGTAGGTATCATGGTACAGATGCTGTTGTATGTTCGATGAAAGATTTTCGATGACAATTTGTTATCACATTATATCTCATCGTATATATATTTTAATGAATATTAATATGAATGTAGTTTTTTTTCTTGGGTAGCTAGATTGTGGAACTCTTTGGCTTTTAAGTGCTTTCCTACAACATATAACTTGAATTTGGTCAGTGTAAGGTCAATTTTTTTCTTTTGACTCAAATCTTAGGTCTTGTCATAAACATTTTTTCCACTTCTTTTCACAACTCCGTATACTTGGTGGCACTATGCCTTGTTTGGTTCTTTATCAACGAAAGAAAAGCTTCTTGGCTTTCACAGCAATTTTACATGAAACTATTCAAAAACACCTCTTGAATTAAGTATTTCTCAAAAAAAAATGATGACCGAAAGGACATTCTTGAAATTGCACAGTTTTTCGTCTTTTTGAAGTATCAACACAAGACAAGTACGAATAGAAATCAGTTTTTACTATAGCATAACCACTTATCAAAAATATTTAAAAGTTTAAAAACTGGGACGGTTAAATTAAATTTTTAAGTTTGCACTTGTGTATGTTTTCAATATGATTCAAAATATTGGCTATATCTTGGGTGTCCAGACTTTTGCAGAAGGTAGGAATGTAATTTCAAACAGCCTTACATTCACTTTCTAAATTTTCTCTTTCAGTATTAAGCATTTGGAAAATGATGAGAAAGCAACTGTGTCAAAAAAATGTGATTGTTACAGTTCTAGAACCCACATAGATAAGCGTTACTTTGCTATACTCGCTGCAATTGTAACAGACATTTTTTGGTTTAGAGAGTCATGCTCTTACCAACTTTAATGCTTCTTAACCTGAGTAATTTATCTTTTCATAATTTCTTAGAAATTAATTTATACAAATGAAGATTTATTTACGTGTTTAATCGTATACTCGTTTTGCAAATAATTTCGAAATGAGTTGGATTTAATATCACCTAAAAAATAGTAGCCCTAATGTATCACACAATAATTGAACAGATAATGCTACATTATGCTCCCATGCAGCTCGTCTGACATCTTTCCATTACAAAATAACAGATGTTGAGAATAAAGCCTATAAAATTATTGTTGCAGATATGAAGAAATCAATTCCGTCAAAATCGTCAATTGGTGACAATAAGCCAAAAGTCAACGCGCGAAAATCACGGAAAGAATCGCCCAAATCTACAGAGGCTAATCCCTCTTGACAATTAAAGTATGGAATAATAACTCCTTTAAACCGTTTAAATCAAACAAATTTAATAAATAGAACATAATAATCCTCATTTCTTTGTATTAAAATGTCCGAACTCGATTTAAGGCCAGTAGCTATTGCTATTTACAATGAAAATCACTTTTTCCTTCACCGTGGCCACAAATAGTTGGCTTATTGAAAATTTTTAAATTTATGGACTGAGAGAAAGCCATAGGTGTAAGACCTCTATCATGTCTTGAGTCGTAAACTGTTTCTGAGCTACGTTTCGAGACGTAGCTCAGCTGGCTTCTCTTTGGAAACTGTCTCTTCTTTTTGCCGCAAAGCAAGGTACTGTTGTACTCTTTAGGTAATTTAATTACTTTCTGAAATTCTTATCAATTAATAGTTATAATTATTAATAAAATAATAATGAATTTATAATTATAATGACGATGACCATGATAATAATAATAATAATTGTATAATAATAATAGTATAATAATAATAGTATAATAATAACATAGCAGTTCATTTTCTTACACATCTCTCTATATAATTGACGAATTTGCTACAAAACTCCGGTAACTATCACAATTAATACTTGGTCACAAAGAAATATCAGATATCTTTTCCATAATTACTGGTTACTTACGAACAAGAAAGTTAAACGTTTAACAAGTTGAATTTTGTTTTCTGAGCAGAAATATACATCGAAATTCATCTTAACAAATAACCTTTTCCTAACAATTACCTAATCACTCTTTTTAGAATCCAAACTATTATCAATTTGGGAATTTTGTCCGAGCGACGGAACAAAACAGAATTTTAATTCACCTTGGAGTTTTTACTTCTACTTTTTCGAGACCCAACTAAGGGTTCTAATTTTTGTAGCCCCTCGTCAAAAAATGATCCAACAAAATGAACTAATTGTTGACTAGGCCTACTTGCTATCTATTCCAATTCCTATTTTGCTCATTGACCCGTATCCAACAAATAAAATGTGGGTTTTTTAAAACAAACACGTTTTAACATTTGTGTCATTAAAGGATTGGTTTGAATAACACCTTCAGTCTTTTGATAAAGGACAAAAGGTATTCACCTTAGCACGATATTACTTCCTCTATTTTGACGTCATGTGAACATCCTCCGTGTCCGCATACTAATTGAATCGCTATCATTCTACGACCAAATAAGTAGTCCGTATAACAAAAATATGCGATAAATGATAAACTTTTAAAATACGTACACGTATTTTTTAAATTTTATTATTGAGTTAATATATGACAAGACCTTGTCATATATTAAAATGTAATATATAATAAAAAAGTGAAAAAGGGTAGTTTTTGTTTCAAATAAAAGAGAATATGCTGACTAAAGTACTTTGATTTCCTTCAAACAGAGACTGAAACCACAAATCATTAAATTTCGTCTTTGGTGATTTCAATGAAGCAGCAAATGCATCCTTTACTTTAAGGGATTCTTTTCATAATTTGATATTGAGGAATTGGCAAACAGCTTTGATTTCAGATTCTCTGAAAATGACATAAGTAACATGTGATCACAGTATTTTACTATACCGGGTCTTTCATTGATAGTACCCCTAGTAAACAGTGGACCCAATTTTGTCTTTCACAGATTCCATCTATGAAAGACCAAAAAGGATGCAACAGATCAAGAAAAAGGGACAGAAAGCCCACAGGACACCGTAAAATACAAAACATACGAATCGGCCTCAAGGACCCTCCGCGGAAAGGTCGTTCCTCTTGGGTTGATTTTGAGAAGGTGCTCAAGCATCTCAAGACCACCTGTCCTGCATCGTTGCCAGACTAAGGAGAGACCAGAGCTCTACACTTGATCTTAGCCAAAAGGCCAAGAAGCGATCTATACTATACTATATTACAATTTAATGTTGAGGATATATTAAAGCATTCAGTTTAAACTTACAATTTAGCATACTATAACATACCTATAAAACCATGGTCGCCAACGCCTTAGTAAGGTACGGTACATAGATAACATACCACGGAAAATATTGGCTTCACATAAACTGACTTCTAGTTGTTATTCATGCTAAAAAACGATCGGAAAGGATGATATTGGATAGTTACCCTTTTCTAAACCACTAAAGAAATATAAAAACAATTTTTTTTAAAGAAACCCAGCCTTGTTAATCCTGCAAGGATTTACGACGGTAAAAATGACAAAAAAACCCACAAAAAACGTACAAGCAAACCAAGATTAAATGCTTCAAATAGGAAAAAAAGGATATTTCATTAATTGATTAATTTTCGGATTATTGATGTAAAATTCTTCATGTTATGTAGTTATCCTTGCCCTTTCGGGGTAAAAATGATGTTGAAAAATGAAAAGTATTTCTCATCTGTTTTGTGAACAGATGAGAAAAAAATATGCCAGGGACTAGAACCCTCTTCGTTCCAGATGTAAGCGAGAATTCTCTCACTTAAATGCTAAAATTTACAGTTGTAACCTGTGAATTAGAGTATATTTTCAGTCGAGTAGCACGTTTATGATATTCGTCTTTTTTATGACCTCAACATTAAACTTTTTAGCCAACAGGAAATGTGCAGATTATGCCTGTTAAGTCACTTTTTCGAAAAACGGAGAAGCAAGGAAATCAGAATTGAGGATTTTTTAACTAAAAACTTGACTCAAGACCAATTGTAAAAGTTGCTTAAAATATCTGAGATTTTTGTAGGGTGTGTTTGTAAATTTATTTTGGTCATCAATTTTTACCATAGCTCTTCAATTGCTTTGATGATGCCGAATTCTGTACGTGTACGATTTACTTCGAATATTGCAATAGGTGAAAACCTAATTAATGATTCATTCTACACTGTGAAGATGGAGCCTGCAGTCTACGGTTATGAACAAGCTGGTCTTTATTTAGAATTTTGGTTTTGGAGCATTCCCATTAGAGATCGGAACATTGGATATCAAAATATCAAAGATAATAATAAAACATTGCAAAAACTCAAACCCACGTGCTTTCTCAATTAAACACTGATTTTTAACTACAGAGCAAACCTTCAAATATAGTGTGTCTAGTTGGGAAACACATAATCGATGAGGGCTTTATTACAAAATTAATCCGAAGATAGATATATTCAGACTTAAGTGTAGAAAGGGTCCTAGCAAGCAAAGCTTGTACAAGAGACATTAATGTAGGAATAATACTCATACCAGATATGACAAAAATGGGACTATTTCTCACCACCACCTTTGTACTGAAGATTCATTTCTTTGCAAATTTCAGTAACCATGGTTTCCTTTAACGACATTACACTGATTTTTGTTGCGCACTCACGAGGCGATCCCCTAAAATTTACTATATGTCTTAACAATATTTCGTCTTGTTAAGACATTTAAGACAAAGTAATTTTTATCAAAATAGCGATATCTGATCCAAGTAGAAAGATGTTTGTTTAGCCTCCACACCACGTCAGGGTTGTTTCTGAGTGGAGGCTGTTAGTAAGGAAAGAAGAGTCTCTCGGTACTTGAAGTTCAAAACAATGATAGTACTTGATGCAATCCAAATTTGCTTTAGACATACTACTACTACTACTACTACTACTACTACTACTACTAATAATAATAATAATATGGTCGATGAATATGTAACATGTGAAATTATTTCCTTTGCCAACTGCGCTTCTTGTAACTAATCTCCCTATAAAAATATGTCTAGGCAGAATTTTTGTCGGGGAGATATTTGTTTGGGAGACTTTTACCCAAAAGCTTTTGACAGGAAGATGTTGGCCATTTTGGTAGTAATCTTTCAGAAACAGTTCGTGATGGAAAGAACTTCACAAGTTACATGTAGATGTAAAAATATTACTTCTGAAGCAAAATTGAATTGTATTAAGTAATATGATAGTTCATAATAATCATTAACTTTATCAGTAAATAACTATTAAAAAACATAAAAGCACTACATATTCTATATTAATAATGACAAAGAAAACTTTTTAAATTTTTTTTTAATCCAAACATGTACAATTAAAAACCTCATTAATCAAGCTAATTTACATTGCCTTGCACACCTTACAAATTAAAAACGACGATAATTCAGGATTTGTCTATGGCAGGTTTTTACGAAAAAATAATAATCTGTCATGGTACATATTTTATAGTATGTAGTTCGAATAATTGTATGGGAAAACCTAGTGGAAAGGAGTGTTGCACATTTTACAACAAGCAATACAAGATTAAGATAGTAGTATCATATTTCTATAACAGTATTTATTCTGTAATGTAATTTGATTTTTAAAAATTCTGCTTTTTTCGCCGTACGAGTTATGATGAGATAAGTGATTGTTTATGCTGATAAAGTTTAAGGTATACTTTTCTTGTTATATATACACTATATTTCAGTACAGGATACTGAGGGTGTATGTGTAGTAGTGGCCCTGCCTAGTGATATTTTCTTTTGTTTTCCTTCACTCTTCCCAAAGCCAAATTCGACCCTCTGCCTTCACCACGTCTTAAGAGAAGGAAAGAAAGAGATAAATAAAGGTACCGAAATAAAAAGACCATTGACAGAGTGTTTATAAGGTTGAAGATTAAATTTATTCGAAAAGCTGAGGGATAGACGCAGTTCCAAAGTTGCGACGTACAATGATAAGTGCTGGTGGAAGAGCTAGATGCTTCCATAACTGGATTTAAGGCAGTACTGGAGCAGCATTAATAGCAAAATGTAAAGACTAATTCACTCCCTGCAACTATAAAAGTTAGCTGATCTTTTTCCTTTTATAAATTTTTTGTTGATTTTAAAGCCAGTAAAGAAACCTAAGGTAGATGATACTCAATATTATTGAAATGTTTTTACTCTTATTAGAGTGGACAGGATTTTTCAAATCAGTCGAGTTATTCTCGTATTTATCACTAATTTGTTTAATCAAGTCAAAAACTGTGGTCAAATTTCAAACTACGCTCAGTTATTTTGCTCTTTAGTACTTTACCACTTTTAACCGCACGTAAATATTCTGTGGAATTTTGTTCAAATATTCTTTTTAGTTCTCTACTACGTACAGGCTTACATTCACTACATGAGAGCTCTGTAACAATATTGCTGTGTTTATCCTTGTCCATTAGTCTCTTTAATTAAACAGGGTGTCACATTAGATTTTATTTGAGTACACGTACAGAAATTTGTCTACTTGTGGAATGTTACATAACATTTCCCAAACACCAGAGACTGCCATATTCCTTGATTTTTTCCCGTACCTTTTCTGAACCAGTTTTACCTTATCGGCTGTGGGTATTTCTTCACATATCCAAAATCGTTACTTTTGTTGTAATCATCTGATCTCATAAAATCTCTGATGTGTCCATTTTTTCTCTGTAATCCGGAAGAAACACTTACATGTCTAGCATCCGATGGAAAAAAATTAAATTGTTGTAGAGTGACAATTCGTATGAGAAAATTTATAAATTAATTTGTATGCGAAATTCCGTAAACACGGATAGGCAAGCGTCTGTACCAGAGCAAACGAAATAATTGTCCCAGCCAACAAAAGGGAGGCTGAATCAACTGGAGGTGAATATATATAAAAGAGAGCACAAGCTCATTTTGTTGCAGTTGGCATACTACTGAGTTTGAGCCGAGTTTGTACTACCGAGGTTGCACATATTTTTATCGAGTTTATACCGAGTTTGTACTATCGAGTCTGTACATGTTTTTCCGAGTTTGTACATGATTTCGAAGATATGATTGAAGTAGGAGAGAAATCAATGAATTAAAAAGATCAAAGAAAGTGCTAAGTAAAAAGATTCAATAACAAAAGTATTAAATGGGCTTGAAAGCCTTGCTTAAGATGAAAGACGAAAAAGAAAAGAAAGCTGTAGTGTCATTTTTATCCATGAACGTGTTTTAGTCTTCAATATTTGTAATAATAAAAAAAAACGATGTTCCCCATTAAAGGTATACAAATTATTAATTATTTTAGGGGGAAGGGAGGGGTCATGAATGAAGCACTGCTGGGACTTGATTGTTGTTCTTTCTTTGTTTCTTTAGATACCTGTGAAAATAAACCTAAGTACTTTTTGCATTGGACTTTTTTTAAAAAATGAATGGCATTTATTTTTACAGAACTTCGCAATATTTTAGAAATAAAAATAGTGGGGTATAAAATCAAAAAGGCCTGGACATTGAACATAAAGGGCACCTAGACAACAGGTTACCACGTAAATGCTAGATGAAAAATGTTAGAGTGGACAAAAAAGCTGATACAGATGTGGGATCGACGTATGCAAAACAATAACTTTGGAAAGAGAAGATACAAAATCCCCAACTTGGCAACAATGATAGACAAGAAGAAGAATGATTCTAATGATGGGGAAAGTGTGAAATAATGTTCTCTTTTTCTTTTAACAAACTGAAATTGAAAATGATAAATGATTAAATTACCTTTTCGTCACAGGAATCGAATTCTTGCTTTGAATACATGCATTGCATTGACCAATTTCCTTATCTTCAAAGTCAGTTGAGTTTGGTTCATCCCTACCATAATGAATTTGATAAGGGAGATTTGACAGGAATATCTTTGTCGTCTTTCAACTGCATTTTTAATGATTCCAGGCTCTGTCAGACACAAAATTACAGCTGCGCTTTCATTACATGATCGACTCGACTAACAATTTTAGCTGAATTACACAAAATCACTGAATGTTACCTTCGGTTATTTATTCTTCTTAGTTTGCATATTGTAGGTTGCATTTTGGATAGAGGATATGCAACGTTTTCGTTGCTCAGTAGCCTAATCAACAATAACAATAACTTTTGCAACAGTCATTGTCTTGCCAACAATAACAACAAGAGAAGTAAAGAAAAAACAACAACAACCCGGTCTTCGATGCAGATAACAATGCAGTGCATGTCAAGATGGGGTTTTTTCAAGGTTTTGTCGAGGCACAAGAACGTTTTGGTGCTTCAGCCTTACAGCCATATTTTACAGTCGAAAATATCTTTTCCAGAGGAAGTGTGTATATAAATGCTCAGCTAACCACAAACACCATTGATTTCTTCGTTAGTTTCTCCGTTAAAGAAGTTAAACGAACCTTCACTTTTTGTTTGAGCCTCATTAAGTGATTATCATCTTTGAATGAGGTTGGTAAGAAATTGCTTGTGATGGCGTGGGTATGTCTGTCTAATTTACGATGTTGGACCAGAAACATTAGGGTTCATTTAATTTAAATCTGGGACTACTGAGTTTATACATGTCTTTCGGAGGTACATTTGAGGAAATAAGACAATAATATAAATGTCAAATTAGTTCGAAAGATAATCAAACTGGTAACTGTATTACCAAAGATTGACGAAGTAACGAAAAAAAAGGTATACGTTAACGTGTATAAATGCTTGCATGGCGACACTTGTGAGTTTTTTTCAGGGATATTTCGAAATAATGAGAAACAATACTCGAAACACTGGACAAATACTTAGAATTCCTAAAATAAGACTTGAATCCACTAAAAAGACCTTTTGGTTTTATGGGGCAAAATCCTTCAATGAATTGCCCATTAAGACCAGAAGTGCCCCAAGTCTTAAGGAGTTTTTAACTAACTTCTTTAGTTTGACAATTATTCAACATTTATATATATATATATATATATATGTATATATATATATATATATATATATATATATATATATATATATATATATATATATATATATATATATATATATATATATATTTTTATATT
>RDPX01000142.1:1465090-1483330 GCA_003991215.1 Morbakka virulenta
CATGCATCGCCACAAACTCTGTTGTCAGAACTCGTGCCGGACAAGGTCTTACTTAAAGCGTAGTTTGTTGAGTTATTGATCGTTTAATGTGCTTAAATACAACAGGAATTTGCAATAATAAAGAAAGACTATTGTAATACCAGTAGGGAGAGAGACCAAACCCGACGCTAAAAATCTGGAAGTGAGAAAAGGAAAGCAAAAATAAACGAGCAAAAACTTAAAATTTTCAAGTTAAAAACCTGCAACTGAATGTCAGCCAATTAAGCTGGAGTCTACATTTCAGGATGGACAGGCTCACAATTGTAGTACAGCTGAGGAACAACATGCAGAACTTGCGACTACGAGAGATGCTATAGCCGTAGAAGCAGCTATTTCCTCGACTGTGATGGTGAGTGACTAAACTTAGAACAACTGTTATTCGAACGATATTGGATTGTGGCCAAGTAGCATTTGTGATGAATTTCGCATTTGTAATTTTTGTAAATTGAAAAGTATATTTGCAAACAACAGAAACACGATAAAGATCATTGTTCTTTTTTGCGCGTACTTGAGCTATCAAATTCGAAATTTTCGGCTAGAAAATATTGTGTTTGTTTATTCATCAAGTCCTTTTACTTTTATTTTTAATTGTCCAATTAGCAAACAGATGACATAGTATTTGTGCAACGTATTTTACAACTTAAGGAGTATTTTTCGACGTTACCTCAGAGCGAGGTGTTTGTTTACATGAAGATGGTGTGTTTTAATAAGGAAGAAACTAATTGAAGGCGTTTTCTCTTTAGGTACGTGCTACCAACTGGACCAGCTGAGCACTTGTGTACCGATATAAAGTCACACAGATCCAAGTATTGCCGTTTTGGTTCCAGATTTTCTACGCGAGAAGTCTACCGATGTGCAATACTGTAGCGAGCAATCATATGACAATGCAAGCAACATGTCAGGAAGGTACAAAGGTGTGCAACAGCAAATAGAATATGTCTGTTTAAAGGCAGATTATTGTCATGCTGTACACAATTTTGAAAATCGGTCGCATCATGTGCCGTGGAATCGAATAAGAAATCCGTTGCTTGATACAGGGAGTGTATAAATTCTTTCACTACCCCACACAGCTATTGGGATAGCAAGAGGATATATTATCAAGACATAAAAGAAGCTTTTGGTTGTCAAGTGACTGTCAACTACTCGGTGGTCAGTGTGTCATGATGCTGTTCGTGCTCTTACCTCAGGATATAAGGAACAGATTAAACTATTGAAAGAAATAGCAGATAGTGCAGAAACCCGAGGTGAGGTTAAGTCATAAGCAACAGGGCTGGTTAACCAATTATGCCAGCTGGAAAGGTCAATTTTCCTTCAGTTGTGAAATACAGTTTTGGAAATGGTTGACCAAATAAGTGCTCTATTGCAGAAGGAAAGTTCACCATTAGATAATGCCGGGCGTTTATTTGAATTGTTACTGAGTTTCATTCAGAGTTTGCATGCCAGTTTTTAGCATTTTGAAATTGTTACTTAGGAGGAAACTGGTAAAAATATGTGCCAGTGTGAAACACAGATGTAGAGAAGAAGAAAACACTTTTATGATGTATTGGTCAGTGTGGATACAACGGGGGATTTCAATATGTCGCCGGCGGGTTCTTTAAGGACCAATAATTGTGTTTCCTTTATTGACTACTTATGTACAGTGCTCCGAACTCAAATGGAAGCGTATATATCACTGAGTGAAAAGTTTGGCTTCCAAGCATACATCACCGAATTAACAAAGGAAGGGTTACGTGAAGCTGCAGCAGATCTAGTCCATCATTATTCAGAGAAGCTGGAAGAAGAGTTCGAGTCTAAAATTGTTCATAGCGCGTCATTATTTAAAGGGCTTGTACGTTCTGATGCGTTAAAACTTTCAAAATTCTTTGAAATTCATCTGTATTAGCAAATAAGTAAACATGATTTGAAGGAAGCATTTCCAAGTGTAAATGTCATGTTCAAAATGTACCTTTGCCTATTTGTAAGTAACTGTATAGGGGAAAAATCATTTTTAAGGTTGATTCATCCCATTTTACCTGAGGAATACTATGGGACAGAAAGGTTGACATTATTAGCTATTATTGCCATAATAAATGACTTGCTTAAGAGCATTGACGTCGATGGTGTTATAGAAAAGGTTTTTAAAGGAAAAAGCTAGGAGGAAGGATTTCTGAGCTAAATATTGCACTGATAAATTTATTTTATTACTAGATAACATGCATATGTTATGCAACTATTTTTATAAGGGCATTACCTCGCTGTGCTTTCTATTAACTTTTATACACTTTGTTCAAGCGCATCGATCACTTTAATGTTACATGTAGCAAGGGGATGGAAATACTTCCTGCAACGGTGATTGCAGATTAAATATTTACTTGAAAATTTTTAAAAAATGTCTTTTTTAGTGTTTCAAAGATATCATCAAAACGCTCAAATACACTTTTGTATAGGTCTAAACATACCTCAAAACGCATAGACGTTTTAAATGTCAGCCTCAAATTATACTTAAGATATGCTTAGTTACATCAGGTGTCAAAGTTACTTTTAAAGCTATCATTTTATTCAACGATTTCTGTGTAAATCCTGTAAATATTTTGTGTGTGGAATTGTAGATCTTGGTACCTTACCTGCAAGGATTTTTTGCTATGTTTACACAGACCTCAGCAAATCAGAGGCTCAGAACATGGTCAGGCAATGTTTACATTATTGCGAAGTTTCAATTCCAATATATTTATTGGCCTTACGCTATTAAAAAGGTGTAGAAGCAAAGTACTGTAACTTATAGGTTGCATGGCCCATCAAATCTCTTTACATGACTGTTACATTGATTGAGGGCGTCAGGATAAATTCCCCATATCCTATCTACGTCAATGGAGCTATCTATAATTCTGATTGTTATACAGTACTTCGATAGTCAGAATAATATAAAACCATATTAGTCTGATGTGTTATTCTCACCCTCTTCACTAAAACATGCTGGCTATTGCAAAGTGCAGGGCATGGAAAGAGTGTGTAACGTATATTATGAGGCCATTAGATAGTAGTTGAACTGATTTGATATTAAATGATCAATTAGTAAGTACTAAGGTGGTGTCCGCGCGACGTCATTTAAGAAACTCACTTATCTGTACTGGGATATCACAATGCCGTTCAAACTAATTAGTAAACGTGATGCTCAGTTGAGTCAGTCAATCCATTTTCATGTTCGTCTTTCTCCATTAAATTTCTCCGTAAATGCCTAGCTTTTCACCAGTATTTTAGACCTGGGATTAAGTCTCAATAGAACTAAAAGCACACAATTTTGACATCAACAGAACTCCGCGCATTCCAGTCGGCCCAGGGTCTCGAACCCTCTAAAACTGGCACTGGCATAAACAGAAGTTGTTATAGGCTTCAGACACCAATTATGCAATCATATTTTAAGCATTAGTTATTTTTAAGAGGTTTTCATTTAAAATTAACTTGTGGACCCTTGTGGATTTAGTTTTAAATGAACCCCCAAAATCTCTTTTAAGATCTAGGCTTTACTATCATTCCTTCCAACTTAGAAACAAATCCTTGCACATGAAGATGCTACTATTCTTCACAAACAAGGTACATGTACAAAAACATATTGAAAGCTGATAATGTTGCAACAGCAGATTGGAGAACAGAACAGAACAGAAGGTTGGTAAATCTCTAAAAAGTGTACTTAAGAGACAGTTCTCCTGTCGAACTGTAATTACTCTATACTCAAATAATAAAGATAAAATCTCTGAAAGCAGAAAACTCTCTGAGAATTCTCCAGCCTGGAACAGGTAGAAGGTTACAATTTTCGATTTCTCCCTGATAAGTCAGATCGAGCATGATAAAAAATAATGTGTTCCTACACCAAAATCGATACCAAAACAAATGCATGGCGATTACACTCGCTTTCATAGAAACAGAAGTAAAAACACTCTCGGTACTGGCTCCTTTTAACCTATATCAACCCACCAATGGCAAAGATGTTCTTCAGTTCATAATTTATCCTTCTATGTAGTCAATGACCTTCGCAATATAGGGTTATGTCTTTTCAAGCAATTGGTTAGGATAATTCTGAGCCTCTTTTGTTCGTCTTTTTAGGAAGAGACCATTTCTCTTCAAGAACATCTACACCCATCCATTACTGATTACAAGCATCTTTCTATTTGTATCTATAGAATTAGGTTTTTTCCTGGAGTTTTAATGCTATTGCATTTATCTATTTACAAGAAATAGGCAAAAAGTTCTGTTTTTCTGAAATCCATTCAGATAAAGTATTCTTTGTTTCAGCGTCTGTAACATTTTTTGGCCTCCACATGAAAGCAGTTTTTTACCTCCTGCTTATAACTTTCATGTTGTTTGTGTTGCTTCTACTTTTTTCTTTTCTGGATTTCCATTTATGAATAGTCTTTAGTGTTTTCTCGTATTTTCATCCGGTAGTTTTATTTCTGTTTCTCTGGGCAACAACTTCCAAAATAAAGTCTGTTGTTTGCCTTGATTCATTTTCTACTCTTTTATAAGGTTAATCTTATATATTCCTAAGTATCAAGTTCATTCCAGGATAAGATACAAATAGTTCTATAGGACAATGACATTACTACTCTTTATTTTAGTTGTTTGATTACAATTTTTAGCAAGATTAATTCATGTTGTTACATTTAGATCATTCAGGAAGTTCTTATGACAACAGCATGGCATACTATCAAAATCAAACATCAAAAGATTTTTTTTCAGCTAATACTTAATTAAACGAAAATTAACGTAAATAAGAAAGTAATAGTTACTAAACTATAAGGAAATATAGGCGATTTTTTCCAAAATCCAAAAACAACATCACTAAATTTCCTAAATATAAGAACTAAAAAAACTATAATGGGAATGCTGTTTGCAAGGTATGCAGGAATACATATAGTGGGTTGAGGACTAAGAGCGTGAGGGTAGCTTAAACAAGAAACCAATTCATGCTTATACTAAATGTGTCCTAAACTAACTCAAAATGATAAACAAAAGTACTAAATATTAAGCGAAATGCCAGGTCTCTTTCAAAAATCAATTGTCAGCTTACACAAAATGATTAATTGTGATTTGATTATGATCATCTGAACTAATTATGATGAGGAGCAGTGGCTTAGTGGTTAGCGCAACAACACAGTAACCAAGAGTTCCTGGTTCGATTCCCCGAGCTGGCGAGGAGAATTTGGAACTTAACGAAGAAAAAAGCCATTGGTTGGGGTCAGGAAGAGCATCCCGCCAAGAAATTCCTCACTGCCAAATCAAAGTCCCTCTCAAGGGCACCGTCTGAGCCCCAATTGCTGGGGGAAAATGACGTTAAAACTAAAAAAAAATCTGAACAATTTATGATGACAGCTTCTCCACTTTCTTCTGCTTTCCACTCAGCTTTAATTTTTTTTTACAATTATCTGTTTTGAAATGTTTATAATGCCTTATATCAGTTAACGGTAAGCAGGTTTTGGTAATCAGAAACTTAAACCCACGTTGCTAATAGTAACATCAGCAAATGGGTCCACTTCCAACTCCGTCATTAAGAATGATGAAAATTACTCCCAAATGGAAAATGTTTCAAGTTTCTTTAATGACCAGTTAGTTGAACGTATAATGGTTATAACGAAAAATTCCTATTTGCTGGTACCTTTAATTTTTGTGTACTGTGACTGGAAAAAAAATTCATAATAGTTTCGGTTGATTTTGCTCGGAAGGCGTTCCATGTCAGTGAAGGGTTTTGATCAATTGGTAACTTGTGTTATTACTGTTCCAGTTTTTCTTGTTAAAACATAAACATAAACTTTTTAGAAAGTCATAACCAGGAAGCGATCTTTCTGGTTTTCTTGTGTAAAATAATTGAAAGAAAGCATAGCTTCATCATAAGATCCACAAAGCGTCACAATGATACTTCTTTTGTCATTTCCATCCATTCAATATACTTTTTTTCTCATTTTCCATTCATGGCTATGTTTTCTTTTTGAACCAATTTTTTTCGGTGTTTGGTCAATGCTAATAATACACTTGTCAGCTATGCCATGTTGGAATAACTCTCGTGAAACCTGACTTCTCATTTTAATCAACAAACCAGAGATAGTTACAGTTATAACTAGAGGTACTTACAGCTTATAGTTAAAATCTGCTTTTGTGATAAAGTGCTCGTACCCAGAATTAAGTGTGACCAAATCACAATACTGAACGAATTTGGTTAAATAAGAACTTATCAAACCCAATAATGTACCACAGATCACATAAACGATGATAACAGATGGACCTTTTTGAATCTATGAGATGTAATCTATTATCCAACTCTTCATTCAAGAGTAACGATCAACCCTGCATTTCACAATTTTCAAAGCTTATGAATCTTCTACTTTTCCTTTGACTCTTTGGTCTGGTTACCTCTTAGTATTTCCTGACTGAAGAACGTATTTCTTTCTTAGCTAAAGTTCAAACTTTTACTTTAAACTAATAGACTGTGTCAGTTGCTTCGCAGAAGGCTACAAATTTGGCGATTTATTGTTTGTATTATTTTTGATACACAACAACTTTATTTGTGAAAATTCTAAACTTTATGGACTCAGAGGAAACCATAGATGTAAGAGCTTTATCATGTCATGAGTCGTAAGCTTTTTTTTCGAGCTGATTTTCGAGAGATACTTCTCTCATCGTCAGGCTAAGCTTGATGATGGGAGAAGTATCTCTCGAAAATGATACGACTCATGACATGAGAAGGCTCTCACATCTGTAACTTTATTTGTTTTTGAAAAAAGGTTTTGCATTCTCTCAACTGATGCACTCAAGATATTTTTCTTTGATCGACTCACAATCTCTCAAAGTTTCAGTTTCTTTTGAATCTTGTCTTGAAAAGTACTGTTGAAACGACATGGATAAGTTGTTGTGAATGCTAACATAATATAAAGTCTCACTTATAAACTCTGGACGTTTGTACACTCTTAAACTCTTTTAAATGGGCTTATCTTTGATGTGTTATAAAGGGGTAGGCTAAAATGAATATATTATAGGCAAATATTATGAAACTCGGGGTAGCCAATACATACTCAACTGTTCGACACGTACCGAAAATCTTAACTTTAAAACCTGCAACAAAACTTAAACCTGGGACACCTTGTCAATTAAAACGGAAATTATGGGAGAACCAAAACCAATAGTTGAGGGGATGTTAATGCAAGGAGGTGGAATTGAAATATCATACCGCTATTTTGTTTACGAGCTGAAATGTCACAAACACAGCATACTCAGAAAACTGAATCACTAAGGTAAACAATCTAAGCAAAAACAAACACTGAGCAATGAAAGCCTTTCCTTTTTGTCGTTGCTGTTTCTCTTGCAGTGAATTTGAAAAAAATCAATGTATACTATCATGGTTTTCAATCAAGTGGGCTCCTAAACGAAAAAGTTATGAGAAATGAGAAATGGGTGGCTTTTATTCATCGAGCTTATAAATAGGTGAGCTAATCAACAAGTTGACTTGTATCCAGGACTTTATCTTAATTATTATTAATAAAACAATATAATGAAAAACTTTTAAGTTTTCGAATCCTGTTATTTTCTATCGAATAGTATGATTAATGTCATGCATTCCTCTATATTGCAGTGTACAACCTTGGCTTTTTTCTCAGAGTCAATTTTTAAGATAGAGAGTTATTTTCACTGGTAGAAATCTCCTTAGACATCTATTGATTGGAGACACACGAGAGAAAAATATTAAGCAGTTCAATTATCAAGTGCTGAAAAGATTGTAAAATCGTATGTATTTTTTACTCCGCTTGAAGGGGTCAATGTCCACTCTTACACTGTGAAATGGGAACCGAATGCTTGGCAAAAAATAACATTTAAAGAGTACGACAACCCTTTTGCAGTTGTAAATACAAACAGTGTTACAAAGTAAAAAAGTCACAGTAATAGTTGGTCGCGTTCCACGAGAACATGCAAAATATGTTTGGTATGCCACGAAGAAAGGTGAAAATTTTATAGGTATAGTTCATTAAGATAAAAGAAAAGACTTCTTCATTGGCCTAAAAAGAACTTCAAATAAATGCTAAAATGAAACCACATAAGATGCAAAAGATAGATTATGAAATATGTCTGGAAATGTGGATGAATTTGATCATCCCGTAGATGGTGACTACAAGGATGATTCAAAGATTTTTGAAGTGTTGGACATTATAGAAGGTTATGAGGACGGGTAACAGACAGAGAATAAAGATGATAAGAAGGAGATAATTTATTTGCAAACTTCATCTCAATGCATAGAAAATACGTCAATATTTGTAATAATGACCAGAGTTCATACTGTTGAATTTCACCAATATATTAAATGAAGTTTTGTATCTGTTGTCAGAGTGCATCATTTTTACAAAAACATTTAGAACAGCGTTTGTTGAGAATATCCAATTCTCTCTGATTCTTTGGTACGAGTGACTGAATGATATTTCGAAAGAAAAACTCCAATTGATTTTAAACGTAACAAAACTGAAAACTAGCAATATATTGCGAGATCGAATTCACATAAAGAAAGCTTAAAAAGTTAAAAAAGTTGCTTATAATTATATTGCTCTAAAAGAAAATACAAATTTATCAACCAATCAACGATACAGAATTCAATACGTAAATAGAATATTGTCCAATCGTAGTTGAGAATTTCCATTACGAATCAAGGTAGTGCCTCCGATTAATACTTGAATACGTTAAGCTATTTCCTGGTCTCGCTTTCGTAAGGAGACCTTGACGTCAATATAAATGAATAATTTAATCTAAAGGAAATAAGACTTGGTAAAATTTGCATCCGAACTGCGCGCGCACTGGGAATTCTGGAAAACCCAACACCGTTGTAGGAGTGAGATTTTATTAACAAGATAAAAGAGAACAAGCGAAGCTGTGTGGTGATTATTGCCTTTGAATCGAACTTTTTTTTGTACTGAAATGGAGTGCTAATAGAAAGAGGCTTATTCAAAATCTTTGTTTAAGAATAAGAACTTATCAGAGAGGAAGGTAAAATTTTTAGGGTATTTACCATAGATAGGGATGTTATAAGACATTACACTATTTCCTCAATTATCTTGTCAATTTGGAACAAAGCGTACCCGGAAAGAGAATGGATTTTCTAAAAGGTAGGGTAATTGATTTTTTTAAGCAAAAAAACCAGTTGAGATAAAGATCCAATTTGGGTCTTCTTGACAAAACAATATCACGTGATCATCAGATATACATACCACGTCAGCATTTGGTATGGAACATGGGTATACTGCGTCTTTTAAGCATATTAATATAGTGAGGCCTGTACTGAAATAGTCATTCGTTTTTATTTTGTTTGTTGTATCTTGTCATAACAGAATTTTGACTAGAAATGTTACAAAGGCATCTGACTGATTATATCAGAAACTTAACGTTGTCTTCTTCTAATTAATTTATTAAATATCTATACCAACAGTGGGTCAATTTAAATGAAACACGGATACTCAAGAAAAGCAAATAAAAGTATGTCAATATTAAGGATGAAAATAAACAATACAGATAAATGAATAGTAAACTTCAGAGTAAGTCAGACAAAGAAAGACGTAAATAGTGATTTAATTACTGCTGAAGACGTTTTTGAGATTGAAGTGAACAGTTTGCATTATCAATTAAGGGAACAGAGTTTGATGATTCAATAATCTAGAAACAATAAAAAAAGAAGGATGAGAAAAATGCTATTTAGAGCCACTTGCTATAGCGAAATGTTTCACAATAGACATGCATAAGGTGTAGGTTATATAAAACAATAAGTAGTAACAATATTTTAGATGGTGGCTAAAATTAAAAAATCACAAGAATGAAAAAGAAAAAAAAAAGATATTCTAAGAGAGTAAGAAAAGTAAAGTGTTGGAAACTTTAGAAAGGTATGGTTTTGAGTGTGCAGGGTAAAGGTAACTTTAAATTAAATAGATAAATTAAATTGTAAATAAAAAATAATAAATACATAAATACATAAATGCATAAGTATATAAATATATAAACATTTATATACTAAAACATTTGTTTATTTATGTATTGAAATATATATATATATATAAAGCCGCCGGAAGTTCAGAAGAAAGTTTATAGTTTATATTGAGTTGACCGAAAAGGATTTCAAGACAAGATTTAACGGACATAAGCAATCGCTAAGAAATAACAAGTGCAAAAACAGCCTAAACCTTTGATCGTACGTATGAGACCTGAAAGGAAAGAATATCACCCCCACCATGAAATGGTCGGTAATCACTCACGCCCAACCCTATACAGACAAGTCGAAAAAGTGCAGCCTTTGTTTCCTGGAAAAGTTCGAGATCCTTAATTATGCTAACAAAGAGGAACTGTTGAACAAGAGTAGTTAACTCATTGCAAAATGTAGACTCTTAAATAAATTCCTGTTAGCTAATCATAAATCAAAGGACTAGGTGTGATAAAGCAATTAAAAATCTTTTTATTACTGCACATTCAATTATACCAATTATGTCAATCCCATGAAGGTAATTTGATATCTTCTGTAATTTATTCTAGTTATAACTAGATACCCTAGACAAACATGTTCATTTTGTTTAGCTGACGATTGTGTAAAAAGGAAACTGACATTTCTAAACTAAGTTTTGTTGATTTTTTTGTCGTTCACCATATGATAGCTCTAATATTCTTATATTATTGAGCACTGTCGATAGCTAATTATTACTTTGATACTGGTATATAAATAAATATCTACAAATATTTATAAATACTTGCAGAATAAGCAGTAAATAAGTGGCTTTATAATGCACTGCTCTACCAAGACAAAATTGTTGCAGTATCTGTAATATTTCAATGCCCTTTCAAGACAAGATAGAGGAAGAGGAAGATAGAGAACAATTTGAAAATCTTAATATATATGTTAATGAAATGTCAATGAAAACTTTTAGCTCAATTATCATTAGAATTCTTGCGAACGGTAAAGAGAATTATCCTGGTTGCATGAATTAAATTGTAATGGAACATTTCAGGAACATTGCTTCCTGGATTAAAACTGGATTAAGCTAAATAAGGAATGGCTGATGTATGCTAGATTAGTGCAGCACAAGAACAGCCTCCAAGTACAGTGTTAAATTCGTTCCAGACAGGACAAGGAATCCATTACAGAGGTTGTTTAATGAAATAGGGAAACTGTATGACACATCGTCAGCGAATATAGTAAACTTGAACAGCGAGATTACAAGAGACGACACGGTAACTTCGCTGAAATAATTCACTAAAGACTATTTTGGCTACTCGATGTTAAAAGAAGGGAGAGTTGGTATGAACACAAGCTTGGTAGTTTTGTAGAAATACAGAAAATTAAACTGGTATGGAACTTCAACGTGGAATATATCTTACGTCACCAAACTATGGATATTGATACTGATATTGATTAGATATTGATATTGATATTGATATTGATATTAAAAATCACAGATATGATGTTGCTTTTCTCAACAAGGAAAAAAACAACTAGTACGATAATTGTTACGGAACTTTACGGAACATTACGAAACAATACAGAACATTATGGAGCATTTGTCTACCTTTTAGAAATCGCAAAAAGGGGATTGGGGGATAAAGACTAAAAACAAAAACTCATATGATGCAAAAATGCCAAAAATTACTTTCAGGTCACCCTTGGGCATGGTGTAGCACCTGCAAGCTACCCCGAGACTTTAAAGTAACAAATAAGGCTTAATTTGTCTCTTTTTCCCCTAAGTTAGGAATACCAGGTTGACACCTGACGGGCTCAGCTTGTCTCATAGTCAGGAAGGGGTGTTTAGCTTTGGGTGGCAACCTTCCCAGAGATGGTATCTTGATCAAAATACCGGTGGTGATATAACCTAAAATCCACGAAGCCTTAATTTAGTGAAAAATGTCCAATCTTTATTATTCTGATAATCGTGTTAATGAGAATGGAACTTTGTGTGAAGGCTTCTCGCTCGGCAGGTGTTTGCTGACACAGCAGCGGGGACCCGGGCGTCTTCCAACTACTGCTAGGAAGAAGTGATTTAAGGAAGAAAATATAGTAGTAATGGAGTGCTTTTTTCCATCAAATTCTGTCGATGAAAATGGAGTACCGATAAGAGGATATAGGCAGAGATTGCACAGGGAATGGCGGGAAAGAGATCCATTTGAAACAAACGTACAGCGGATTTCTGACCAGGCAAGATTGATTAGAAAAAAGGGATAGGTGACAGAGTCAGAGCTTGAAAAAATAAAGAGATCAGTTGAAAACATGTCGAATAATGTGATTGAAAAATACTAAAGAAGTTGCTACTGTTAAGAAACCTGTTATGAATATAATAAATAATGTTAATGAAATCGAGCAAGATGAAGAAGCTGAACCAATTATTTCTGATGAGGATGGTACTGAAGAAGAAAGAACCATTTTATATAAACTAAAAGAAATATATAACTTAAAAAAAAGAATGATAGAATATTATTTTTAAATTGACTTTAAGAGACTTGATGACAGTGTTCAAAAGGGTAATAAGTGTTTAGAATATTTCCGAACTTCTGTTTCTGTATGGATTTAAAAACAACTTTAATAGAAACCAAAAGAAACAAAAATTTAACTAAATCCCCACGGTGGAAAAGAAGAATAAAAGATAATATAAAGGACCTTCAGAAGAACACCAACCTACAAACAAGCTACAAAAGTGTTGAATGAAAATCTCTTGTGATATTTCGCTTGGTAATATCAGCATCTGAAGGGGTATTTTCCAAGGGGACCGTCTCTGATCATTTTTGTTTGTTTTATGTATAGTTTTATGAATATTACCAAGACTCTGATTTTAAGGAAAGTGAAAGTACATTAAAAATCGAAAGACAAAATTATAGAACTTAACCATTTACTGTTCATGGATGACTAAAAACTGTTTGCCAAAACTGAAAACCAAATTGATTATTTAGTAAAAACAGTGCATTTGTTCAGCAAAAGTATAGGGATGGAATTTGGAATTAAGAAATGTGAGGCATTTGTGGTAAAACAAGGAGGTTTAAAAGGGGATAAACGCAGGTGATGTCAAACTATCTGATGGTATTGTAGTAAAAACTATCGAAGAAGAAGGCTATAAATACCCAAGAATTCTAGAATATGATACGATCGAGGAGAGGGAGATGAAAGAATAATTTACAAAGTAGTATAAAAGGTGTGCACGAATGATTCTTTTGTCTAAACAGAATAGCAGAAGCAAGATCAAAGCTATCAATATATGAGCAGTGACAGTGTTTAGGAACGGAGCTGAAATTATCAACTGGAACTTACAAGGAAGTAAAAGATCTTAATAGAAAAGCTCGGAAATTGTTTACCATTAATAAAGAGCTTTACCCAGAAAGTGATGTAAATCGACTTCATAAATCGAAAATTGGGTGGGAGAGGATTAATGAGTTGTGAAGATGCCATCAGGAGCGAGGATAATAATTTGGGATGGTACCTAAAGAATTCAACTGATGCTCTGTTGCCAGGTGTTAAGCATGTAGGGATTTTAAACGTTGAGAAATGTGTCAAAAAGTGAGTGTTTAAGAGATTTTTGAATAAAAAAAGAAGAAAGCTTGGAGAGACAAACAAATGTATGGTCAGTTTATCAGAGATTTATCAGACATCATTGATAAAGAGGCATCTTGGAAATGACTCAGAAAGTGTGATCTAAAAATCTCGACTGGGGCATTGATATGTGCAGTACAGGAGCAAGCCATTAGAATTAATTATGTAAAGTATAGTATTGAAAAAACTGCAGATTCACCGAACTGTAGATTATGTGATCAGAAAAAGGAAACAATAAGCCATGTCATTTGCGAGTGTACCACACTAGCGCAAAAAGAGTATAAAAGGAGACCCAATGAAGTTGTACAAATGGTTCACTGGAAGCTATGTGAAAAATTTCAGTTAGAGGAATCTGAGAATTGGTACGATCGAAAACCTGAGGTTGTAGCGGAAAATGGTGATCATAAGATCCTATGAGATATGATGATTCAGTGCGATAATGAGATTAAGGAAAGGAAGCCAGACATAGTCATTAATGATAATAGAGAAAGGTCTGCAATAATTATTGACATAGCAGTACCAGGGGATAAAAGGACATCTGAAACAGAAAAACGTGAGGTTGAAAAATATTATGAGCTCGAACTAGAAATCAAGCGACTCTGGAATCTGAGCAAAGTTATGAACAGGAGTACGGTAGTTTCAATTGTTGTTGGAGCACTAGGTAGTGTTTCAAAAATATTTCCAAACTGAATAAAAGAAATTGGAATCAAGCAATGGGCATATCCTGTTCAAAAAGCTACTATATCAGGGACAGCTACAATAATTAGAAAAAAGTATTAGAAAGCTAAAATGTGAGGGGAATTGTGAGGAACCTTTGTCTTTTGGTAATAACCAGCTTCCTTATTAGACGCGGAATAACATTTGGCTGTGCTTTAAGCTACCAGTGTAATAATAATAATGATGATGACGATGATGATGAGGATCGTAATGATGTAACAATGTTTTAGGAAAGTTTTTTATCTCACTCTTGTGGCTACAGTTCATGTGCCTGTAGTCACACCTACCCTGACTTGTTGCTGAGTGGTCAGGGTATATTTCTCTATCACTAGCTGGCGATGTCTCATCCTTCCATGACAATAATAGCAATAACAACAATAATGACAATACTGATAATAATACTAATGATGATGATGATGATGCTGCTGATGATGATGATGGTGATGTTTTTCACAAAACACCCCCTAACAAAATTAGATTTAGCATGATTCAATTGTCTTAAAATATGGGATATTGCTTGAAGCTGGGGACTTAAAAAGAATTCTTGCAGAGCTTGTAATGGTTAATAATTGTAGACTGTCAGTCAAGTTTTGGATACCAGCTGTCTTGATAAGTTAACAAGTTGCTTTAGGTAAGTGTCAAGTGCATCAATAGCAATTACACTGTTTCTTTGCACTTGCGTTTCCACACATAATAACAACAATAAAAACACTAATAATAACAACAAAAATAATATAAATGACTGAGACGTTTTTATCTTTTTTATAAAAATATTCTGCTGAACCAATTTCTTTTTACACAGGGGTTTTTGGCAGATTTCATTTTTATATATAAGATAATTTCTACTTACAGCTATTTAAACTTCGCATAAATCACGTCTGAATAAATTCGCCTTATTGCTTCGGCAATAAATATAAAAAGAATATCAAACACCCATTTTTAGTTATTTACTATTAGCATGGATTTCGATTATCTTTCTGTGCTTAGTTGCTACTCAATTGTTTATTGTAATTAAAATAAGCTTACGTTTATTTCAGTCGAAAGATTTTTCTCTGACACCAACTGGACCAAGGCACCAGAATAATAATTTCTTTGTCAAGTGGGTTTGATTTAACGCAGAGGATAAAGACCCAATCGAGGAAGCCTATCACCTTGTCTTATTGGCACAGACCAACAATTAATGGATTTGAGAAAGTAGCAAGAAAGAACAAGATTACAATGAAGATTAGAGAAAAAAAAATGTTAAAATGACATTAGGGTGGCTTAATATTTTGGTTTCCAGGGGTATCTTTTCCCGACTACGACTAATTGCATATCATTCGTTAAAAAGCACATAGGAATAAAACTATTTTATTATAGCTTGCTACACACACACACACACACACACACACACACACACACACACACACACACACGTTCTTCAGTAAAGTTGTCATAAATTACTAAATCGGTTAAACAATATTTTCAAATACTTGTTTGCTTACCGATATTCTAGTATATATTATGAAACCTTTTTCCAGAACGATATATCTTTCATTTAAACGCGATATTAAACATTCCACCAAAAATAGTACAGAGAGAAAACTACACCCAGGTTAACTCTGAAATTATATGCTAACTGGTAAGAAATAAGAGCTCACATAGTTTTGCAAGACTTTTCACCTTCTCAGGTTGTATTGTTTGACAAGTTGAGTGTCGTGACAAAAATTACGTGCCATTCTACAATATCAGGTTGAAAAGTCAAACTGGTAGGAAACGTAAGTGTCTTAAAAACAACTGCGAAGTATTCTGCTTTGTAGTTTGGATTCAAGAAAAACTGTGAATGTGTTGAGAAACTCTGGATTTGAGCTAAAGCCATCTTTGAAGTTTTACATTCTGTCTGATCTCCTGGATAAACATTCCCTTAGCGATATCAGCACAGTCTTTACACTAAAGCAAGCGTGCAGGCGTGTGTTTGATTTTTAATATGGGGAACAAATAATCTGGCTTCTCTCCAGTACTCCGTTATAACGAAACATTTTGTAGGTAGTAGCAGGTCAATATTGTTTAAATGCCCAATTATAAGATTAATTCTGGAAGGCTAAAGAATAATTTTAAAAATAATGGTGATTTAAAGGCAATATCAGACTCGATCTTTTTTCCACGAGGTTTGACTAATATTGAGGATAGAATGAATGGATAAATCAATGAATGAATGAATGGAGGATACGAAGATGTCACAGGTTTTTCTATCTCGATATTATTAAACAGGTAATCGTCAGTAAGCCCAATAATCCATAATGTTATGTATTTTATTGTTCTCAAATATTACTCCAGTTATGATAACACAGCTAACCGCTGGAATTGATCACCATGGATGGGAATAAGATGTACTGAAGATCACTTTTCTCAAAGCAACGGGTAACGTTTGTGTGACACAGCTGACTTACATAAAATAAGAGAAGAGCCACTTGGAATGCTATCGTTTGAATAGCTTTTTGTTTTTTATTATTGTTTGCTTTTTAATGTTATTTTCCCTGGTAGCTGGAACTCAAACAGTGCCCTTCAGAAGGACTTGGTTTTAGCAATGACGAATTGACGAAACCAATGGCTTTTCCTTTTGTAAAGTTTCAAATTCTTTCCTCCCTCTCGGGTAATCGAGCCTGGAACCTCTTAGTTATGTTGCAACTGCACTAACCATTAAGCCATGGCTCTTCACTTTTGGTATTTAATGACAGACACGTTTAGGCATTTATTTTATCAAATAAAAAGTAAAACAAATAATATCTTTTCCTTTAAGGATAATATTATGATCCAAAACATATTTATGATTATTAGAGTGTTATTTTTTCTCAATTATTACGAGAAAAATAAGATAACATATTTGACTGTATATTTTGAATAGTGGAAGAGTAAAATTGAAGGCAAATCTGTATTTATAGAAGATTACTTGTGGACTTGTCTTGGACGTTTCATTTAAACTGTTTTGAAAATCAGGCAAATGCATTGAAAATACCTGGAGAAAACACAATCTTATTTAGTCTTAGCGTTATGTCGAGAAACTTCTTGATTACGTAATGTAGCTGACATAATATAGAATATTTGAGATTTATGGTGAGAATTCGAAGCAATGACATCTAGCACGCTTTAAACTTTCAGGACTTTCCAGATTTTCTGGATATTTCTTTTGTCTATTGTTTTGTATAGATATATTCGTATAAATAGGGACAGTTTGTGAACTCATCAGTTTTTTTAGTATTGAGATTTTGGGATATTTGATGAGATGTATAATGAACAAAGAATTCAAAACCAACAAAAAAGTCCTTGGAATTCCTTGGAACAAGATGAAAGACTCGCTATCAATCACTACACCAAAGTTGAATACTACACCACTTAATTCAAAACATGAAGTAAGGCCCCTGGGAATCACAGCACCTGCAACGTTGCAGGGCAAATGGATTTACCGAGATACATGTGATGAGAAGCTGACATGGGATGAACCTTCATCTAAAAATTCGGACACCAAGTGGAAAAAGTTCAAAGTAACACTGGACTCAGATGTTGAAGTTCCAAGAACAATCTGCTTATCTCAAGAGCCGATCTAGTACGTCGATCTTCACGCCTTTGGAGACGTCAGTATAAACGGTACAGCAGCAGCATGGTACGCGATAGTTGGGCGTCCATGAAGGCAACATCCACGTGGTGATGCCTGGATGCTGCTTAGCCAGGTGTTTCTGACTAGTTAGTAACGAATAGCCTTCGATTAAAGCTGTTCTTCCGTACCATTGAAGAAATCGATCTCGTCGTTCATGTGATTTTGAATCTGATTCGTCGTCGATTTGGAGAATTTTTTTTTAAAAATCCAACCAGGAAATGTGCATCTTCGACGCCCCTGTAGTTGGGAGAGATATTCCCGGTGCAGCCTACTCACTTGGTCTCCAGCAGCT
>RDPX01000142.1:1488038-1521903 GCA_003991215.1 Morbakka virulenta
AAACTGAATCTTTGATAATTGCAGCGCAAAATCAATCCATTAGAACAAACCACATCAAAGCAACAATTGACAAAAGCCAAAGAAACAACAAGTGTAGAATGTGCAATCAGAGTGATGAGACGATCAGTCATATACTTTGCGAATGCCCTAAGCTTGCACAGAGAGAATATAAAAGGAGGCATGATTGGGTTGGTAAAAGAATCCACTGGGAAGTGTGTCAAGTTAATGGAATAACAGTCTCTCCTAAATGGTATGACCACAATCCTCAAGCAGTAATTGAAAATGAAAAGTGCAAAATATTGTGGGACTTTAATGTCCAAACTGATCACATCATTGAGACACGTAGACCTGATATGATTGTTGTCGATAAAGACACCAAAATGTGTACCATTATAGATTTTGCAGTAGCTTACGATTCTAGAGTAATTGCCAAGGAACAGGAAAAAATTCTCAAATATCAAGACTTGACCAAGGAATTGAAGAAGCTCTGGGGCATCCCAACAAAGGTAGTTCCGATCATCATAGGAGCTCTGGGTACCCCATGAAAAAATGTTAAAAAGTGATTAGGAGAACTTGGGTTAAAAACAAGAATAGTCGAACTGCAAAAAACTACATTATTTCAGTCTACAAGGTTCCTTCCGAAAGTCCTTGAGGTTTGAGGAGTCTTGCTAACACCATGCCTCAAGAAACTCCACTTGTGCTTTGCGATCATAATTTATGTGCGACACCAATATAATAATAACATAAAATAATTAAATCAGAAGAAATGATATAATGAAAACATCCTTCAATTTAGTTATTTCACACTTATTGCTACAATATTCCAATGCAGTTACAAAAATATATTTTATATATTTATGTATCTACATGGATACATATATGTAATAATATTTTTAGCTACAACTTTTGTTTTGTTACTTCTATTTTGACCGAGAAATTGGTATGTAAAAAATCTTAGGAAACGTATTTTTCTAAGATATTAAGGGGAAGACTTTTGTCGAGTCCGAGGTATTTTGTAAAGAGAATACAAAAGAGAAATATTTTATACAAACTTTGTAATAGATCGGTCTAAATGATTTTTCCTCAGATCTACAACAATTGAAAAATTGTTCTACTAATAAAAGTAATACGTGGGAATTATTAAAATAAAAATCATATTAACAAATAATTTGTAGAATATACTGGCATATTTGGGCAATTTTGGCACATAATTTAAACAAATGAGATACGTACTGATGAAAGAATATATTTGTAGTAAATCCTTAAAAGCATATGAAATAAACTATTCATTCTTTGAAACTATAATTTTGATTGGTTTTATTTTCTGATGTGAAGTAAAGGTTAGCTTATCTAATTAGCCAAGTTTGATGTCTAGAAGCAGTACAAATGAGAATTTATTTTATTCCTTTAGAATTATTGAATACATAACGCCACAAGAGGTATAGAACTCAAACGAAATAAAACGTTAGGGCAAGAGATAAGAGTTGACTTTTCACTTAAAGATGTAAAAGTTATATGATGAAGGAAAGTACTTAGAAACAAACGCAATCTTGCTTTCAGAGAGAAGAACGTACATTCATTAAAAGCATTGAAAAGAATAATTTCAGCATAACAACTACCGTTTTTATTATAAATATTCTCTATTGTATATCAAGTGTTAAAATTTCTTGACTTTAGGAATTCAGTGGAAGCCACTGATGTAGAATATTTATTATGTCCTGAGTCGTAAGCTTTTTCAAAGCTACCTTTCGAAAGTACTCTCAAAAGGTAGCCCAGAAAAAGTTTAAGATTCACGACCTGATAAATATCCTACATCAACACATCAATGACCTCCATTGAGTCCATAAAATCAAGAATTTTTAAGGTTATTGGAGAAACATACGGAAATAATCCTCTTCAGTATTGCTGACCTCTGAAAAGAACAAATATCAAGATTGCTTGATTTATAAATCACCAAAGAGTTTCTTTACAATGCCTACATAACCGAGTGATACCGAACAAAATTCATCTTTATTGCCCAGTTGGCAAAAACAAATCTATACTAGAGCAGACAAGTCGCCAACTACTTCAAAAAAGTATTCACTTAAAACACAAGAAACTTTCGCGACTTACGGAAGACATTCGAAAAGCTGCATCACTTATTTTGAACATACTAAGCCCTGAACATTACCACGTATCAGTCTTATCAGTTAATGAAACTTTAATTTAGTTAATGGCAAAGATTACTCTCCATAAGGGAAAGACATCAAAAGAAGATTGCTTACCTGACACCAAAGTTACCCAAAGCTCTAAATCAGGCAGATAAGTTTTACTGGATTGTCGGTATGTTTACTCGGTCACAACAAAGGAGTCCCCTCCAGTGAAATGTTTGAACGTTTTTGCAGGTCCAAAGGCCATATCTGATAAAGGAAATTACCCCGATCGTTGAAACAGCAGTAAAAGAATTTTCCAATATTGAAGTTGACACAATCCGAGCAAAAACTGGTCTTACTCTTCACTCTTCCAAATTACACATTGGCAACCTCACTGAAAAAGGAAAGGTGTGCCAACAAGAGCTCAACGGAGGATGCTTCAATCTCCATCCTTCCCGCTGACAAAGACCATGCAACTCTGATCCTTAACAAAGCCGATTACATCCAAAAGTGCCGTTAACATCTCAATAATAGACCATATACCACGGTAAAGCATAATCCAATGAACGTAGTCAAAACAAAAGTAAGCAAGGCACTGATTGCACTACAGAAAAATCTTCTTCTGAATAATTACCTCTACCACAGATTGAAACCCAAAGACTCGCCTTTACCAAAGTTTTATGGATTATCAATGATGTGCAAGTCCAATGTACCTACATCAATCATAGCCTACGCTGGTAGCCCACTTTATTCACTCTATGCCACATAGCAGACCTCCCATATCCATACACAAAGATAAAGCCACTTCACTGCAACAACAGTACTTATTGTGTAGCCTTCATCAAACAACAAAGAATCCGGGCAGGTGAAGTAGTAGCCTCCTTTGATTTTCCTTCATTATACATACGTATCCCAGCTAATGACAGCTTACGAATTATCAAGAACCTACTTAAACATGATGATCCACTGACACCAAGAAATTCACTAAAGCCTCCAGACACCCTGAATTTACTACAAGCACTGCTCACAAACACATGCTTCCTATTCAACAATGACATACATACATAGAATAGCGGTGTACTCATGGGAGCTCCAATATCTTCTGTGATTGCTGGAATATTCATAAAAGCATTTGAAGCTACAGCGTTATCAACAGCAGAATAATGTGCAACTGTCCGGGAAAGATACATTGACGATATTTTTGCAATTATTAAAGAAGATCGTCTGAAAGGCCTCTTTAAGCATATCAACTGTCTTTACTCAAACATCGTGTTCACTATGAAAAGAAAAAAATGAAAGACATTTGTCTTTCGTTGATGTCTTAGTGAAGAAACAAAAAGACTGCACCATTTCTGCTACTGTCTACAGGAAACTAACTCACACAGACCTGGACCGTAAAAACACATCACACAATCCAGTTTCAGCTTGCCATAGTGTTATCACCACTCTGTTTGAAAGGTCGAGAAGCACCATTTCAGACCCGTTTGACCTCAGAAAAGAGGAAAGACACGTTTAACAGGCCTTTTTATCCAATGGATACCATACGATATATGTCCAGAAAGCATTGCGAAAGACTAATGAGTGTAATCATTAAGTCGAAAAAGAATTTGTAAAACAAACCCGTCTTCCCTATGTCAAGGGCATCAGCAAACAGCTAAGACGAATGCTCCAACAGCATAATATCAAGTATTCAGTTTTCACAAATCCACCCTTAGAATGATACTCTCAAAGCCAAAGGATCCAGTTCCACTTGAAGAGATAAACAATATGGTTTACAGACATACATTGTAAGGACTGAACGGCCCTCTATATTGGAGAATCGAAGCGTTTCTTGGCTCAAAGAGAAAAAGAACATAAGAGAGCTGTTCAAGAAGGTAAGATCAGAAGTCACGAAATAGCGGAAAAGATTACACCTTTAATTGGAAGAATAAAAGATTGTGGACATGGAAATAAATACTACAACTAGAAACATAAAAAAACATTCAGCACAGCAGTCACATGAACAACATTCAGCGCAGCAATCACATGAACAACATATCTTACATTCTTCCAGAAATATTGCTTCCAACAGTACAGAAAAGAAACACAGCAAACACAAGATAGGTATGGGGCCACTCCTCAAAATAACTCGATGACTGTCACTAAGCAAAACTGCACTATCAAAGTATAATACAGCTATACCTGATTACGTCACTAGTCTGGCAATGGGAAAGGTATCTCGAAACGTAGCCCAGAAAATTCACGACATGATAAATAACCTACAACAATGGCTATACTTAGAGTCTTTGAGTAAAATAAATACAATAAATACATCTATTGTTCTTCTTATTATTATTAATTTTATTATTATTACTATAAATTATTATTTTCTTACAACGTTCTATGCTTCGCATTCAAAAATAACGAAAGAAAACAATGGAAGATACTTACAAACTTGAACATTTTCTTTCTTTGTATTGTCGATATCACCTTTACTTCGAATTGAATTCAATATTTCATATACAAAATCTAATTGAAAACTGTCACATCTATCCTCACTTGGCCTGTCAGAAAATGAGAATCTAGTGAAAGGTAAAAATACATTGAATTTGAAGATCCTTATATTTACATCTGGATTTCAATTATCATCATAAATGACTCTAGAACCAATAAATTATATTCTTTAAAAGGATAGACGTCATTAAAATTGTAAATTAGCTCTCAAAATATGTTGTCTTACATAAATATCCAATGGATGGTGCTAAAAAATGTCGGTTGTATACATCAGGTCACAGAGGTGTTAACGTCATTAGTAAAGACAGGATCATGAAGATTAAAGAGTGCTGATTAAATCAGAAAGAAATGAAAAGAAGCAACACAAAAATTACAAATAAAATAAGTAATATCTATATAAATTATATATAATATTATATAAATTATATATAAATATATATGATTAATATGCTGATAAATAGTACACTATATCTTCTATGTGCAGATAGACACCATGCCTTTGCAGTTATTCATACAAGAACGAAGCCAAGTTGGCAAACTGGCTAAGAAAATACCTTATATAGAAATCCAAACAAAAGAATATATTGATCAATTTATCACATTGGTAAACAATCATTAGACCAATACAGATTTATGTCAACAGAAATGTGGGACGGTAAGGGTAAGGGTAATGTTTTTATCATTTATACAATATCATGTATGTGGGGCTTTTTGGACAAATTTTCAATCTTAAGAATTCTTTTTGCAATCCATTCTCTTATTTTTCTTATTCAATATCAAAGTGACTTATAAAAAACTGGCTTTGCTGTTATTTATTGAAGTTAAATCATTTTATTAGAAAAAAATTATATGTTGAAGGATGAGAGAATTCAAATGTAGGCTATTTACAATAGTTGATATAATCTCTCGATTTATATAATTCTCTTTTACTGATCGTTTAATGTATATAGATATAATATCTATCTAACTATGTACGTTAATAGATAGATAGATAAATAGATAGACAGACAGATAGATGGATAGATAGATAGATAGATAGATAGATAGATAGATAGATAGAAAGATAGATAGATAGATGGATAGATAGATAGATGGATAGATAGATGGATAGACATAGCTATGTTAAATCGAACTCAATTCTGACGTGCAAATATATGCTAAATTGTGTGGTAGACGAGGGATGTTCTTTTGTCTCAGAACTAGCCACACTGCTAATTGTTCAAGCAATCAGCTTATCACAGAGAGACGGATAGTATGTTTCAAACAGTATGCCCGAAAGATATTGTTTTCGTTTATTTATATTAATGTATTAATAATTTCTCTTGTTGTTTTGCTAGGGTGAGCCCTGGAGGCTTTTTTAAGTAAATCACCTGCTCAAATGCAAAAATACGGTCTNAAAGTGACTTATAAAAAACTGGCTTTGCTGTTATTTATTGAAGTTAAATAATTTTATTAGAAAAAAATTATATGTTGAAGGATGAGAGAATTCAAATGTAGGCTATTTACAATAGTTGATATAATCTCTCGATTTATATAATTCTCTTTTACTGATCGTTTAATGTATATAGATATAATATCTATCTAACTATGTACGTTAATAGATAGATAGATAAATAGATAGACAGACAGATAGATGGATAGATAGATAGATAGATAGATAGATAGATAGAAAGATAGATAGATAGATGGAAAAATCGCCCATGCTCTTTACGTCGAAATATAAGCTACCGGGCGTTTTTAGTGTGATTAAGAAAAATCTTTGTACATGATATAAACGTTTCAATACTACATACATTGTTATCAATATGTATGCTGTTAACTAAAAAACTAAAATAAAAAATAAATTGTTAGAAAAAGTACTGCTATAGTTACATAAAATATTTTATATAGTTTAAAGTATTTAGTTACAAGCTTTCTATTAATCATTTTCCACCCTGACTGGAACGCACTTTATTGAATACTACTTTCCTTACTTGGTTTCTATCGTAATTTTTAAAAGTCTCTCCCCAAATTCTATAGCCGAAAATATGTACACGCGTCGAGTGCCATTTATAAAGAAGAAACAAATTAAGCGTAGTAGTTTTAAGGAGTAGTAGTAGTAGTAGTAGTAGTAGTAGTAGTAGTAGTAAGCGTATTAAGCGTATTACTAGCGTAGTAGTTCTAGTTGGTTAGTGCAACTGCACAGAAACCAAGAGTTCCGGGTTCGATTCCCCGAGCTGGTGAGAAGAATTTGGAACTTTATAAAAGAAAAAGCAATTGGTTGGCGTCAGGAAGGGCATCCGGCCAAGAAATTCCTCACTGCCAAAACAAAGTCCCTCTGAAGGGCACCGTCTGAGCCCCAATTGATGACATTCAAACTAAAAAAAAGGTTCTAAGGAGCCTGTTTGTAATTTTTATTCTCATTGAAAGAAAGTTGGCAAGCTGTAGTTTACCATCCTGAGTCTTTCTTTAATGGTGGGTGTACTAGAGACACGAATATAGAGCACTAAGTGTTTTGGTTTTGTTCTGGATGACAAACTCAACTTCAATGTACGCCTTACTGAAGCAAGTATAATGCAAGAAAGAGCCTTGCTATCTTAAAATTGTTGGATTAAAAAAATTATTAAAATATTTCTGATATTTAATACAAACTTTCTGTTCGACCATACTCTACGTATGGCAATGTGATTTTTCATAAATTAAAAAAGCTTGACAAATATTAAATCTCTCTCCTTCTAGACTAGTTTAGTCTCTGGGTGTTGTAAAAGGACAAGCCGGGTCAAATTATCTCAAAGACTTGATTAGACAGTCTGCAGACCAAAGATGGTTCAGATTGCTAACTTAATGCCATACACTTCAACAATATTTGAATCTATTACCTTTAAATTATCTACAGCCAACAACATAAGTTCTCCATATGTTGTCACAAACAATCATCTCCCAGATTTCCACTTCGGAAGAACTTTAATTGAAGAAGGATTTTATCCCTTTTTTTGGGAAAACGTTAAAAAACAACTTGACTTTCCTATTACAAAAAATGCATCATAGTACCATAAATTTGAAGTCTCTTAATAATAATATATCAGGTCTTTCAATTCCTTTCCTTGATATTAGTGACGCCAGGGGAATGCCTTTAGGTCATGAAACCTAAATAAATTTCAGTAGTGTGTACTTTTCTATTCAAGTATAATTTGTCTAAGTCCAATATCTAGTTGAAATGTGGAAAATGAAGCATCAATGCATTTTTCTTCCTCTAACCTTTTTGTTTACGATACAGATCAGCCTTTATAATTGAATTCCACAGAATAATTAGAATTGATGTCTGCGCACTGTACTTCTTACTGTTAAGAATATCTGTACCAATTTCATCTGCAATACGTTTTATCAGATAATTCTGTCGGTTTAGAATAGGTGTGACGCCCAGAAACTAAAGTTCAAATTTGATATTTAGGTGTCAAGGTGGGGATTTTTATCAAATTGGCTCCATTTTGCCAAAAATCTAGCTAGTGTTTGTCTTGTGTCTGTATATGTGTGTTTTTACTTCTGCGCTTGTTTATGCTCTGGAAAATATCTTCTGAAGAGAATTTTATAAGCAGCTTGGACTATCAGGACTGGGTGAGTAATGGGACTGCTGTTTCTAGTTGTCCAGCTTAGTTAATCTGAGCTTAGTTTTAAGATAAATGAAGGAAGCTGCTACAGTATTGGTAAAATAAATGGTTATTAGCTTTATCTCTTAGAGCTTAGCTCAACATTTGACTGAGCCATTTGCAAAACATTTGTTCTTTGAAAACTGAAGAACAAGGGAATATGGATTTACCCTTGGTCTAGGGTTGGTTACTTTATTGATTTTATTATCACCGGGAAACACGACAATGGTGATATATTCCAGTATGTGTGTCATGCAAAATGTCAAAAGTTATACTGATCACAAAATGGGACAGGGTAAATTGAAAATGCTAAGTTGAAAAATGATTTTTTTAATTGGGCGAAGTTATCTAAAAGCATGAACTTTAACAAAGATAGGGGGAGTTACCAGAACCATAAAAAAACCATAAAAAATTAAAAGGCTTCGGGATCCGGTATACAGTGAGATTTAAATAACTTTAAACGTCTGGTCTATTCTATGGGGGTGAAGTTCCGGTCTTAGGGTAACAAAATAAGATGACTTATTTGACTAAAACAAGCTAGCTATTACCCATCTGCTGTTAGACAAAAGGTGCTTTCTTTGACGAAGTACTGTACCAAGGTTATTCAAATCTGTCTGTCAATATGAAAAGGTACAAAGATATAAAAGTAGAGTTGCAACGTGAACTAAGAAAAATTAAGAATTATAGTGATCAGATAAAAGTGAAAAGTTCAGTTGAGGTAACGATGAATAGAAGTCAAAATATTGTAAATTGTTCTGGGCTAAGTTACTGGTCATCTCGTCTTGTTTGTAGCCTCATTGGTATCACAAGACAAAAAAAATAACAGAGACAATTTTACTTAAGATCTCAGTCCATCAACACTCTATGGTGATGTAATTCAAAATCTTGCTTTGTATGATGTTATTTTCCAAATGGATCGGTTGCCATATATACAAAATGATTAATTAGCACATCAACATCTAACGTAGACTGACTTCTTATTGAATTACTAAAATTTGTGAGTGATAATATGTTCTAAACAATACTTGGTCCTCTTACAAATAGTTGACTTGGTGCTCCAATTCAACAGAATTGGATTGATGGAATCTAGCTACCATTGTTCAAGTAGAAAGAAATTAATCCTACCAAAAACTAATCTCATGTTTATACCAAATCCTACCGAGCTATGTTTTGGACCTTATGTTTCGAACGTTATGGTCAATGGCACCAGACTAAGTGAAGCTGATAAATTTGTTCACGTAAACAGTATCTTGCCAAGATTACCACTCCTCTCATATGAGGGCAATATCTGTTAGACAATGTCTACTGTCGCTCCGTTTAATGCCATTTCCATCAATAAAAGGCTTAGTTAGTTAAAATGTTAATGGCTGGCACCAAGAAAATGTTTTTCGATTTTTATCCCATTTTCTTCCTAACGGAATGGCCCCAGTAACCGGCAGCCCTTCTGTGGTCAGGGGATACAAATAATTTTCAAAACCAAGACTGACCCCATATTAGAGAATGAAGACTCGAGATTTGATAGTTCTAGTTCCACACACAGACGGAATAACTTGTTACCTTAAAAAAATAAGCTCTTCTCAGCTTTCAGTAATGTCAAAGGTCTTCGTTGCAATTTTTTGTGTCAACGTTTCCCTATATTCTGAATCTCCATATTCTTGGCCTTTCTTGGACAAGGCTAAAAAATACTGTTACTAATAAGGATCTTCATATTGTGGTTATTTACCTTTATTTTGACTAGACTGTACGAGAAATCTTTATTATCTTGCTATTCATTCTGGACAGAAACATCTAGCTGTTAGACTACGTGAACATGAATGCAAAGATAATAATTTAATTGTCTTTAGATTGTCCCTTCTTTGGGCTACTAGTTACCTATTAATCTTGTATCAATCTTCCTTTTCTCATTCCTGCTGAGTTATAGAAACAGTATCAGACTCCATTGATAAGACCTTCAACAAGCATCACACCCCTAACATCTTTGTCTTTCGTGATTTTAATGCTCGTCACATGTTCTGTTTGAGTCATTCTAACAGGACACAAGATCATAGGCTCTTGCCCATGACCTTGTATGCCTTGTTGATTTTCGAAGAAGACGTTCTGACTCAGATTAAGGAGAACCTTCTCTTTTGGATCCTATTTTGACATCTGTGCCTAAGCATTGTACAGTTTCATCTTTGCCACCTTATGGATCTTTGATCGTTTGTCACTGTTAAGCTTAAGATAACTATTGCAAATGTTGCTGACAATTCATATCATCGCAAGTCTTAAATTGGGCCAGGCTAACTGGAATGGATTTCGTCACTTTCTTGGTGATATTCCATGGGGTTCAGTCTTGAGCAAATCAGCTTCTTGTGCTACACCTGAATTCTCAGAATGAATACAAGTTGGTATTGAAACAGTTGTACCTAGTCGTAGATACAAAGTCAAACCTCACTCTCCGCCAAAGTTTAATGCTCGCTGCTCTTCTGCCATTGCTTATTGCAATTATTTCTATGTTAAATTTTAATGTGATGGAACTACTATACCTTATTTTTCTTTGAGACGGGCTGGCAACGCTTGCATAAGGGTGATCTCTGGTGCTAAATCTTGCTATGATGAGGGAGCTCGAGAATCTATTTCTACTTAAAGACTTTCTGAAAGAATTTCTGGAATATTTACAATACTGTTTTGAATTCTGGCCAGTCGGTTATTCCTCCACTCTTTGATGGCGTTTGGGTTTTTCTGTTCTCTAAAGAAAATGCCGATATTTTTGCTATATTGTTTTCCACCAACCTCTCCCTAAATGACACTGGTGTTTCTTTACCGGAGTTCCCTTCTCAAACTGATGAGAATTTTAACTCTGTCAACATAAACCCAAGGCTGATTGCAAAGATATGACCCAGATATAATTCCGGTAGTTGTTTTTAAAGAGTGGTATTTTGAGCTATCTTTTTTGTTGTTTAAACTTTTTAACCTTTCCCTATCCGAACCGTTTGTTCTTTGTCATCCTGGAACGTTTCCAATGTTGGATTGGTCTTCAATAATGCAGATTAAACCATTTCATCCTTGCAAATACCGACTTGTAAGTCTTCTTTCTGTCATTAGTAACGCCGATTTATCAACAAAGAACTGCTAGAATTCTTACAGAAGCTAGGTATCTTTGTTGATGTTCAATACGGTGTTAGAGGATCTCCCTTCACTGGTGAATTTTTGACGGTAATGTCGGAAAGTATCTATGGATTTATGGATAAGTCTGGTGAAAGATGAGGAATAGAGCTTAATATTTCCAAAGCATTTGATAAGGTGCAACAAGCTGGGTTGCGTCATAGTTTTTCTGGTTATGGTATTTCTAGAATAGTACTAGGAATCCCTCAGTCCTTTCTCTTACATCTTGATGTACGTGTCACATTAGATGGAATTACATCTGACTAGTATTTCATTGATGCAGGCGTTTCTCAAGGTTATATTATTAGTCCGACATTTTTTCTTCATTACATCAATGATCTTCCTGGTAATTTGCTTTAATTTATCATTTTGATGACACTAACCTATTCTCTGCTGATCACACAGCAACTTAGCAGGAACAAATCAAACTTCCAGAAAATTTAAAATCTGACCTTCAGGATCTAAAAAATGTGAAATAAAATGCCTGCTTTCTTTCAATGCCGCTAAAATGCACTCAATGTCATTCAATAGAAAGCTGTACCTCATCTTTCTTTAATATTCAAGGACAATCATTCTGATTTTAAGCTTGTTAAGGTTGCTTTTCCTCTTGTGGAATGATCATCAACGAAAATTCTTGGTTTGTCATTTTCTCCAGATCTTTCTTGGGGCGGTTATATCCAACCTGGTGGCAAGTCTGCTTTTAAAAAAAGCTGTTTCTTTGTATCTTGATAGAAATCACCTTACTCTGGAAGCCATATTGTATCTCCAATAATTTTTCATCCGCCTTTGCATGGCGTACTGTTGCCATACCTTATATTAATTTTCTTGATCATGTTCAGTGACTTGTTTTTTATTTGATTGTTCCAAATCTTGTTGCTGCGTTTTAAACTTTGTCTCATCTACGAAATGAGGCTTTTCCTCGTCTTTTTAAATAGGTATTACCATGGGAATTGTTCTCATGAGCTTTTTCCATTGGTACCATCTTAGTTTTTTGCATCACGTGTGACTCATTTCTCTCAATTCCTTCATCCTCATGCATTTGTTGTTCCTCGTCGTAATAAATCTTTTTATGATTGTAGTCTTTTCCTCGGACCATACAATTGTGGAACTCTTTGGGATCTGAGAATTTTCCTACATCGTATGAAAAAACTGCTTTGAAGTCTAAGGTTAACTCTTATCTCTTGGCTTAAACTTCTTTTTTTTTTGTTATGTTGTCTTTTGTTGTCGTTTTTCTGGGGTTTTTTTGGGGGGGATTATTCCCGGTAATATTTTCACAGTTCAGAAAGAGGGGGGTAGGGAGAGAGAAAGAGAAAGGGAGAGGGAAATAGAGAGAGATGTAACCTCTCGCAAAGGGGAAGATGGGACCACGCATAGAATTGCTGAGCACGTCAAGTGCTAAATTACGCCTCTACGGCACTAATAACACTTGGTATACACAGGCCTGCTTTTCAACTGGTTGTATAAAAGTAAGAAAATAGCTCCTATAGACACTTGTCAACAGGGCCGGATTAATGGCTCTGTGGGCCTAAGGCTGCTTACTAGATACGGCCTTATTTTGCAAACAAAATGGCATAAACTAACACATTAACACAAACATATGATAAGTACTACGAATGGTTTCAGGGAAGTAATGCCTGAGAAGTATTACATGTCTATAGGACCATACATCCCTCGACTGCACTAGTATTGCCTATTTATATTACTTATATTGCTATCCGATGGGAAAAAGCAGTTCAGTTGACTATCATTTATTATCATAAATAGGTCTTTATACTTAAATTTGCTTTTTCCTGGCCTTAGCACTAGCAAAAATTTAATAATATCGCTGTACTCGAAACGTCTGACAGTATCGCTTTCTTTGCATAAAAGAGATAGTGCAGAGAGATGCGTTTCAACAAAGTGAGACGCAAGTAATTATGAACTCTTTTTGGTACAGAAAACAGTTGTTCTCTACTACAATTTGTGACAATAAGCGTTAAAAACAAGCTCAGCTCTTTCGACTTTTTGAAAGCCTTCAGGGACTTTTGTTTCAACGACAATTTTATACAGCCATATATGTTGTCTCAGAATTCTTTCATTTTACTAGAAATTCTTTCACAAATGCTAAAAATTAAATAAATTTCTGTGAACAGTCTTTATTAAAGTCATTTGAATACTTCATGCACATGCAATGAACAACACCCTGAGTATGTCCCACTCATATTACTCGTGTTATTGCACCTCTGACTACTGCAAAGTCCAATGTCGACTTGATGTTTTGTTAAAAAGTCTACGAGGTAAGATGCTAACTGTTCGCCTGTATTACTTGATATACTCATAAAGGTAAGGAAAAGTTTAACAGGACCCTCTGGAAAAACATATCCTGATATTACTACGTGTAAAAAGTTAGGCGTTGAATCCACAGCTATTGAATAATATTCACTCAGTTACTTCAACTATAATAAGGTCGAGTCTGTTTTGTTACTCAAGTAATACGTTCATCCGAAACTTTGTGATAAAAATGATTATTGGCCTTGTTTAGCTTTGCATGTTTTTGAATATGAGCACTGAAGAATTAAAAAATAATAAAAATGTAAGTCACGTTAACCCTTTACAAGACAAAAATTCCACCTTTCCAAAATAAAACTATGATTTTATTAGGCCTCCTTAATTGTCAGAGAAGACAAACAATTTCACACATTTGCAGTATATTCACATGAGTATTGACATCTCTACCTTATGTCAAGTATTATTACAATATATTACCTTATCTAGTCATGTATTGATTGATCGCGCAAAAGAAATACATACATCTCAAAGTAACTTTTATTGTTAAAACAATGTGTAGCCCACTAAGTGTATCATGAGAATTTTTTTTAGCTTTTTTTGCCCGAAAAGAAAGACCTGAATTCGAGCTTTAATGCTGGTAGCTTCTTATGTAGTCGACTGTCGAGAGAAGGGTTATCCTATCTTTATGAAGAGAGAAAATACGTTCGGCCCTCAGCCTGATTGGAATGCCGAAATTTTCCAGGACCTAAGGCTATAGCCGTATTAGCCTAATGGTAAATCTGGTCCTGCTTGTCAGCACAATTTGATTTTTTTCTAATAAGCTGTCCAAAAATGGTGTTGAATATTGTTGTACACGACAGTCAGACAACATACTACGGTGTCTTTCAGATTAGGTATTAATGTTCCATAGTATGCCATAATAATGCCTGCATCCAACGCTTTTTTCTTTATCCTAAATGTTTATCTATATTTGTGCTGAACCACAATTATAGAATAGCAGCTGTCTTCACATGTCATCAGAAAGCTGATTCTACTATGATCAACTAATATTAATGCCCAGATCCCCATTTGTTCAAGTATATTCTTATCTTTAACGTATACTCTCTAGTTTTCCATCCTAACTATAAAGGTGCTGTAAGTAAGGGAAAGGTCTATCTTTATCTGAAATCAAAACTGGCATAAAAGCCTTCACCAATCACTTTATGAGTAGAAAATAGTTTGCTTCTCAAAGACAATATAGAATTCCTTAAAAATATTTTGCTCAAATTTAAAGAGGAGCAGCCATTCCTTTCTCTTTGTACAACATAAACTGAATTCGTTTTAAGTCGGGAATACTGCATATCAGCAGAAGAAGCCCATTTGTGAGTTTTACTTTCATTCCCTTAACGGTGTTGTAGTATTGTGCATGCAACTTTGAACTTATTCAGATAAGTATGGACTGTTTCTGCTTCACAAAATCTCGCCACAAGCTGAATAAAGCACTTTATGCAAAAAAGCTCTCAGGGATTAAACCTCCCCTATGAACACTTAAACTGAAAGAACGTAAAATGTGCATATCATAGTCAGTTAAGCACGACATTAAGACCTGGAGTACAATAGTAATCTGCAGTAAGTGCTTCTAGGTTTAAAAGAAAATAGCTTTAGAAATAACACACATCACTGAAAGGTTTAACGATAAAGCTGTTGAACAATGGAATATCATAGAGACATGTTGAGTGGACATAGGGGGACTGTGTTGGGTTTTTTAAATCTAACAGAAGATAGAGGCTTGCAAATAGTCAATGGAGTTTTGTGGGTTTATCAGAAGAAAAAACTCCTGCTATGGAATCATTATAACCTGATATATTTGCTCACTGCTGTTAAAAGGATGATCTGAATATCTTATTTTTGGTGGCAGTTCCAGGTATCACGAAAAAAGTTGAGGATATCATATTGTATACTGATGCCTTTGACTATAACATATGCAGTAAGATACTAATTCATTGTTCTTGGCAGCTGCAAGATCGATTTAATGCGTTATGATACTTCATACTTGGTATAGCACCTTTAAGCAACCAGACAGTGGGTCCCCGAGCAGTTATAGGAACTTAAACAATTCATTTTAGTGGGTACTTAAATCTCACTGAGATCTAGAGCTACAATACATAGTTTAAATGAGACTAGTCAAGCTTTCTATAGACCCCATATGGAAACTTAAAAAGTGTTGCAGTTGACAAAAACTGTAGGTGTTTAATTAAAGCAAGTAGATTGTTCTGTACAGTGCCAAAAAATTATAGAAATATAAACCTGATGAAATATAACCAGGAAGATCTCACTGAACTACCAGCTATCAATTTTCAAATACTTAGGATCACAATGGATATATAGAGAGGGGGGGGGTTTAGAGCTGAGGTAGCTAAGAAAAGAGGAGCTGCATAGAGGTAGAACCTTATTAGAAGTACTATGTAAGAAAAACATTTCAACTAAACTTAAGGATCTCTTGTATAACACATTAATTAAACATACACTTCTGTATGGAAACAAATTCTGGAGAGTGAAACGTAGAGAGGAAAATGAAGATATTAGAAAAGCTTCAGAAGGAAAGGAAGAGAGAGAGAGAGAGAGGGAGAGAGAGAGAGAGCGAGCGGCTAAAGCAAAGATGGAGTGATACAATTAACACAAATCGTAAGCGGTAGAGCCTAGAGCGAGAAGATATTTAAGACCAGATACGAAAGGATTCTCTGATAGAGTTAGAAAGCCAGTGGGACAGCTGCCTGAACTTAGCATCTGCACTACTACAGAATTTAGGATCAGCAAATAAAGATACCTTTGGAACATGTGTTTCACAGGATGCAGCCGCCTATCCAATTTTAGGGTGATTCAACGAACAGTGTATGAATTCGTCTGGTATTCGGACGTACTTTTACTGTCGCTAATCTCGGCTACACAAAATATTATTGTAACTGATTGCAGCCGTGGGTTTTCGAGGACATATAACAGCTCCGCATTTCATTTTTTCTTTTTAGAGTTTAGCATGTTTTAGAAGATCCATCTCAAAGTTAAAATCTCGTACCTGGTTTCTTTCCTGTCCACGAGTCTATACTCGTATTGTTGGGCAAAGGATGTTGCTGTTGCAGTTGGGTCCATTCTTAAAGCGCCGTCAATATCTGGAAAAAATCTTTTCACCATTTTAAGCTGTGGGGCTCCTTCTCCTTTTTTCACTCCAAGTAAGGCTGAGAGCCACTTTAGAGCATGAAATTACAAAATATTTTCGTATGTGCTTTTTATGACTTTTAATTTATTGTTTTATCTCCCTCGCCAAAGTAGGCAAAAGCAGTAATTAGCACCTTTATGACCAATAAGGACTGCGATTCGTGTTTGGTAACTTGTAATCAACCAATAGAAATGGGGTTCTTTGTGTTTTTTCCAAGTGCCGGAAATAAAGCCCTGAGTTCGTTCGTGAACTCATGTTATTAGCAAACAGCTATCAAGATCCCTCGCTCCACCTACAAGACCCTTTCTCTACAGCAAAAAGCCGACCTTATAAAGAGGTGTGCCACAGGACGAACTCAAGTGCAGTTATCAGACGAATTCGGCATTGGAAGTAGTGTAAGTGGAATACTAAAACGTAAAGCGGAAGTCCTCACAGAGTACGAAGACTACTGTCCAGGTGAAAAGAAAGGGAAAAAGACCTGTAAATTCGAGGCTGTAGATGAGTTCATCTTGACTTTGTTCAGGAAAGTCAGAGCATCCAATGTTGTGCTGAGCGGAGCTCTCATCCAAGAGCGAGCCACCCAGTAAGCTGCCAGTATCGGACTTGACGATTTTAAAGTATCAAACGGATGACTTCAGAAATTCCAAAGAAGGCACAATCTCAACTTTGGCAAGGTCGGCGGCGAAAGCTCGTCATTAGACCTGGCCACTGGCCACGACTGAAAGGAACGGATTACTGACGTCATTGCTGGATACAAACCTGAGGATATCTTCAACCTGGATGAATCTGGACTCTTTTATCGTGCAATCCCGGATAAGACAATTCGTGTTAAGGGATCAACATCGACTGGAGGGAAAAGGTCAAAAGAAAGATTAACAGCTGTGTTCTGCGTCATTCAAACAGGTGTTTTTGAGAAAACAATGGTGATTCGGAGAAGTGAAAAACCCCGCTGCTTCAAACACAAGGATCCTAACATGCTCAAAGTTGTGTGGAAATCAAACAAAAAGGCCTGGATAACAGGACAGTTTTTTACGTTGTGGATTACCCAGTGAACAGGATACTCATGAGGAAATAAGCAATGATGAAGACGAAATTCCACTTGCTCAACTTGTATGTCGTTATCAGAAAGCAGTAAATGTACCATCTGAGGAAACTGTGACTGTGGATGATTTTCTCCACTTCGATGATAGTGAACAAGTGTGCGAGGATTTTACTGAAGAATCATTTTTGACTCCGCAGGATGAACCGGAGGATGAGGACGATGCTGAAGAGGAAACAGGAACTGTTGACTGTACGAAAAAAGAGATTTTCTCAGCCATCAATATCATACAGAATTTTATTTGCAAGAAAGGACTCGATGGATGTCTCGTTCCTATTAGACTTATCGAGTTGAAGTTTCAGGATTGCTTCCTCAGTAATATCAGTGAAAGAGACATCCGATCTTATTTTCTTTGAAGTACCAGTGCATTTGTTCCAGGATTAATATCGGACATAACTATTGTGTTATTTTCCTAATACATGAAAATAATAGTGTAGTAATCATATGTATATTTTTTGTGCCAATTAGATTTGATGATGATGTTATCAGTATAAATATCGCTCGTTATTTGTATTATAATAACCACATGAAATCAATGTTAGCTTTGTATAATACTATTTGTGCCAATAAAATGATATGTTGTTATCAGTATGTATAATAACCCAATGAAATGTCCTTATTTCTGTTACTCGGGGTAAAGGAATTGGCCGCTTTGTGCGAATATTCCCTAATTCGACACCTCTCTAATTCGACATGATATTTTCGGTCCCGAGTGATGTCGAATAATGGAGATTTTACTGTATTAATTTTTCTTTTTTTTATTTATTCATTATCTATTTATTTATTTATTTATCTATTTATTTATTTATCTATTTATTTATTTATCTATTTATTTATTTATCTATTTATTTATGTATTTATTTGTTTGCTTTGAGGGGGTGGTGTCTACCTTGTGACAAAACACTTTATCAGGTCCATATTTATTTGAGTTGTGGTGCTTCGTCATTCATTTACGTTCAAATAACCAACAAAATAGCAATTAAGTGAAGGAAGTACACAACAATGATAATGCAGTGTTATACGAATACATATTCAAGCATCTCTTCCTTCTAAGGATGAAAATAAAGTAGTTTTGCTGCTACTACTTTACCTGCATATGTCGTCATACTTTCCGAAAAAGTAGCAGTGGCAATATTATAGATCATCATACGTTTCCAATTCGAACATTACCCACATCCCAGGAAGAAATTCGACTAATTCGCTTCTCTATTGTAAGTGGAAAACTTATGAGTTTGAGCATACTTTTGAGAATAGAATTCGGATGTGAAAGAAATCAACAAATACAAATATTTAACAAGTGCTTAAAATAAAAACTAATCCTCTGTTTTAAGTGGCTCAAAGTCAAACGATCAATGTCTAAAAATACAAAAAAATGCACAAGGAAAAAAATACAATTTAAAGAGTACTCCTCTGCTTTATAGATTTCCGGAAAGCTTTTGATAGTATTCACAGAGAATCCTTGTGGAAAATCTTGAAAGTATACGGGATACCGGAAAAGATTATAACCCTCTTGAAGTCTTTTTACAATCATCCAACGTGTGGAGTGAGAACTAACTCAGGAATGACTGATGAATTTGAATTGTTCTCTGGAGTTCGACAAGGCTGTATATTGTCTCCTTTTCTATTTATAGTATGTTTAGATTTTGTTATGAGAAGAACGATGACGAATGAAAATTTTGGAATACCATGGAAGGATGATAGAAAGCTCACAGATCTTGATTTCGCAGATGATATAGCCTTATTAGCCCAAAATGTCACAAAGTGTCAACAGGTAACAGACAGACTCCAACTTGAAAGCTCGAAGGTGGGTTTGCGCATCAACGAAGGAAAAAGTAAGATAATGAAGGTTAACAACTACCAAATACAGCAAGTGAGTGTCAATGGAAATCCACTCGAAGAAGTAGAGAAGTTCCCATATCTTGGAAGCTATTTGACAGAATTAGGCGAGGTGGAAACAGATTTGAATGCCAGATTAGGAAAAGCAGGGGCGACCTTTAGAACAATGAATCATATATGGAAATCAAGACAAATCAATGTAAAAACAAAGATTAAACTATACATGGCTATAGTTGTTTCAACAGCATTGTATGCTAGTGAAACATGGAAGACCACCAAGAGAATAGAAAGAAAACTGGATGCTTTCCACACACGAAACTTGAGAAGAATTCTTGGAATTACATGGAGGGACAGGGTCACCAATGAAGAAATTTATAGACGAACAGAGCAAGGGCAATTACACAAGAAAGTAGAAGAGAGACGATGGAGACTTGCAGGACATGTGCTCAGATTACCACCCAGCAGATACGCGAAGCAAGTAATGAAATGGAAACCTGTAGATGGAAGCAGACGAAGAGGCAGACCTGTGAGAACGTGGCAAGCTACATTCAGGAGTGATGTGACTGTACGAGGGCTGTCTCCCAGAACCGCTCAAGCCGTAGCTGACGACCGTAGGCGATGGAGAAGTCTTGCTGCCCGATATCCTGAACGGGATTGGAGGACCTAAGGTCTAAGGTAAGGTCCTCTGCACGGGAGTGGCTTCAAGTTTTGCTTAGCATGCAAAAAGAAAAAAAAATTTTGATATGTATCTCAAATTGAATCTTGATTAAAGAAAGACAAAATTATCTCAACGTATTTTATCACCCGTCAAAGCTAGCCAATTTGTTTTACAACAGACTGAAGACAACAGTGAGAATTTTGGGTATAAATATTACCAGCAGACATTATTCAAATATATTGGTCTCCTTTTCTGAATAAAATAATGTCCCAAAGGATCTCAGGTGCTCGTGAAAAAGAGGACTCAGTAGTAAAACTGCCAATTCGCTGAATGTTTAAAAGGTACTTTTCATAACTGAGATTTTGTAATTTCTGGATACTGTACCAAGCACTCCCACTACAAGAGGTACAATATCAACTTTCTAGGAAAACCAGAGTTTGAGCATCTTCTGTTTCAACTTGTCATAATTTCTAATCTTTTCCTGATCTTTCAAATTTACTTTTTGTCCCTAAACACGAGAATACCGACTATCACGTCTTTTCCAACTTGTTGACAATACGAATATCAGGTCTCTGATATATTATTATTAATAAATATCTCTCTGTTACACACTAATATCAAATAATGTTCTTTTAAGCTTTGGTAACAATACGTTTTCTTAAATCTGAAGCACTATTCGTAGGATTCTGGAGAAGTGCAGCAACACAGTCTTTTGCAATTCTACAATTCTGCTAAGTATCCCAATCTCTTTCAGTCTTTATGTGTGGCTTTTGGTGTTGTTTCTTGCACTCCAATTATAACTGAGATTATTTTCACTTTTTGTTCCACAGTTTTTCAAGTTCCCTTGCTAAGTCTTGGTATTTGAAAATTTTTCCTCTTTCTTTTGTATCAATCTTCGTATTGCCTCGAACAAATTCTATAATCTGGCATTGTTTTTCTTGTCCATTACAGTCACATCGGGTCTGCTTGCTGCAATAGGATGATCTGTCTGTATTGCCCCTTAAGATTTTCTTCCCTTCGTTTTCTAATACAGCTTGGCGCTCATCTTCATACCATTTTTTCTTTGTGATACCGTATTTCCTGCCGCCCAATGTATATTTTTTCCTGCCCAGCCATGCCTTCATTTATATTCCTTTTGTGCCATTTTACTACATTCACTTAAGATATAATTGATGCTTTCATCAGCTTTAGTACACATCCTACATTTTCTGTCTTACTGAGTCTTATCAATTTTTGCTTTCACTAAGTTTTCTCTAATTGCCATCTCTTTTGCTGGCATGATAAGGGTCTCGGTTTCTCGTCTCATCTGTTATATCCTCAGTTTGTGTGATGAGTTGGGTATGGTTTACCTCCTTTTTCCAGTTGGTTTTCGTTTCTTCTCTGCTCCTTCTCATAAACTCATTTTCTGTTTCAGCATGTTTATTTTCAGCATCACCTCTACCTGCAGCTAACAATTTCTCCTTGTTATCTTTGGCATATCTTTTTAAGCCAATTAGGGTGAGACTAACAGTATCTTAAACAATTGTTAGTCCTCTTTCACTTTCTTTCCTGGGTATGCATAATCTACGACATTACTTCCTGGATTGAGTCAATTGTGCATGGTTAACGGCTTCCTTGTGATTCCATCCATCTCTTGAAGTTAGGTTTTTCGCCAGTTTTTTGCCATGCATTAATATCCTTGCTGACATTTCCCCCATTCAACTTTGTACCCAGTATCTTTCACTCATCTCTGATATTCAGTGCAAGCTTTCCTTTTCATGTCTTCTACCTGCACTTTATCTGCCTGCAATAAATCTAAATAGCAGTACCCTTCGTCTTCTTTCATTGATTTTATTGCTGCATCATTTGACATTTTGATTCCATTTCATTTGATCCTTTTCTCTTTCTTCATTGCCGATGTTGAGCACTTTTCGACCCCACATGCCATGTCAATGTCCTTGTAAAACAATCTGACTGTCTGTATAAGTGAATCAAGTTTATTTTCGGTCTTTCCATACCAGGCTTTGTCTTTTTCAATAAGCTGGTTAGGGTAATGAGTGTTACGACAATTAGAAGGGGTGATAAAGGATATACCCAAAACATACCTCTATTAATCTTATTCTCTCCTGGTGATTCATTATCACATGTCAGCTCAATCCTCCAATCTTCCATTGTCTTTTTTAGAACTTCTCTAAAATATTGTTAATTCCTAGGATACACAAAAACGCTAGTATCCAGGAATATGGCACCATATCTAATGCTTTCTTGTAGTCAATTCATCCCATTGCTAAATTTTTCCTCATTCTAGCCTCTCTAAATATTATCCTCTCCATGTACAACTGATCTCTTGTTCAGTTGTACAGAGAAAGTGGCACATGTGGCACTTCACTTTCTGTTGGTATTGTTTGGTTCTTTGGTATATCTTGTAATCTTTTCGCTTCTGGCTTTAGTTCTGTCTCACCTCCTCCTCCTTCACAATTTGAATATTTCCGCTTGAACCTGCACTTTCTATGCAAAAAGGCATCTTTCTTCTTTACTGCTTTCCTATCAATTTACTCGCCCTAAACCTCTGTTCAGATATTTAACTTGCACTTTAAGCCTACAATTCCACTGTGGCTCTTTTTTTCTCTCTTTGTTTTTGCTTTTCATTCCAAGCAATTCTATTACCATTACAGGTCCACAATATACAAGATCATCAGCCTTAGTAATGTTGTTCCCTTAATAATTCGCCNCTGGTTAGGGTAATGAGTGTTACGACAATTAGAAGGGGTGATAAAGGATATACCCAAAACATACCTCTATTAATCTTAATCTCTCCTGGTGATTCATTATCAAATGTCAGCTCAATCCTCCAATCTTCCATTGTCTTTTTTAGAACTTCTCTAAAATATTGTTAATTCCTAGGATACACAAAAACGCTAGTATCCAGGAATATGGCACCATATCTAATGCTTTCTTGTAGTCAATTCATCCCATTGCTAAATTTTTCCTCATTCTAGCCTCTCTAAATATTATCCTCTCCATGTACAACTGATCTCTTGTTCAGTTGTACAGAGAAAGTGGCACATGTGGCACTTCACTTTCTGTTGGTATTGTTTGGTTCTTTGGTATATCTTGTAATCTTTTCGCTTCTGGCTTTAGTTCTGTCTCACCTCCTCCTCCTTCACAATTTGAATATTTCCGCTTGAACCTGCACTTTCTATGCAAAAAGGCATCTTTCTTCTTTACTGCTTTCCTATCAATTTACTCGCCCTAAACCTCTGTTCAGATATTTAACTTGCACTTTAAGCCTACAATTCCACTGTGGCTCTTTTTTTCTCTCTTTGTTTTTGCTTTTCATTCCAAGCAATTCTATTACCATTACAGGTCCACAATATACAAGATCATCAGTCTTAGTAATGTTGTTCACTTCATAATTCGCCATTACATTTTTCACCCTTTTAACTGCTGGATACAGATTTCTGTTTTCAATTCCTCTCAGTGATAGTAATCTGTTTTATTCGTTCTCACTCTTCTCATTTAATTGTTTAATCAAATTCTTCTTTTCATTAGTCACTTCCTCTAAGAACGAGAAGAAAACATTCCTATCAGCACTCCCATGATCAACGTCTGACATCAGTTCAACAATGTCTTCATTTCTAGTTTCTTGCCGAGTTCCGTTCTACCTATCTATACAGTCCACCTTCGATCAATCACTTTGTCCAGATTCGATAAAAACTGCTTCTTTGCAACTTGATTCTTATGATCTGGTAATCTTTGTTAAGTTGCTGGGAACGTGCCTCTGGTAATCCACACACTATATATTATTTTCCTGCAGCTGTTACAGCTTGGCTCACTGCTATAATAAGGCTCCATAAAAATCCTGTTTTTATCCTGTAACCACTTACTTCTGATCCTCCTAGCAGTAGTTTGAGGCCATGAAACCCTGCCAGGCGAGAGACTTACCCCTAGTGGTTCCAGTCTCATTCACCCCTTTTTTTGGCTATACTTTAAAAATCCATATTACACTCTTCCGAGTTTTCTGAGTTTTAGGTTTCACTACTACTGGTATTCTTTATTGTCACACCATCACTAGATGGTTGACAGGCTAAACCCGCCGGATGCCAGCCCATTACTTTAAAGTCTCTGGGTAGGCTGGCAGGTGCTACACCTTGCCCAAGGGTAACATAGGGTAAACATATTCCTCAACGTCGAAACTCCTATTATATCTCATTATATCCTGTTATATCATTTTTATTATTATTATTATTATTATTATTATTATTATTATTATTATTATTATTATTATTATTATTGAGTGGTGGAGCAACAAGAGCCCATGGGAGACTCAGGGGTAGAAACCCCAGCAAACCCATCCGACTACCAGCCCGATAAGGGTAAACTGGGTGCATGCATCACACCCAAGTGTGTGCGATATTGATGTAAATAAAAAAACAGCACATAACTTTGCAGTTGGGGCCTGTTTAAGTTTCCCAGTTCAGGTGACCCATTTTGCTTAAAACGGTCTCTGTAGCGAGGCTTCACCCAAGACCTTAGGACAAAGTAACAAAGTAAGAACTCGGTACTCAGCCCTTCAGAATAAGAGATCCACGCTCACGACACCTAGATATGATGCTCCCCTACTACTCCCGCCCGTTAAACAGAAATGCCTGATGTGTCAGCCCTTTCGGGACATGCACAACCGGTTAAGGTCAGGCAACTGACTGGCAAGTCTGCGGTTTGAGCGGGAATGTTTGATCTAGCCCATTCATAATTACCAGGCAAAACTAGTTCGTGTACCCCACCAATCAATTAAGATCAGAGGTCATACGTCTTACGACGCTANCCCACCAATCAATGAAGATCAGAGGTCATACGTCTTACGACGCTACGCCACTTGCTGACAGCAATAGTCAGTGCCTAGTGAAATTATCAGGGCAATTTGACTACACAGGGCAGGGAGGTCAATGTCCCTTTCCAGCAGTACTAGGCAGTACTATGTTTAGCCGGCCAATTAAGGCAAGTTCAACTTTTCCCACTGTTTCCGACCAGGTTTACTCAGCTCGACTAGGGCAGGGGCGCTGCTCCCTGAGGAATTGCCAGGCGACCTGCTGGTCTGGGCACTTTCCGTCTACCCTTATTATTATTATTATTATTATTATTATTATTATTATTATTATTATTATTATAATAGCCGGAGAGTGACTTTTGCATGAAATTTCAAATAAAATTAGGAAGTTTGAGTCTACTCACAACAAACTTTACGAAGCATATATGGAATTGTGATAATAACCCTTCTCGTTCCTTTTGCCGTCAACATACGAAAATATTGCACATTTCATGAATGTTTGTACAGAGGTTCACAATTTGTATAGCAGACGTCACATTTATACTATGGAAAAAAGATTTTCGAGGTGATCTCAGGAAGTTTAACTTTCTTAGTTTCATCCTAACAATTTTGCAGAACCAATAATGCCTGAATATGGAGAAGTCCTAAAACGTATTTCGCATCAAAAAGCCAAAATCATTGTCACAAATGGATTATCGTACAGATTACTGTCTGTCACACTGTGAATATTGATTGAGTACTTATGTCTAAAAATGAGCGGTATCGGCCGTTGTTCAGTTCGTCAGAGTGGGCGGCAGAACTGATGGCGCTTTGCTTTGGTTTACTTGGTTGTTTCTGAAAGGATGTTTGAACTATTTTTTAGATCTTTGTTGGTAGACAACTTGATTGCAGAAAACATATGGCAGTGGTGTTCTTTTTCAAATTATATCTTGAGTCACCGAGTGAGGAAATTGTTCTTGTAAAAATTTTCTCCTTTTCAGATAATGTCCTATGCCGCTGAACTGACTAATAACTGCAAATTTTTACCCTATTCACAGTAAATGAATTCTAAATCCTGTGTGTTCATGAATTAGATTTTTTGATTCAGTGAATAATGTATGCTTAAAAGATTAAATTTTATGCTAACGCAGCTGTCAGTTTGTGCACTGAGACAAAGACAATTTTTATATTTTTATCATCATCATCATTAGTATTATTATGACGATGATGATGATGATTTTTTTCTTTAGCCCACAAAGGACACAGAGCCGATAAGGGTAAGCTGGGTGCATTATTATTATTATTATTATTATTATTATTATTACTATTATTATTATTAACATATTTCCTTATCTTGCATATTTATACAATTGCTTACTGGATCACCCCAGTGATCTAAGGCGAGCAAAAGTTTTATAGTAAGATACAAACACGACATTAAGGGGAAAAAAATTATGGATTCATATATATAAAAAAGTTGTAAGAGTATAAAAATACATATATGTACAAAAATAATTTAATTAAATTGATGGAAAATGAAATTATTTCGCCTGCGAAATTTATTTTTTAATTTTATATTTGTAGAAAGTTATAAATGAAATAAAAAGTTATAAAAGTAGGGTGAAAAATATGTAAATAAAAAATCTTGAAGTGGAAAGACATTTTCGCAGAATGTGAGCAGTACTCGTTAAAACTATTTTCTTGATCTCTTGGAGGCTATGTTCGCCTGGTAATTTTTCGACAAACTTTTGAGTACCTTTCTTTATCATGCCTAGGGTGCCTAGGATGACAGGGACGGTCGTTGCTATGAGGTTCCATATTTTCTCAATCTCTATTTCGAGGTCCTTATATTTACTAAGCTTGTCAAACTCCTTGACAGCTATATTTTTGTTTGATGGAACACTCACATCTTTCACAAGGCAGGTCTTATCTCTGTGATCTTTCACAATGATGTCTGGGCGATTGGCTTGAATTGTTCTGACTGTATTTACTGTATTTACAGGATGGTAACATTTTGAGTTTCAGCTACTGGTGGGGAATGCTGTTTATGTTCTGTTGGGTGTCAATACCATAGTGTTTGCAAATGTCCCAGTGTAGATATTGTCTGATTCTATCATGTCTCTTGACATACTCACTGGTTGTTAAGGCAGGACATCCAGACACTAGGTGGTCTACTGTTTCAATAAATTTGTCACAGAGGCGGCATTTCGAGTCTGCTCCATTTCTTAAGATGTTCGCTTGATAGTTTCGCGTGAAGAGAATTTTGTGATAAAGCTTTCAGTTTCTGCTTTCAATCCTGCACTCCCCAGTCACTGATGGGTTGCTTGTTCATCAACATCAGCCTTTTGGCTTCGGATCACATATTGACAATGTAGAGCCTTCTGACTGTATCGTTCTGTTAGCTGGTTTTGACCTTCCTTTTTTGCATGTTATTTCATTTAAACTATTGGTTCAACTTATAATTCATTTCCAAATTTCGTAGCTTCTCTGAATACTGAGTGAAGCTTTTTACTATTTTCGTGTTGCAAAACCAGTTTCATCATCCAATCATTTGAGAATTTTAAATGTTTCATCGCTATCGTTGTTGTTTAATAACAAAGTTCCAATTGAACAAGGCCACGCCCTCCTTCCCTTCTAGGTAACTGCAGATAATCAACATCAACTTTCAGGAGAAGTGACCTGTTCGATGTTGATAGGTTGCGTGTTTCTATCCATTTGCTGTAGATTAGATATGTTCCAATATATAATGTTAAAACTTTACTGTACAACTGGTATGGCAAGGGCATTGATGGCCTCTATTCGATTCTTTGAGTTCAACTCTGTTTTAAGGACGAGCCTTATTCTTTCATAAAATCCTTTCCTGATTTTTTCTTTTATTGACGCGTGCTTATTCCGCCTCCTTTATTTACTCCGAAATATTTATAGCTTGACTCCGAGTCTAGTTCCTTGACAGTGGTTTCAATATCAAGGTTAGTCGAAGTGCTTTGTCGCAGTTTTCCTTTGATAAATGTTGCTTTCGCACACTGATCAAGCCCGAAATCCATGCAGATATCTTTACTAAATTCACTAACAATGGTAAGTAACCCTTCGAGCTATTGGTCATCTTTCGCAAATAATTTAAAGTCATCCATGTAAAAAAGGCGATTTATAACTTTGTGGAAGATACAATAACCTGAGCCTGAGTTTTTAAGTTCAATTGAAAGAGGGATGAGGGAGACGCAAAAAAGAAGTGGGGAAAGAGTCTCCCTGCAAGATACCTCATTTGATTTTGATAAGCTCAGATTCACTCATGCCGTTTTTATGGCTAACAAAAAGCTGTGTTTTCCATTTAGACATTCTGCTGCGAAAAAAGTTAGAGACGAGTGAAAAAACTTTGCACATGTTTAGACCTTTTAGTATCCAGTCGTGGGGTACACTATCAAACGCCTTTTTGTAGTCGATCCATGCAGTATTCATATTTCTCTTTTTACTCCTACAGTTTTCTAACAACATTCTACTAATCATCAATTGATCTTTACATTCGTAATAATTCCTTTTACATCGTTTTTGTTCTCCTGGAAGGGTTGAATTACTTTCAAGAAGCTTTTATACTCTTTCAGATATTATCGAGGTTAAAATTTAATAAGTGGTTTTAGAGCAGGTGATAGGCCTGTAGCTCAGAGCATTGAGTTTCTTCACTCTTTGGCAATAAATATGTTTTTCCTTCAGTAAACCAGTCAGGGATAATTTCAGGATTTTGCATCAGATCATTGTAAGATTTTGTGAGAGAATCATTTAGCTCTGTTAAGGGATTCAACCAAAAATTGGGAATTTTGTTGAGTCCTGGGGATTTCCATTTTTGAGATTTTCGAGTTCTTCAATAGTTATTGGTTCCCATTCTTGTTCACTAACATCAGACAATCTTTCTTCCTCTTCACCTTTTCATTCCGCTTCAGAGTTAAAATTCTTTTCCTTACCCCATAAACCTTTCCAGAACTCTTCCATGTCTTCTATCTTCGGTGGTTCTTCAACTTCAATCTTACTTTTTCCTAGCTCTCTGTACAAGTTCTTTGCATCCGTCTTGGAAATGTTTTTTTGTCTGTTCAATTTGTTTCTTTTATGGAATCGCCGTAATCTTTGTGCTTTTAATTGCATTTTTTGCTTAAGTGTTTCTATTGTCGTAACAACAGAGTTTAGATCATTAATTAGGTACTTCTTTTTAAGCTTTCTACTCTTCCTGGTCTTAACATTAACATTTTTTTACATTTCATCTAATACTGATATTTCCGCCCTCAGAAAATAATTTTTTTTCTGAATTTTCACTTTACATTTTGGCAGTTTGTTCACATGTAACTTCTTTTTGGTTTTGATTTTAACATCTGTATGAAAAGTTATTGCTTTGTCAACGGAGTACATAAGATTATTAACCGACGTCATATCTTTATCTTTTTTCTACAATATTTCTCAGAGCAACGTTATGGAGTGTAATTGTAGTTCTTGTTATTTTGTTCAAGGATAGTTTAGGGAGAGGTTCTCTTTTGGACATTGGCATATTTTCAGTTTTCCTTCAGTCTCATAGTATATTTTTACGGGCTGTTTCAATTTTCTCCTTGTTCCCATTAATAAGTTCATTGGAATTCTCATTATGCTTCTGGTTTCTAACCTGATTTATCGTACTCTTTATTTCATCATTCCTTAATTTAACGATTCTGATAACTGACTCACGCAATTTATCAACATTATCTTCATTTATTTCCGGTTCCACTTCATACACATCGTCTCCATTTATCCTAATCTCTGCTCTGTCTTGTTCGATTTGTGCATCATTCAACTTCTTATTGTTAATAATGTCTCTTCTTACATTCACTAGCTTACTAGCATCAATAATAGCGCGACAATCATCTCCAACTATTTGTCTTCAAAACAAGCAGGTTCCTTCCATTAAATTTTGTTGTGGTCTTAGTTCAGCGATGTAAAAGGCTCTCAAAACATTCTTATAATCCTCAGTCGACCATTTGTTTCTTTTTTCTTTCTGAGGTCGGGGTATCACCACAGGTTCAGGATAAGGAATTATCTGGTTCTGATTACCTTGTGGATCATTTCTTGAGAACTTCATTCCAGTAGCACACCGTTCGATCTCAGGCTGGATTCTCTTCGAGGGACGCGACCCTTGGTAACTCGTGCGACGGCCGATGCGGTATGAATTACTTCTAGTTTTCATCGTTAAAAGAGAGGTGTATTTTAACCTTTCTGTCAAAGGGCTGGATATTTCGTGCCAGGTACCACTTCGTACTTCGTGTCGGCATGGTATGTCCACGAGGACAGACTTAACTCCATCGGACATCAACCCGATATTTCAAGGCCTCGGAGAAGGCTAACAGATGCTACACCTTCCCAAGGCAAAGGGTAACCTCATTCGCCCACGTCGAAACTCTACAACCGAGTAGAGTTTATCGTCGTACCCAGTTATTATTATTATTTTTATTATTATTATTATTATATTATCATTATTTCTATTATTATCAACATCATTATACTTGAAGTGGGAAGTAGAACTGAAGTTGCTTTGCTTTCGTTCATTCGGTTAAATAAAATAAGATGAACACAAGAAATGAACCCCCAGAATATTGTAGTTATTGCGTAGCTAAGTTAACCCGCAAGACACAGCTCCTCGCATGCCTGTTAAATATTGTAACTTAATTATCCATTTATTTGTACCGCAGCCTAAAGAATTAAGTAATTATTTAATTATTTTATTCCCTCTATCATATTACTCTACTCGAATCGTTTCTCCTTGCATCTATTCCACTCCAACTGAGCAGAAAACGTAAGAGGTATTTCACGTTTTATCTCTTTGATTCTTGCAACATCAGATCACATAACAGAACCTAACACGTCTTTATTACGCGAGGAACTCAATAACGGACGAGAATTAAAATATATTGTTAAAAAGTGAAGGTTTAGGTTAGGCAATAAATAGGAAGAATTAGAACAATATAATTCAAAACATTGGACTAGAAACATGAGACGAAGACAGGGGTACGACAAGAATGCATACAACAACGTTTAGTGTCAAGTAACGAAAAGTTTATCATACTAAATTGAAAACCTGCAAATAGACATAAATGTGAGACTGAGATGTAGAATAGATATTTTACATGACAAACACTACGATTAAACGCGGCGGGTAATGGAATCGTAGATCATTAGTGCTTTTGGCTGCGTAGGTAATATGAAATAAAAGTAAAATAATGTAAAAGCCATGAGGATTTTACGTACGTGTACGGAAGCTAAAGCAAGTTTATTCTTGTCTTTTTGTTAGCGACGATCATACGTGTTATTCTATTGTATTCTAATCTACTGTTTCCTATTTTGTTCTGTGCTTCTTGGTTCTACTCTGCTACAATCTTGTTATTATCGGAAGTATCCATCCTGTTTTAGAAAACAGGTTTTTTAACATAAAAAAGGATCTTAAAAGGCTGGTTCTAGAGTTATCTAAAGGATGACGACGAAATAATACGATAAAACTGCAATCTGTGACGAGTAACCGTCAAAAAATAAGTCACGGCCACTCTTTTAAATTAACATTCACCCTAAACAAGGCTTAAAACTGAAAATGTAGGAGGTTACTTGAAAACTAAATGTAAGGAAATAAACGCAGAGGTAAAATACTAACGACGTGAGGCAAACGATAGTGATTAATACGTGCTTTAATATTTTGTTAAGGTGTACAAATTAGAAAAGGAAGCAAAGGAGTTCCAGAGACCATTTCGAAGTAATAAGGTAATAGCGTAATACTTTTAATGGCAATGAGAAACAGGGGAGTAAATACAGATGTGAGGCAGTTAATTTACACGAGAAAAATGATGATGGAAAGGTATAATCATATTTAGTGCCACGAAGCATCTACCATGAGAATACTTGTAGAATAAGCATAATGACGTAACGAGGTTGGACTGAAGCTAGTGTCAAGAACCCAGGGCAAAAAAAATAGCAACCCAAATGCCCTTTAGTTTCAACTTAACAAGAAAATGGCAGGGCTAACAGACTGAATGTGACAAGAATGCTCTGTATATGAGTAAACAGTACTTTGCTAAATAAATATAAACTGATGGCCTAAAATAGGTAGAGTTACGCCTAAAGAAAGGTAAATTTCAGCTTTGAGCGCAGGAAACCACAAGTAAGTAAAAAACTTTTCTATTTACGCATGTATACAAATGTTCTTACCCCTGGCTAATATTGCGATTCCATGTATGAAAGAATAATTTGCTTATTTTGAGAATGAGGATTACATAACTTGTAATAGGACGATCGGAAGTATTCTCAAATAAAAATTAAAGAACAAAAAAATAAATAAATAAATAACAAAAGAAAAAAGCGAACGACGTGAAAAACCTACTGAAAGCAAAAAACCCCTAATAACTTGTAACCCTCCGCACTGAAGGTAGCTCTAGCCTTGTTATGGGTGCACCACATGAAAATGAAAATGAAAGAATAAATTATGTATTCTGTTTAAATGTTCAATAGATAAATCAATAGTAAAAATATTGACTAGTCTTTAATAGTTCAAAACCAGCCTGAAAAAATATATCACTATTTCATAACGTACTGCAAATTCCGAATCAAAATTTATCACTTTCTTTCTAGCAAACTGTGTGTTTATGCTATTCGTGAAGTTAAAACACTGGGTTGCTGTCGTCTTTGAGCTCAATAGTTTCATCTGTTGCGCGTAGTCTTGATGTAGTCCTGGTCGCCAAGGAACTGGCAGTACTAGAATTTGGAGAACTTTCAGTTTCAGACTCATCGATATTTATTACTTCATGTTTATCATTTCCGTGCTCAGCTTCATTTTTCGGGGTGTTTTGCGCCAACAGTTCAGCATTAAATACAATTTGGCGAATATTCTCCGGTAAATTGTCTGTTGCTTGCAATTGCAATATAAGCGAAAGGGCTCTTTTTAATACGACTCCAAAATCAAGCTGCATAGAAAGGCTGTTTATATGCTAAAAGAACAATAAAAATACTCAAAAAAGATATATGGTAACACTGACACAGAAGGCACACATTCACACATTAGCCCCTTGCTCGCTAGCTATTTCGACAAAAGTGGATTTAAAAATATTAATACGTTATAGATCCGTTTGCAAATTCAGGTCAAGTACATAAATAGTGAGAATCATAAATGCTTCAAAGCTTCAAGATTTTATGTTTTTATCTAGTATTTGTCTGACTCAGTCATACCATTATTCAAAAAGGTTTTCACCAAACATAGGAAATAGGACTGTATGCATTTTTAAATATTCAAAATACTACTTTAAAGTTTGACCTAATTAGCCGAAGCTTTTTCATTTAAAGCATCATTTACCTACACTGCATTAAACTGACAATAGCTTTGACCAATCATGGTCATGTTTTCTTAAACATTTTGTTAGACCTGATTGCATTTAAGCTGCCATATCTGGATCTAACAAGATATAGCAGCTTAAATCTCTCTCTATGTGTGTGTGCCCCCCCCCCCACTCTTTCTCTCTCTCTCTCTCTCTCTCTCCACCTCTCTCTCTCTCTCTCTCTCCCTCTCTCTCTCTCCTCCTCTCCCTCACACTCTCTCTCTTTCTTTCTCTCTCTCTCTCTCTTTGTCTCTCTCTCTCTCT
>RDPX01000142.1:1521961-1558303 GCA_003991215.1 Morbakka virulenta
GGAGGGATTGTTTGTGTGTATAATATGTGCGTCCCTCTGTGTGTCTGTGGGTTCGGCCAAATGATTTGCTAATGTTTCATTTCTTTTTTTCACTGCGAAAAAATGGGCTGGAGAAAGTAGGCACACAAGTCTTGGTGGAATTTGAACCAAATATATCGGTGCATGTTAAATAAAATTAATCGAAAGTGCACAAAGGTTGTTCAAAGTAATCAAAGTTAACAGCCACCCTCAGGGAAAAACTATTTCGTAAAATAACGTCCAAAACATAACATGAATGCTTCATTGACTGGCAGGCTCTTCATATAATTGATAGCCCACAGTATTTCAAACAAAACGTAATTTGAATAACAACTAGTTAACAATCCTTTCTATTCTTCTGCAAAAATAAGGAAAATTTTAAAGGTTTTATTTCAAATCAAAAGGCAATCATATTATTAATATTTTAACTGGATATGCTTACACAACAAAATTACACAAGCGAGTATTTCTAATGGCACGTCTTAGTTAGTCATCTCGGCTAAAATCCCTAAATCTAAAAACCCAATATTTTCATTTTAACAAACTATAGCGCACTGTTCAAATATAAGCCCACGACGAAAGCAGTAGATATATTAATAGGGAGATTAAGATATTAAGATTTTAGGTTTACTGGTTTACTTGATAGTCTTCATTACTCCCAACCATTTATCTTATGTGCCTATCCGTGAACAGTATTTATTGCCTTCATTCCTTGCTGCACATTTTCCGAAGTGCTCATAAACTACTGAACAAAGAAGAGCTGGAAAAACTAGAAAAAAGGCGTTGGGTGGTGTTCACAAATAATCACGGGAAAGGTTAAAATTGGTGACAACGGAATACAAAGATTTTGGCATATAGAAAATTACTGTGGAAATAAATGTAAAAGTGGATTGTTTCTGTTTTGTGGTTTATGGTTTCTGTGGCCACACTTGGTGAGGTAAATCTACAATTTAGAAATAGATAAACAAGAGGCAATGTGAAGAAAAGAAAATACATATTAAGCCGTAGGCGATACGATTATTTCTACCTTTTCCTCAAGCCTCTTTTCCCGTTCACTCGCCGGGTCAACTGAGATGACGACACCACAAATTTATAATGGTAAAGTTCAACCTCAAAGGACAAAAATTGCAGAAATCTCTACCAAATGAGATGAAAACACTACTCTTAAAGTGACGTAGTGGCCACATGATCGATTACCAATTTACCATGCAGGGTTCTAGCACCACAAAAACTGATACTATAGCCAGCTTGATATTTTCTCTGAAAACACCAGGCTATTACTGGTTTTGGTTTAAGTTCTGAGCAATCATTCGTGCTCGCCTGTCACTCATGTAAAATGTCCTAGGCAAAAGCACAGTCATACCACGAACACCACCGCCACACACACCATCCTGCATCCATGTGATTAGAAATGTTGATTAGTAAGGCATACAGGGAAAGTTCTAATAGCTGGTTTACATTTAAATGAACCTCGCTTTTTCAAATTTCAAAAATGAATATTTAACAGTAGGAGTGTAATTGACGATACCACATATATACATACATACATACATACATACATACATAAATATACACACATACATCCACACATACATATATATATACATACATACATGCATACAGACATACATACAGACAGACCTATGTGTGTGTGCGTGTAGAGAGTTAAGGTGCTGTTGAAGAAGAAATATAGCAAAGAGTAGGATGACGATAAAACGAAAACATACGGTAACATTTAACAGAACGAGAAGAGTATGGCACGGAAAAATAAAAATCACACCAGTGGTCATGAATAATATCACGACTTTACTGTATAGCAACAGTCAAGGCCCTCTGACTACTCGTCACAATAGACTGGTGACATTAAACGGTGTTGCATTTCACCCGAAGACTAGTCACTCATTTCACTTACCAAACAGCTTTGTTGCTCAGATTTTAAAAAGTGACGTCTTTTTGCTGATACAGATGAACGTCAAACATGCCGTCAAAAATACAAGCAAATAACTTACTACTATTTTATGAAACCTAGAAACAAAGGAGCAACACTATTTGTGATCCCCTATCAGATAAAACTGAGTATTAAATGCATAAAGAATGCGTTGGTAAGTGGGTTTCCACAATGTTTAGCCCGTGCAAGTAGAAAGTGGTGCCGTTCCTCCCAAAAATGATTAATTTGCCTTTTTCACTATTGTTGATAATGTAAAAGCATTTTAATACAACTGTCACACTGATGAACCACTCTATTTTCGTTTAAACTTCACATTTCATCTTGACGTTCAGCACCTTAACCCTACAAGAACAGTATCAAACTCCACCAAGCTCATAAGTTATAAAATTTAAGAAGTGGTGCGCTTGCCGTTTTCACTTGTGAATCGGCGGACTTCTTTCCACGACACGAAAATGACTTTCGTTGCCATGACATATGACTTCCAAGGTATATCACAACGTTAACCTGTCAAACAGATTTAAACAAAATCACACAAATATTGTAAAAAGAAGATTAAAAAATTTCTGATCTTTACCTTAAGTATTTCGTTGAATCCATAATTATTGTCCATTATATAATCCATGTTTTCTTCCAATATTGCAATGCAAAGAAAAAGCTTGAAATGCATTGTATATTCCTGAACCCATGATACCTAAAAGAAAGTCAAAGTAACTTTCTGAGGCATTTATGACACACGGTAAAATATATCTAAACACAGGCAAAGACCATAACAGGTCGTCCTTGAACCTGATTATGTAGACGTCCCTAGAGCTTTTTGAATGTTGTTTTTCGAAGTCTGCTTTCCGTACCCTCGTGTAACTGCAGCTTAAAAGGATATGTTACACTGTGAATCTTTAAAAATGAGCAATCCGCTACTCTATGGATTACTCATGTCGTGCTTGGGTAGCTGCACTATCTTGTCACTAGATCCAATTGTGCGGGACCCTTTGCTGGTCTCTAAACTGACCAACCCCCTCTCTTCCCATAATTCTTGAACAATTTTCATATCGGCGTTATGAGTCTTAGTCCTTTCCATTGTTAATCAAGTGCTGTGATCGATTTGCCTTTTTTGGCACCAAACCACTTTGTACCATTTTCTCTGCCTTGCTGCTGAAGTGTCTTCATTCTAGAGCTGATATGATTCCAGTAGTAAAGAAGATTTCTTTACGGCCAAAGCACCTTTCTTCCACATTTCTAGCTTTTCAACACTCTTTAATCTGATTTTTATTCCCCTTCACCAGAGATAAGTTTTTTATGTCTAAAGTAGATATATTTCTTTTGCCCTTAATTCTTTTTTCCTTTAAAGTTCCTTGTACTACGAAAATTCAAGCATATGTTTACGTTCCTTTGACAAAGCCGAATAAAATTCTCAAGATACACGGCTTGCTACCTAATTCCTTCCATAATGATTATGTTTAATAAGAAGCTTGTAGTTCATTGCATCTACCAGACATGATAATGATATCAAATGGCACGAGGTAAAAAAAATTGGAGTATTATTAACTTATCTTTGCTTAGAAAGGTCTGTGTACTTCTTAAAATGTCTATAAGTTCGTATTAAAATCATCAGTTTTAACTTACCTCCCAAATTGTCATTAGGTCCTCAAAGGAAAATTCTCTCTTAAAATTGATGAGAAGCCACTTGAAGCAAAAGTATAGATTACTACATTCTTTGGATTCTAAAAAGATAATGAAATTATCAGAATTAACAGAACTACCATTAAGACAGCGAACCCAGTTGTAAACAAAAAACCCCCCGTACTCTCAAGACCTTAACTATCATTTTCATTATTCAGTCAATTTTGCATGAAAGTACATGTTAGACTTCTGGAGAGGTCACTCTAATGACGGGGTATTGTGTAGCTTTTTGTAGCTGTTTATTAGGATGCATGTAATCAAACATAACTTTATCTCAGAAATTACCAGTGTTCCCACGTTCACCTAAAGCTTTTACTTTCAAGCAGTGTACCTTTTTCTTTCCTCTTCGGGTGATTAAAAGTTAATACCTTAGGAAAGATCACGATATTGGAGGATATGGAGACAATCATAGAAAGGAGAATATAGGGTTAGGATGAGGGCTATGTACTTAGAAAGGAACCTGTCAGCATTGTAAGTTTTGCACTTTATTGAACTTTTGGTGGAAAACGAATGAGAAGCCGAACTAAAACAAATTGGTGGCGCACGGTTGAGTTGGAGATGAAAGTCATACGTGAGGGACGGGAGCCATCCAGAAGATAACTCAGGGCATAGGCCTGGGGGGTCTTCCTTATCCCCCGTCCCCATGCGTCAGGAGGTACGCTGGGCAGTGAGTAAAAAAGTAGGCTGGTAAGGAAGTATGTAAGGCAGTAACTAAGCAAGTAAGCTTTGACATAATTTATTTATTCCTAGCACTAACAAGTTGAAAGTAATCGCTTTCCATCAAGGAAACAAGATTTCAAAATAATTAAACTGTTGAAAACAAAATACAGTAAAACCAATTAGATAAAATAACTGAAGTTCGTATACAGAAATTTCGAGACCTAAGTAATTTGATTAGTGTAGACAATCATTCAATTCTTTGGAATAGTGTCAAATATTTCAAATTGGGAATAAAGTTTACATTTCAAAACTTAAAAAGGTTATGCAAATTTTCACCGTACCGCGCGAAGCAATCGCTTACATTTTGTTGATGTGAATATTAATATCTTTTTCATCAAATCCCAAGTCTTTCAATTATACTTTTAGGCATTATGGCATGTATCCAAGTGACCCTACAATGATCGGCAGCCGATCTCTATAACTGAACATGTTTTATTTCTATTGTCACATTGGTATCATTTCAAACTTGTAAGTTAGATACATGATTTGCATGTTACAAACTAAGGGGCCGTAATTGCTGAGTTTCTCCTAAACTTTGCTGCTGATGTCTGGTGTCTGCTGGCCAGCTGATCTCTATAATCGAACATGTTTTATTTCTATTGTCACATTGGTATCATTTCAAACTTGTAAGTTAGATACATGATTTGCATGTTACAAATTAAGGGGCCGTAATTGCTGAGTTTCTCCTAAACTTTGCTGCTGATGTCTGGTGTCTGCTGGCCAGCTGATCTCTATAATCGAACATGTTTTATTTCTATTGTCACATTGGTATCATTTCAAACTTGTAAGTTACATACATGATTTGCATGTTACAAACTAGGGGGCCGTAATTGCTGAGTTTCTCCTAAACTTTGCTGCTGATGTCTGGTGTCTGCTGGCCAGCTGATCTCTATAATCGAACATGTTTTATTTCTATTGTCACATTGGTATCATTTCAAACTTGTAAGTTACATACATGATTTGCATGTTACAAACTAGGGGGCCGTAATTGCTGAGATTCTCCTAAACTTTGCTGCTGATATCTGGTGTCTGCTGGCCAGCTGATCTCTATAATCCAACATGTTTTATTTCTATTGTCACATACTTGTAAATCTGGATTGTCTTTGGTATTTTAGTTTTTGTTCTTATGGGTATGTTCCACCAATATTTAAAGTTGTCGATCTCTCGAAATTCATTATATATGTTCTGGATGGTCCTTTCGAATCATTTCTTTAAGAATATACTTTGCCAATTCGTCATGTCGGATTGGTATGTAGTACCTAGCAGACATCAAAAAGCACGAGCGTATGATGTGTGAAACATCCTCAACCATTGATTTGAATAAATTACATTTGTTTATGATCGATGGAGTCAGACCTTAATCAGTTTGCCTTTTGTGTTTCAGGTAAGTTTTTTTATATTTTAAAACTTAAAAACTTAACTTTAAAAAAGTAAGTAATTGAAAAAGTAAGAAAATAAGTAAGCTTTGATATAATTTATTTTTTGTTAGCGTTTGCAAGTTGAAAATAATCGGTTTCCATCAAAGAAACAAGATTTTCAAAAATTAAACCATTGAAAACAAGATACAGTAAAACCTATTAGATAAAATAATTGAAGTTCATATATTCATTTCGAGACCGAAGCAATTCGATTAGTATGGATATTCACTCAATTCTTGGCAACAGTGTCAAATATTTTAAACTGCAAAAATGGTTTATATTTTAAAACTTAAAAAAGTAAGTAAGTAAAAAGTAAGTAAGGAAGGAAGGAAGGAATGGAATAAGGAAGGAAATAAGGAACGAAGGAAATAAGGAACGAAATAAGTTAAATGTGTGAGCAAATACGTAAGTACGTAAGTAAGTAAGCAACCACAATATTGGGGAAGCTCTGATCCGCTTATTGAGCTCCTAACACAACTCCTTGTATCCGGCGTTAAACTAACAAAAGCCTGTCACAGACATTTCATTACGCTGCATTTTTGCACACCAGTGAAGGTGTCTAGTGTTTTCTATACTTTCCAATTGCAAATGGGAAATAATGGAATAAAACAATGCCAAAAAAAAAAGGGTGAACACCAAAGACTATAATAAAATAACAACTTTTGTTTTATAGAAGTGCCAATGTCCATTACCAAAATTAGAACTTACAAAAACAACGAATAATAGTAACTTTCCGACAGTTACGTTATATTTTTCTTGACTTCAACTTAACAGAAAGTGTTTTCCCTGATTTCAATGTATACAGGTTTCAATAAGAGGAATGAATACCTCATGATGGTTGGAAAGATTCATATCTGTTTATATAAAAATGTCCTTTTAAACCTTGCAGGTGTCTTTCCTTAGTTCCATTACGTCAAATGTGCTGTTTGGTTGTTTCCTACAAGTGCACTTGTAGGAAACCACCAACTGAAAACCAGTGTTTAATTGGATCTTAAAAATTTGGCGGTCGAAAAAAACCCCTCAAAAATTGGCAGAAGCATAAAAAACACACTAAGTTTAGAAATAAGTTAGTCCAAAGGCCGAGAAGATGATGACAACTTAAAAGAAACAACTGGGTAACGAATGAAGACTGGTAAACAAGCTACAAACTACCACGTGACTGTCAGGAAATAACATGGGTTATCGTATCAGTAAAACGTTGGTTGTTTGGGGTGTTGGTTCGGTGGCCATGTGTGACAATTGGAGGGTTCAACAAGCATAGCCTTTTGGCAGAGTAGCCTCCCTACTTGATATAGATAACTCAAAATGACAACCGTAAAATATAGGTTTTCTTAAAGCACAGCAAAAGTGGAGTTCTTTAGCAGGAATGTTGCATGTCCTCATTTAGCTCAAGCGATATCTTATGAGTGATAGATACAATAATATATTCTATACAAAGGTATAGTAAACTGTGAGCGTAATATTTTGGCTCTGTTTTCCACCTGCTACACACAAAAATATTTCAGTCGTCAATGAAAATATAACAGCAGTTCACAGAAGACAAATACGCCACTGTAGCCCAACTAGCTACCTTAAACCCATGATTGTCTGACTGCATTCAGCTTCTATTACCTTCACAATACAACAGTCAGTCGCTAAAAGAGCCCCAAGAAAGGCCCCATGTAACCCAACTTGAAAGTTAGGTATTTGACACACATCATGAACTGTTTGATTTCAAATCATCACAGTCAATTAATAGTAGTTGACCTAGTATAATTCCTACGATAACTGAAATGCTTAAGTGTCCATATCCATTAACTAGAAGCTTTGGTAATCCTATTTTTCCTTATATTCGCAGAGCTAATGTATTAGTTAACTATGTAAGCTGGCTTTGCAATAAATTCTGTATTGGGGTTGGCAATTCTTTTTTCCTTTCATTCATATCTTTATAATAACCCAACCCCCCAAGGGTCGTAATAATCTTTTGTTCTTTACATAACAACGTAGGTCAAAGACTCCGCCAAGCCACCAACAGCATGTCAAAAGGTTAATTGCAAACCAAATTAGCTGTTTTTAGGGGTTATTGTGGAAGACCTACTTAGCCTCAAGGAGTTTTATATAAATCCAGACGCTAAATTCCTTAAGATCAGCGTTCTAAGAACCCATTAATCCCAGCTTATCCGAAGACAATTTCAATATATCGTATGAAAAACAGACTAGGAACCCCACTGTTTCAGGCGTCTGCCAAAAAACATGATAAGAAGCGAAATACAGTAAATCTTATATAGATTTTGTCCTGATCAGCCTTTAAACCTGACTTTAAAACCGCACCTTCAAACAAAACTGTCCTCGTCAAATATTCCATCCTTGTGTACATCTGTTTCTTAATAATGTACTCTTATGACCTTACCATCATAAAATTAAACGAGAAGCCTACTCACTAATTTTAAGCCAGTCCTATTCTACTGACTACCTGTTTATGTAGATGACTAGTCAATGACAGTGAATAGCTATGATGTAAGAGCAATTTTATGTTTAATAGACCTATAGTTTGTATCGAAAACAAGGATAGATTGTACTGATTAGTTTGACAGTCAAAGTTGCACACTACAGGTAGGTTAACACAAAAAGCTACTTTAAAATGTTATCAAATATTCCGCTACAAAACCAAGTATGCCTTTTACTGTAGAGCAAGAGTATTTAATGAACCACTTATAAATGAAAATACACTGTAATATACTGTGACAAGCTGGGTTCATGTAAAACAACTAACAGAAATAATTTGAAATTTTGCGAGCAAAAAGCCCTCGATCTGATGGTAGCCTTTCACCTGCCAAACCGAAGCCTCCGAAAGCAAAAAAATAACAAAATGAGTTACGTCATTTTTGATAATTATTAATTACTGCGGAAAAAAACAGGAGAATTGAAATGAGTTAATCACTGCCGTAAGCTACAAGAAATGATCAAAGCAAACAAAAAAGTACTATATCTGCAGAACATAGATGCCAAAACAAAATGTATTTTTATCTAAGGCCACGGCAAACAAATAGCAGATGTTGCCTTTTCTTGACTGCGTCACAAAGTCGGAGTTTTATTCGTACCCTAACAAGAACTGAGAACCCTTATCAAGTATTTTTTTTTTGGTTTAAACGTCACTTTCTCAGTAACTGGTTCCTACACTGTGCCCTTCAGTCTCATTGCTAAGTAGTGGTAGTTGATTTATATTGTTTCAGTTTTCGTATGTTGTAGTGTAAATGCTAAATGGTTTCAGGTGATTTGACTAGCAAATATAGTAGCTCTGTAACACTAAAAATATTTACTACTCCTTTCTTCAACGAATAACTTCAATCAATATGGTTGACTATAATATTGTACCAGGCACCAGTTTTAGACGTCTAAAGTGTTGTCTCTTACTCTTTTGACTATTTGATCGATACTATAGTTACATATTACTCGGATGCATGCTGATAGACGTATGAGTGCTTGCTAGGTGCATTTATATGCTTTCTTTTTTATTTTTTTGTCAGCACAAAATTATTTGTGATGCTCTCAGATGTTGACGTTTATAACATTAGTACTGGTATAGCGACAACGAAAATACATGACAACAAGACGACTAATCCAACTGTGACACATTGTCTTGAATTAAAGACAACTGAGCGACTGGCATAGTCAAGTTATATTTCAACGAAAAATGATCCTAGCGCAGATAGTTGAGAGGTCAAATCAGCTTGATACCTAATTAAATAAAACGCGTACGTACCCAAGTGGTGTGCAAACTTTGGATAAAGGAACTGAAGCAACTCGAGTAAATTACTTAATTGTGATTGCATGTAAAGCTGAACCATTTCAAAATTTCGCTCTTCTTTTTCCATTAGACCAACGAAGCACCAAAATGAACTGACCTCATCTTCCATCAAAAGAAGAATTGGTGACAACAGATCACTCATTCCTTGCACATACCCTAGAAAAATGGGAAAAGATACTTATTCAGGTTTTAAAACGTCACCTGATTGGACAGCAAACTGAGATTAAAAGTTGCTTGAGAAATTTCTTTTATGGTTTAAAACGATTGAATCTTTTTATAAAAAATATCTTTATCTCTTTGTCTTGTCAGTAAGTATTGTCGGCATATGTTAATTTTTTTCTAAATCTCGTTTCATGAACATTTCGTAATCTGAAGGGTCAGTGGGTTTCTTTTATTGCTCAGGTCTTACCAATGACAGTTCTAGAGTATTTTACAAGTTTGAAAAGATATTTTTAGGTAAAACATCTGGTCCTTGAGTAAAAATGTAAGTTAATAATGTAATAAATTCTGTAAACCCTAGATAAACCTTTTAAGAAAATAAGAAATATTTAGCAATTATTCATTCAAATATATTTTCGGCATGTATTCCAAGAAAACCAAATTCTGATTGCAATATTGTATTATTCGCTCAACAACTGTGTAGACGGAGTGCAGAGCTGGATGTTTCTCCGAGGTCACTTCTATATATCGTCTATGTTCTCAGCATATTCAGAGTTTCTTTTCTTCAGTTGGTAGGCTTACCTCAATGGTACTAATTTTAGTGGCCATTAAAGTTTGCAATCACGTGTAAATGTTATTAAATAACTTTTTTAATATATTGAGGGTACTTAATTTCGCCAATTCGGCCAAGATCTGCTAAAACTATGAAAATTTGTGCCATAAAGGTACTCTGAAATTTTTATGACAACCTTTAAGATTTATTCACAAACAGTTTTCATTTCCAACTTCCTTTTTCGTATTTTAGTGTTGGAGTAGACCACGGTTTAAATTAACAGCTTACCCTACAAAACGTTTCGGGTTCGAGCCTCAACCACGCCCCTGGAAGTACTGTACCCAACTTGTTTCTCCTTCATAAGTGGCATACTACATGTGTGTAGATGTTTTTGGAATTAGAACTGGGAGAGGGCAAAAAAATAAATAACTTTTTTTTTAAAAAAGAATTTAAAATACCGAGAAAAAAATCAAACAAGAAAAGTAACCCTCCGCACTCAACTGGCTTCCAGCCTTGATTAGGTTGAAGATAGAAAACAATCATTATCAGACGATTCACGTCCTGGGGTTTACTTTAGCGTCGTGGGGAAACAAAATTATCCACATGGCCCTATTACGGAGCTTTATGGGCTTAAACGATAAATTACAATTTAAGGGGTTTTTAAATCTCACTAAAGTGGTCTGAAGGCCTTAATATAATTATCTTCTAAAAAAAATACCTAACTTACTCCGGAAATTTTGCCTGTCTGATTGTAAGATAAAGGGAAAAAATGAGCTTTTTAACAATATTTAGTTGGATACTCTGTGAATTTAGCCAAATGTTTAAAATTCACACAAAATTACCCGAAAGTTTACCCGAATTTACCCAAACGATTCCCAAAATTTTAGCATGACAGTATACACAAATTAGGTGATAAGGGAAAAGAAGGGAGTATTGCTGGGCAAATTGAAGTAAAACTGCCTGACAAATTAGCGTACCTGTGAGGTCATTTTTAAGGTTGGTCATTTTAACACAGAATCTGGGATTAAAAAAAATAGAACCTTAAAAGGTATCAATCAAAATAAGTCCGGAAAAACCGGAAATTTTTCTGAACCGACGTGTAAAAGCCAGGTGACTTAAAATTTCCACTAAGCATTCATAGCGTCCGATAGCTATTTCTACGCATACTTTACCAAATATAAGCTAATCGTATAAAAGAAGTTTGAACTTACCTAAATCAAAATTATACATACAGTAGGTCATCAATATGCGGTACATTCTTTGAACGTTTTCATTATTGTCCCCCTTGTAGAATTCATGTAGCCGGTCTGTTCGTGTTGCATCTTTATCTTAAAGTACCAAAAATACAGAAACACAGTATTAAGATAAAACAGACAACGCCATTGTTTGTATATCAGTACTCAATGTACACATTAAATTTTCATTTTATCTTTTTAAGGTGGGTCCTTACAGGGTTGTTTGTTGTTTTGCAAACAATAGATTTATAAGAAAAAACCCCTAAAAACAAAACAATTACCACAGAATCAAGAAATAAGTTACAAGTTCAATAAAATTACTCTTTGTCATCTTTCGCTAGTTTATCCTTTTTAACTCTTCCTTTTATTTTTCCACAATATGATTATGAATTAAAATAAAAACAAGAATAAGAATAAAAGTATTACACCATATTCACCATGGAATGAGAAGAAGATGGAAAAGAACTACCCTGTCTTGATATCATAGCAGTGGAAAAAGCAGATTGCTCTGTTTTTGTTACCATCTACCAGAAACTAATTCACACTGACCAGTAGCTGAAAAATGTATCACATAATTCCGTAACAGCACTAATAGGTTTACCATTACCCTGTTTGGAAGAGAAAGAGGCATTATTTCACACTCATACGACCTTACGAGGAAGATGGACACCTTTAAAGGTTCTCTTATCAAATAGATACCGGCCAAAGGATATCTAGATTGCCTTACATAGAACTTCCAATCATGATGATAAAGGCGAGTATCTGAAACGAATACATGCCTTGTGTCAAGAACACCAGCGAGCACCTAAGAACTCACAACTTAATATCCAGTGTTCCATGTTCATATCATTTACTTGAAGGAAAATATGTCAAAATCAAAGGACCCATTCCCAGTAGAAGAGAAGAACAATACAGTTTACAAACTATATTGCAAAGACTGTCCTGCCACAAAATTGGTAAATCAACGCGTTCCTTGGTTAAAAGGGAAAAGAAACATAAGAGAGCGTTTAGAAAGTTAACAAGAGTCATAAAATAGCTGAACAATGCTGGACAAACAATCACATAATTGAATCGAGTGATAAAAAAGTATAAGCAAGTTATACAATTTAAAAACAAGGAGACCCAAGAACCAACCCCTTTCCTTTTGCACAGTAATCGCATCAACAGTATATCTTACATGGTTCTAAAAATAAGGTTTCCAAAGAAACAAACACAGGAAGTTATGGTCCTACTCTTGAAAAAAAAGAGATCTCCATTACGAAAGTCTGCAACGTACAAATAAAAATAATATAATACGAAGGTCTGCAACGTACAAATAAAAATAATATAATACGAAGGTTTGCAACGTATAAATAAAAATAATATAATAGGAAGGTCTGCAACATACAAATAAAAATAATATAATACGAAGGTCTGCAACGTATAAATAAAAATAATATAATACGAAGGTCTGCAACGTATAAATAAAAATAATATAATACGAAGGTCTGCAACGTATAAATAAAAATAATATAATACGAAGGTCTGCAACGTATAAATAAAAATAATATAATACGAAGGTCTGCAACGTATAAATAAAAATAATATAATACGAAGGTCTGCAACGTATAAATAAAAATAATATAATACGAAGGTCTGCAACGTATAAATAAAAATAATATAATACGAAGGTCTGCAACGTATAAATAAAAATAATATAATACGAAGGTCTGCAACGTATAAATAAAAATAATATAATACGAAGGTCTGCAACGTATAAATAAAAATAATATAATACGAAGGTCTGCAACGTATAAATAAAAATAATATAATACGAAGGTCTGCAACGTATAAATAAAAATAATATAATACGAAGGTCTGCAACGTATAAATAAAAATAATATAATACGAAGGTCTGCAACGTATAAATAAAAATAATATAATACGAAGGTCTGCAACGTACAAATAAAAATAATATAATACGAAGGTCTGCAACGTATAAATAAAAATAATATAATACGAAGGTCTGCAACGTATAAATAAAAATAATATAATACGAAGGTCTGCAACGTATAAATAAAAATAATATAATACGAAGGTCTGCAGCATATAAATAAAAATAATATAATACGAAGGTCTGCAACGTACAAATAAAAATAATATAATACGAAGGTCTGCAACGTATAAATAAAAATAATATAATACGAAGGTCTGCAACGTATAAATAAAAATAATATAATACGAAGGTCTGCAGCATATAAATAAAAATAATATAATACGAAGGTCTGCAACGTACAAATAAAAATAATATAATACGAAGGTCTGCAACGTATAAATAAAAATAATATAATACGAAGGTCTGCAACGTATAAATAAAAATAATATAATACGAAGGTCTGCAGCATATAAATAAAAATAATATAATACGAAGGTCTGCAACGTACAAATAAAAATAATATAATACGAAGGTCTGCAACGTATAAATAAAAATAATATAATACGAAGGTCTGCAACGTATAAATAAAAATAATATAATACGAAGGTCTGCAGCATATAAATAAAAATAATATAATACGAAGGTCTGCAACGTACAAATAAAAATAATATAATACGAAGGTCTGCAACGTATAAATAAAAATAATATAATACGAAGGTCTGCAACGTATAAATAAAAATAATATAATACGAAGGTCTGCAGCATATAAATAAAAATAATATAATACGAAGGTCTGCAACGTATAAATAAAAATAATATAATACGAAGGTCTGCAACGTACAAATAAAAATAATATAATACGAAGGTCTGCAACGTATAAATAAAAATAATATAATATGAAGGTCTGCAGCGTATAAATAAAAATAATACAATACGAAGGTCTGCAGCATATAAATTAAAATAATATAAAAGTTGTGTCAAGTCACTCCTAGTAGTCTGATGATAGGAGAAGTACCTCTTGAAACGTAGGTCAGAAAAGTTCCCATAAAGCTCCCAAATCTATGGCTACCACTGAGTCCACAAAGTTGAGAATTTTCAAGAAAAAATTACGGATGCTTGCAATCGCTTATATTCTATTTTGCACTTGGTTACCTGAGTAATTTGGTATTATTTCAAGTATTTCTACCATATTTAATTATTGTAAAACAGTTAAATATAATTCAGGTCCCACAAAAAATTTATTGAGACATTGTATTATGGAAATGCAGTCGTATTTATCCATTTCATCAGGGATGTGTCTTTATTTTGTGTTTATACTACCCCTGTTTCCAATGACTTATCATATATCTCATGAATTGCCAAACAAGTATTCTTAAGCACTACCACTTTGGCACGGAAATATCATTTTTTGAATACAAATAAAAAATATGCAGAGAAAAATATATGCAAGTAAATTAATAAATAGAAAGCAAAGAATAGGAAAAATAAGGGGAACATAATAGAAATAATACAAATATATAATTGAATAAAAAATAAACAAACAAAAAATGAATGAATGAAGAAATGAAAGAATAAAACAACAATTAAAAAAACAAGTTAATTAAAAAGAAATAAATAAAAAATTAAATATATAAACAACTAATAACCTCAGGAAAACGAACATACATGCCAACTGTTTTCTTTGACTAAAATCTGAAAATCTCTTTTCCTGGTCTTCACTTATACTTTCCCATTGATTTTTCATTGTCTCATATTGTTTGCTAAAGAAGTTGAAAAATTGATTGAATTTTAAATAATTGAATAATGATTGATTATATTATTTGCCATACCAACCGTAGCATGGCAGGTATACTACTACGACTACTAAACTTCACTGATATTGATACTCTGAATGTCTATTAGGTTGTCTATTCGTCATAGGTGTGGCAGTAGATGTAGAGATAATTGCGCTGGTAGTAACGAAATCTGTAGGTTTCACCGTCCAAGGGTGTCACAAGAACATGCTTACTTATGCATTTTTTTCAATTCCCATACTGCATCCCTTGCGACTGTGCTTCAAATGTTCGGGTTTGTTGTGCATGTTTATTTTGGTGTCCTTTTAAGCAAAAGTGCTTCTTGTTATTAGTACAGATTTTCAAATACGTCATTTTACGTCTGGCGTCTAGAAGTAGCTTGAACACTAATTCTTTGCCTGTAAAAATGTCCTACAAGTGTCAGTCAGTGTAGGTTTATTAAATCTATATATTTTATTACAGTATTCAATACAGAGATCTATACGTAAGTTGTTGTTTCATGTACTATCACAAAAAAAATTCCTTCGGTAAAGTGTAATTATGACTGCATTATACCTAATATACAAAAAAAAAGTTTTAAATGTTTTATAGGTGATTACAAAACATTAATTTCAGCGCATTTAAAATCCTCTCTATACCTTCTACCCTTTTTTTATTTTATGACATCGTCATTTTGTGCTTGCAGGTATAATGGTAACTTATAATTTATCTCCAGCCAATCACCAGCCTTAATTGACCAGGGAGATTATTATGCTTCCAGTTTTGCTTTTTCAGAAATATGAGCTTTAACAATATATTCCGAGATTTCATTATTTTTGTAATCAATTTTAATGTTTTCATTCTTGTACCTCGTGCAGTTTATTTTAGTAGGTCTTACATGGAAAAGACTGTGTACACTAAATATTATTTATCTGGGTAAATATTGGTAAAATAAACAAATTACTTAACAGAAAGATTAATAAATAAATACATAAATTGCTCTCCACTGGGAGTGAAGATGGTCATTTTCTGAATTACCTACTTTAAGGCATATGTACTTGCATATGTGTGTAAAACAACACGAGTAAAACAATGTTTGCATTAAGTGTTATTATAAAAGTGTCTGGTTAAATATTACAGGCTGTCTGGAAAACAAAACTTATTTTACTATATATATATATATATATATATATATATATGTGTGTGTGTGTGTGTGTGTCTGTGTGTTTGTAGTATATGTAGTATATATATAGTGTTGGTACCCGTAACACATGTTGAAAGCAGCCACTGCCGGTCACAAGCCCGGGACCTTTGTTACCAACAAAGCTATTCTTCGGTCTGTCTCTTCTTTCTGATGTAAAGAGTTTTTCGGGGTTTTTTTTAATTTGTCAAATTAGCAGCATTTAACATCTAGCTGTTTGCTGTTTACTCCTAATACTATATATATATATTAAGAAGACTATCCTGTATAAACATTCGTTGGGGAGCCGTGGCTAAACGGTTTGTGCAACTGCGCCGTAACCAAGAGGTTTCGGGTACAATTCCCCGTGTAGGCGAAAAGAATTTGTAGCGTTACAAAAGAGAAATCCATTGGTTGGCGTCAGGAAGGGTATACGACCAAGAAATACCTCAATGCCAAGAGAAAGTGACTCTTAAGAGCACCATCTGAGCGTCAGTTGCAGGGTTAAATGCCGTTAAAACCACCAAAAAAAATCCTGTATAAATATTTGTTATGATAATTAGTAAAATAAATAAAAATAAATAAATAATAAATAAAATTTACAATTAAGTTGTAGCTGAGTCCTCGGTCACTTACTCCCTCTCCCTATTGGAACTAACATTTTGGTATTTTTGTTTTTCATAGAAATATGAAATTATAGAAATTAATGCTGATGATGCTACATATGTAACGAAATCGATTCTTCACATTATGTCCTACTGTTTATATCATATCTGCTATTGACATTAATGATTTTACCGTATCGCCTTCTGGCAAACTGTCTGCGTCGAAATAATACTTGGCCGCTGTTCCTATAGTACCAGAAAGCTGTTGGAAAGGTGCAGGTCAACACTCTTCGTCTAAAGCATATTAACGAATGTCTGAAAGTATATTTAGTGCCTCGCTTTCTCAAGTTCAGAATACCCAACAATGGCTGTTTTGATGACAAGACTGTCCATGATTTCTAGATTAAGCTGTTGCACAAAGAACTTGTAACAGCACGTAATGACCGTACTACTGCAGAAGCGAAGCTAGACAAACGTCGGCAGCTATTAGAAAATGCAATTCCTGATAATCCCATTGTGTCAGTGGCGTTTCATAGCAGAATGCATGTCAGGACGGAAAGAAGAACAATTCAGTGACGCCACAATAAGAAATTGTTGGAGTTGTCGGAAGAACAAGAAAAGACTCAACTTAATGTTAGAAACTCTGTTCTTACATACCAACGTGACACTGGACCACCTAAATATGCGATGGAAACATTATCACTCGGCCCAAAAAATGCAGTATTGGCCAAATTCAAACCGAATGACATTCTTGCCGAACTGGATGAGCTGCTATATTACTGCAAAACGAAGGATGTAGACAGGAGTATAGTTTCTGATATTAACATCAAAACGTTGCAGTATGTCACGAAATGTAAAACAGAAACCATCTCGCAACATAACTATGACAAGAAAGTACCTTAAGGACAATAACTTACTTGCTATTCCTTTTCACTAGGGGATCGGCATCTGTGTAATGAAACGGGAGAAGTACGAAGAGAAAATGATCGACATTATAAATCTGCTGCAGTTTGAGAAAGTAGTACAAACTCGTAAAAACGCAAAGCACCCTGTCATCAAAGAACACGAGCGTGTGTGTTGGGTGTTATTGGACTTACATAAGGATCGAAAGATTGATGAATTATTGAAGAAGTTGTACCCAACAGGAAGTCGGTCAGTGCGAACGTATGGCCTGGGAAAAGTTCACAAAGACACGGTTCCTATGCGACCGGTTTTGTCAATGCCGGGATCGGTATACCACAACACAGCGCTACAGTGTCCCGAGTGGCTTTCGGTGGTGAAGGAATGTCAAATTAACTCTTCGACCAAGTCGATTTCAGACTCGCTGCAATCACTAGCGTTGGAAGATGACCAGGAGTTAATCAGTTTTGATGTAACTTCACTATATACGAATGTACCGGTGGAGGAAGCGATCGCAGAATGTGCAGACCTGTTGTACTCTGGCAAATACGATCTGCCGCCAGTTGACAAAGCGACATTTATCGAGTTACTGACTTTGTGTACTTGCAACATTTTAATGTCAACGCATGATGAATTCTATCGGCGAGTGGATGGGTTGGCGATGGGAAGTCCACCTGCATCTTTATTGGCTAATGATTTGCTCCACAAATATGATACAACGATCTGTGCTAATGCCAAGCTCTATTAACAATACATGGATGACATTACAAGGAGCATAAAAAGTCAGGACATTGAAAGAATATTGAGAAAAATTAATTCGTTACATGAAAAGTTGAAATTCACGTTTGAGCGGGAACGCGGTGGGTTATTGGCATTCCTGGATAAGTTACTGATAAGAGACCACAACAAACTGGTTTCTACCTGGTATTAGTCATGACCTATCATGTATTGGCAGCTAAGCAATACAAGAGGTCAGTAGTAGCAGGGTTTGTACATCGGATCTACAGAGTCTGTAGTTCAGGGAAGCTGTTTCATTCTGGTCTTGATCGTGCAAGGCAGATATTGGAGTGAAACCAATACCCTCCACAGCTTTACAATCCAATTATCAAACAAGCGTTTCTGAAAATAATTGAGCCCGATGCTGAGAACCCCAATACCAATGCCACATCGGAAGGTGAAAAAGTGGCGATCCCCTAAAAGATGATCTTTCTCCAATACCGAGAAAAGATAACTTAGGATTTCTGCCAAGAGCTGCGAAAGTGCAACGCGCCCGTAATGTCAGTGTTGACTCTGCGGAAGCTGAAGACAGTGCTACCATCACTTAAGTGTAGGGTGGATCATATAGTTTGGAGCCACGTCGTGTACCAAATTACATGTCCGCGGTGTGCATCGCGCTATGGTGGCTGGACCAGCCAGCATACCGTCGATAGGTTCAAACAACATATGAAGCCATCCCAACCGGTGCGTAAGCATGTAAGAAATTGTGATGTACGGAACGAAATGAATGTGGACAACCACATGAAGATTTGGGAAGCCTGCTCGCAGAGCACATTATTTTTGGAAACACTTGAAGCCATCCATCAAGAACTGTAGCGGCCAGAAATCAACAAGAAGGAGGAGTGGAGAAGCCGGGAACTTACAGTTAAGTTGTAGCCGAGTCCTCGATCGCTAACTCTCTCTCCCTATTGGAACTAACATTTTGGTATTTTTGTTTTTCATAGGAATATGAAATTATAGAAATTATTGATGATGATTTTACATATGTAACGATATCGATTCTTCACATTATGTCATGCTGTTTATATCATATAATAATAAACCGCTGTTATATCGTCTGCAAGGACGACAACAGCAGAAGAAATACAACATATTTTAATAAAATATGTTGTATTTCACCTACTCTGGAATTTAATCTTATTAATCACGTTTAATTTCGTCTTTATGCCGACTCTTTTGACTTATTGCCGTCTTCATGTAACTTAAAAGGTACTGAATTTAATTTTTATCGACGGGTGATTTGCGTCCTCAAGGTACAATGTTGAAACAAAGTCCAGTTAAGGGGAGGATATTTCCTTTTTGACAAACGCCTAAAGAAAGAATAACATAGTTGGTACGTTGGTAAAGAAACGAGACAGTTAAAAGCTCTTGAGTTTTTATTTCCTGTAAAAAGACCTCCACAAGGGTACATAGAATATATCGAGATATGAATAAGACTTGTGGAAATACTGCATGCACAAACAAGCATATTATAAATAGGATTAATAAGCAGCATTAATATGACAGAAGTTGGATGAAGGCCGAAGAACAAGAAGACTGGCGTTCATTGTTTAAGATTCATTCATCACCAATGCAGATATATTGCAAGGCATTTACGAGAAAAGAAAAAGTCCCACTTTTCTTAACTCATATCTTTTTTGCACCAGGGGTAAATTTCTGTTTAATTCTAATTAATTTCTGCCTAAATTATATTTCACTTTGAATGCTTAAGAAAACTTAAAGGGGAGAAAATGTCACCTATGCTAAAACCAGACAAAAAGAAATATGGCAAAAATAAGACATTTTTGCCACACCCAAGCCCGGCTTTACAAATGACCGATGAACCACAATTGGCTATATTTCCAAGATATGGAATGAACAATGTGACAGCACAAGTATTATTTAAAGTGCCAGCAACAGTTGGACCAAAAAACACAGCAAAAATTTGGCAAAATTATTTGTCTAGATGGAAGAAGGCTAACCTTTTTCTTTCCAAAACATCCAGTCTCTCTTTGTAAGTGGAATCAAAGTCATACATCCCTAATAAGAATTTCCAAACTTCCCTTCGTATGTCTGAATGGATTCCCTGTAGAGTTCAAGTATATTGTAAAAGATGCTATAACACCATGAAAATGTGACGTAATACTCTAAAGGGAAATACCTATAATAAACTCAATATCAAACTAATTAAATGCTATTAACAATATATTCTTGTTAATGGTCAGATGCTCTGATCCACCTCATTGTAAAACGTTTCATTAATAAATCATTTGTATGGTCTTTAGTTTGAAGACAGTCTTTTGTGGACTTTAGCTATTTTTCCCCTTGCCCTTTCTCTTATATTGTTCCTTTTCATACACTTCCTCTTCATCTCGCCACCTTTCTCCCTGTCTTCTAACTCCTCATTGATCTCCAACTACTTTTTCCAATATTTTCTTCATCACTTTTGAATGGGGTCCCTAATGAATATAACTCAAGCGTCTTCTTTGAAACCTTTTAACAAAGAGACTGCCTTGCACAACTATGTCTTATACTATATACTATATGACACCACATACTGTACCATTCCACATACTCTACAACACCAGATACTCTACCATTCCATATACTCTACCATACCATATATTCTACCATACCAGATACTCTACAACACCAGATACTCTACCATACCGATACTCTACCATACCAGATACTCTACCATACCGGATACTCTACCATACCAGATACTCTACCACACCAGATACTCTACCACACCAGATACTCTACCATACCAGATACTCTACCATACCATATACTCTGCTATACCATAAAATACTATTCTAAACTATACTACACTTTACTTTAATTACTTTTTTACACATAACATGGTATTTCAAAGGTTACACCGTTGCCATAAAAGTAAAAAACGTCGGCTGAGATTTTGTTTAGTACTTCTTATTGGGTATTAGCAGCTCGACTCTATATCTATATTTCGTGTGGCCTTCAGACGCTATTACTGGGCCTTGTAATTTTGTTTTCTTTCGTGTTTTTCCGTCTCTGGTCAAAGAACAGTAAAGATAAAGGTCTCGGTTACTTTCTTTTAACTGGTACACTGATACTTTCTTTATTTTCTCTTTTATTTTGTTCAAGAACGTTTTCTTCACTTCTCTACTTCCATATTTAATATCCTCCAGCCATTATAAAGTCAACTGCCCAACTATAGATGTTTGTACATCTGCTTTAATTATGAAGATTTCAGTGTACTTTTGATCTCCTAATCTTTAACCTTTTCCATAGCCATTTCGTCTATCTTTTTCTAGTTCAATACTATTCTGCACGTCTTGCAAGGGCTGCTTACAGCTCTTATGCTGCTTTAACTCATTTTCTCTCTTAAACTGCAATCTTCAGAGTAATTATTGTCTGGTTTACTCATCTCATTTATCTGTACCAGTTCTTTTGTAATCCTTTTTCAATATTCCTTTCCCTATACATCTTACAAAAAATTGTAGATGTAATACACCTGAGTCTCACACACTTCAAAATGTCTATTTCTGTTTCTTCTGATTTTCATACTCGAGGCAAAAAAATACATTTCGTTTTCTTTCAGTTTGTTTTCCATTTTTCACTAAGGCTTATGATTCACATCCAAAACAAAATGTCGAATGAACAAATTCTTTGAGGGAACCACTTCTTCAAGACGAGGTATCCAGATGACACAAACTTACCAAGAATTTTAAATCTATTGGTGGTGCCAGAAGACAATTCCCATTTACGAGGACAAAAGTCAGACTTTGAGACATAAACATTATATATGCGATTCGTGGTACAAACCGTGGGTACGTCAAATATTGCAATTAAAATCATATTTATTTCCGTCAAAAGATTTTTCGTTGTCACTCGTCTGAACCAAAACGCTATAATAAGTGTACCATACAGAACGGTTGAGTTTATATACGTGATTCTATTTGTCCTATGTACTTCCAAGCATTACAAAAAAATGTATTGTACAACAAAATATTGTAGCGATGACTCTGACTCTTTGTCTTTCTCCCACTATTTCACTTCCGAATAAATTCTACTAATTTGCCTATTTACTACTAGACTCTCCCAGAAAAATGATTCATACTGAATATCAATGAACAATTCAAGTTCTTGTATTTCATCAACATCTATCCTTCCCTTAATGACAAAGTTCATCAATAATTAGATAGAAAGGATATTGACAATATTATCTATGTCCTCCTTATTTTAACCCCACAGTTAACAAAAGTGCATATAAAAATATCAATACGTTACAGATCCGTCTGCAAATATAATTTAATTACATTAACAGTGAGCATCATATATTATATGTTTCGAAGCTTCAACGTTTAGTATATTTTTACCTAGTATATATATACATATATATATACATATATATATATATATATATATATATTACTCTTTCTCCCCATTTCTCCAATACATACACACATACACAAGTACATTTGTATTATATAACGTTTCCTTTATAAAAAATACCTAACTTCTTACCCCCTTCATAACCCGTTCCTTTAAAACATTCACATGGTGAATGGCACCTTCTTCGTCCAGGAATGAACACCACTCCTCTGGTTGTAAAGGCAATTCCAGCTTCACGGACACAGGATCAGCAAGAACAGGCTGTTAACAAAAATACAATAATAATAATCATCATCATCATTATCATCATCATCATCATCATTATCATCACCATCATCGTCACACGCTATACCAAACATAACTCACAATGCCTCGACTATTGAATGCGCTTCTATTAGAATTACATCCTAATCTTTTGCGACAACAGAATTATACGCCGACCCTCCACTTTCCCCAACATTAAATAAGCTTACAAACCACTGGCTACAAGCTTAGTTGAAAAACAAACTAAGTCATTTTGAACAAACAAAATAAATTAAACTGAAGATAATTTTGTTTTTTATTACATACAACCTTCAAGGTTGCACACTACACTCAGAGGCCGCTATTGAAAACTTCCTTTTTGTTGCAACTTCGTAAATATACTCCCTAAACTTAATTAGTCTCTGACTTCGATAAGCAATCATTGACCCAAGTCTAAATGAAGTTCCAAACAAGAGTCATTAATATTAGATACGCCCTTAAGGGCCTAACGGATTAATGACGGAAAATGACAGCATTGGAATGAGTTCACAAGTTAGAAATTTTTTACTCTGGCATATGCAAGGCCGATTCACCACCGGCATCTCTAAAAAAATCCCTTTAATTGATTGGAATTATTGCCTGACCAGTGCCGGCCAGCCTGCAACCATTAAGGTGCCAAAGAAAATGTATATTCTAATAGAGCCATTTAACACTTTCAACGGGCGCGGTTAGTCGTCTAGAACGAACTCATGAGCCAATCTTTTACCCAGTGCATTTAGCCAGCATCAATTAATCAGGCAATATCTAATCAATTAATAAAAAATCCACGGATAATCAATCAATCAATCAATCAATTGTCAGATAATCAGTAATTAATTAAAACAAATGTCAGTTATCCAGTCAATTAAATCGATAGTCTGTTAAACAAAAACTAGTTAAATAATTAATAAAGTCTCTTAAATCAATTGTCTGTTAGCCAAGGGTTGCAACCCGTGGATGTGAGCTGTAGTGGGTGAAACAATAAAATTATCACTATAGAAGCCACTGAGATATGGAGTGAATAAACTTACGTAGGTCAGCCAACAGGATTTTCAAGAGAGCAAATAGGTACAGCATAAATAAAGCAAAAATAAAGGACGGATTTTAAATAATCAACAATTTAATCTGTTTAACTTGCTGGTATTGGTTAAGGGATGGAATGGTATTAACCAACAATAAATAGCTAATCAATCGCTCACCAACGAAATCAAAACTCAATTAATATTAAATGGATCAAACAAATATATCAAACAAGCAAAATGTGAAAAGTACACCATTTAATTACCGGTTTGTCATCAAGTATTTCAAAGTCTTGCTCTGGACCTTCAGTCAATTTTGTATCTGGTGATCCATCTCGAGCAGGGATTGCAAGACGAGAGTTTAACTTTGGCGACGCAGATCGCGGACGGTGTTCAAGCATGGTGCCATTTGTCGCCAAGTTTCCAAGAACATATTGTGAAACTTTCGAAAATCCTACCATTGCTTCATAGTATGCATTGCTAAATAGTTTCTAAATACAAAATTAATACTGTTTAAATTCAAACCACATGTCAATAATCATTGCAGATCATTAATAAAGATAAAAACTTCAAGAACTCAATGTACTTTTAACTGGCTTTCCTTGATTTCGTTTAGCTTTTTTGGTTCGCTTTAGACAAATTAAGAAGAAAAGAGTATTAATAGAAAAAACTGCCTTCTGGTTAGCAAAAGTGTACCATGAGTAATAACACGTTTCGATATTGGTTTTCCAACTCAAAAAACTCCCCTTGTTCCCTTCCCCGCCCAACACACACACACACACACACACACACACACACAAAATAGACCCACCCAGAAGTTCATAAGATGGGCGAAATGTTTAATACTATGTTCAACATAAATGAAAATTAATGAAAAGGAAAAAAATGTTATCTATATCTACATCGAACGGCATTCAAACCAGTGCCTAAGGATACCATAGATAAATGCTCTTCCATTCGAGCTACTAGTACTACGTTCCAAATCTGACCATTTTTGCAACCGTATCTTTCACTCGAGTGCGCCAATCTTTTCCCAGGCCCTTACCATTACTCATTTTATACGAATCACTCACATAAGGCAGCGCCTTCCACAGAATAACGCTATCTTTTCCAAGGCCAGATTACCTGATTCCAATTAACATGGAGTCAAGAAACAACATAAAAATAGTATCAGTGGCGAGGATTTGGAATTGTAAAAAAGTGAAAAATATTAGATAAATAAATATAATGCTTGTTCTTATCATACTATGTTAATCATGTTTATTAAGAATCTTACTGGCCGTACCGTTAAATTACCGTCATTGTTTTCTTCACGAAAGTGTTTGAAAGAGCCATTTGTCGGGTGTGGAGAAGATTCAGCTATAAATAGATTTGGCTTCGTTGCGCTTCTGCAAAGCAAATGAAAATACCAATTCAAATATTGCTTTTATAGTGAAAAAAAATGATAAAACGTCAAATACATAATATTCAAGCACAGACAAAAAGAAAAGCAGAGGGGTGTTAGCAAGCATTGGCCAAGAACAGACAATATTTTCAAATGTAGTGCACCAACAATCAGTGCTACGTGGAAGACGGAGGCCATTTCACCTATGTTCAGCTAAAACTTCATTCCGTTCTTCCTTATGTGAAAAAAACAAAAGCAAAAGCAAAAACAAAAGCAAAAGCAAAAGCAAAAGCAAAAGCAAAAGCAAAAGCAAAAGCAAAAGCAAAAGCAAAAGCAAAAGCAAAAACAGCCACGCTGTATTTATAGTAATGTATCCGGGATTTGAATCGCGAACCTGTCACTTGATAATCTGACTGTTTAACCACTCAGCCACTATTGCATTTGACCATTATCTGCAATAAAAGATGGAAATTTGCGAAATTACCGGTTACATAGATTCACTGTAATAGACACATAGGCATATATATATATATATATATATATATATATATATATCCGTATTTACGCATCTGTTCAGAGAGAGAATGAGGGAAGGCGGGTGAGAGATTGGCAGATAAAGTCATATAGATTATCTTGCTTTTTTTGCTTTTGATTGACACCTTAAAGGGCAAGAAAGGAGACTTCTGAGTGAAAAAAGTCACCTTAAAAGGTACAATCTCACAAAGTTAATCCATGCTAATTTACATGCCAATTTAAACATACCAATTCGGGAGCTTGAAGCAGCCTCACATACTTAAGGCAATTCAAGATTTGGCCTGAGACTCAGAAAAATTGATCCCAGACAAGGAAGACCTGATTATTATACACACATTTGTTTTTAACACTTTAATTGTACTCGTTAAAGTTGATACTGAGTCATGGCATCAAGAAAGATATGAAAGAACCAAGAGAAAATAACAGAACAGCTGCAAGACTGGGCAGAGGAAAAGAATGAGCCAAGCGGCCGAACCAATCTAGGATTTAAAAAAGGCCTAGACAAAAAGAGGAAGAGAAAGACGAAGAAGAAAAATAAGGTAAAAAAGAATGAAAGAAAAACCGAAAGAAAATAAATTATACAAGAGGAAGAGAAGAAAAGCAGGTATACAATAATATGAAAGATAAAGAAGAAAAATGAAGAAGCGAACTAAGTTGTCATTACTGCGCAAAAGAGATAACAGGTATCCTAATGAAAGTGATGTCAATAATGCACCCAAGCTTCTGTTATGAAACAACTTTTTGTTACGATCTCCATCAGATTACATCCCTGGATATACAGGTGCACGTGCATATTGTTGAGATTAAAGGAATACTCACGAAATAAGCCAAATATATCTTTGGAGTCGACGTATAAGTTCTGTAATACCACCATTATGAAAATGGAGGCCTGGCTGTGTAGTGCCATCTTTTAAAATGAAAACAATATATGACCATGCCAGTTTCGGGTTTGATCTTCTCAATGATCGGATGCTTGATGCTGGAAAATGAATGCTGTATTCATTTTTAGGTCGGGTTTTCTTGGGTTTATCCGGTTGATCGTCTACAAAAAAAGCAATATTTTAACCATGATTCCCAGTAGATGAAACTTCCAAAGATCAAAGTAAAATATTTCACAGACCCCTTGGAAGAACAAATGCATCCCCGAGTGAATGATTCATAATATGTACTAACTACCCAGTCTTGAATCTCCACACAAAAATGTCTAAGTCAAAACTCCCCCCAAAACCGAAATAGGAATGCTATTCAAAAGACTTAAGTGAGAAATTGTCAGCTATGTAAGGAAGAAAAGTACATGACTACTCTATTTCGTTAGTGAATAAGTAATTATGTAACTATTTATGAAACTGTTTTAATGCTTTCCATTTAGGTTTATTTATTTACTTGCAACTGTTCATTAAAGGAAATAAATGCTGAAATAGGTAAACAAGTAAGTAATACATTACGTTAGTTATATTTGTAAATAAAAAACATTTGTTGGTCAAAAACATTTCCAAAGATGTGGACAACAAAAGAAAAATTGAAACAAAGAGTAACAACATAGCGAACCATAATCACCAATATACGTTTGTTAATACAAAAGTGATCACTTAATTGCGTATCGGTAAATCGCATTTACCGCTTAATCCCATAGATACCTAAAAACCACTAAAAAAAGCTTACCTTAAATTACTAAAATTGCCCGCTTAATTGCGTATCGGATAATCGCATATATTACTTAATTGCATAAAAAATAGCTGCCAAAAATAATTTTCAATTAGCTCATCGCATAATTTATCAAGGATTTTCTCCAAACATTGACTTTAATTTTAGATTTCGTTACTGGTAGCAGCATGACAATTGTCTGGGCACTATGAGTGGCCATTTTCGGACGTGAATTCTTTTAGCGTGACGTCATAACACACGTCTGACAAGGAATATGTATCCAGACGTAGACTGGAAATAACATCTCTTTTGGTTCTGTAACATTCCAGTGAAAGGAGGAAAGCGATTTTACATTTTTTATCACATGAGTGAAGTACAGTGATTTCTTCGAAACGGGAAAATACGGGAGCTACAAAGATCCAGATCTTACCAAGCAGTATGAGGTTGTCTTAATAACTTGATGAGAAAATGTTGCAGGGTAAAGTGGCTTAAAGGTTCAAAATTTCCAAATCAATGCACGGAATTTACAAATATTCATCTATTCAATTGTAAATATCATTATGAGGCCCCTATAACTGACAAATAAGACAATTATTACCATTAACTATAACTAGTACTATGAAGTGTACTGATCTAACAAAAAACACTCTATTTAACTCCCATTATACTTAAACAAGATAGGCATCTAATAACGTATGACAGCCGGGGCAGAAAAACCCAGATAGACTACACTGTATGTATAAGAACGTTCGTGGGGAACATCAAGGGTTGTACAGTAATACCAGGAGAGGCTGTGACCAAACAACATAAACTAGTTATTGCAGACCAGGTACTGGAAACCAAGCAGAAAAGAATTGAGAAGACAGAGCCAAGGACTAGAAGGTGGAAACAAAGGGAGGAAGCTGTGCATGCAGAGTACCGAGAGGCTGTACAGAGGGTGTTGCAGGGTGATTTCATGGAGAGCACATGGAGTCAGATGGCCACATTAATGAGATGAGTTGCAAAAGAGGTGTTGGGTGTATCATCGGTACGGAGAATGGCAAACACAGAAACTTTGGTGGTGAAAAGACGAAGTCCAGTGTGCTGTCAGAGAAAAGAAGCAAGCAAAGAACCAATGGTTTAACAACAGCGATGACCAAGCTAAGCTATGATATGGCCAGTGCAACAAAGCAGATAAGGAGGCGGTGGCGCTAGCCAATGATGAGGTGTACGAAGATCTGCACAGGTAGTTGGTGGAAAAGGATTCAGAAAATGAGTTCTATCAACTAGTCAAGCAGAGAGACGTGAAAAGCAAGGACATACAACGTGTGAGAATGATTAAAGGAGAAGATGTAAATATTTTAACTAATAAAGATGACATCCTAACAAGACGGAGGGGCTACTTTGAGTCACTAATTAAAGTTGAGAACCGAAGAGAGAGAAAATAACACGGAGTACGTGAAATTGATCGAGAAATCATGGACATTAGCAGAAAGGAGATGAGAAAGGCTACGAGGAGGATAAAGAAAGGAAAGGCGGTAGGGCCGGACAGCATAATGATGGTCATGGTCAGCATGGGAGATATCGGAGTGAGGTGTACATGGTCAGTATGAGAGATATCGGGGCGAGGTTTGTAACAGGCCTATTTAATAAATTACTAAAGGGAGAACAAATGCCAGCGGAGTGGAGAAAAAGAACCTTAGCGCCTAAATACAAGAACAAAGGGGTCACACAAAGTTGTGGAAACTACCGTGGTATAAAGCTCATGAGTCATGCAGTGGAACTGTGGGAACGAGTGGTAGAGTCAAGACTACGAGGGGCAGTAAGCATCAGCGGAGAATAATTCNGGTCATGGTCAGCATGGGAGATATCGGAGTGAGGTGTACATGGTCAGTATGAGAGATATCGGGGCGAGGTTTGTAACAGGCCTATTTAATAAATTACTAAAGGGAGAACAAATGCCAGCGGAGTGGAGAAAAAGAACCTTAGCGCCTAAATACAAGAACAAAGGGGTCACACAAAGTTGTGGAAACTACCGTGGTATAAAGCTCATGAGTCATGCAGTGGAACTGTGGGAACGAGTGGTAGAGTCAAGACTACGAGGGGCAGTAAGCATCAGCGGAGAATAATTCGGATTCATACTCGGCAGGAGCACAACTGATACAATTTCTGCAGTAAGGATGCTACTGGAAAAGTATCAGGTAGGACATAAGCAGCTGATCTGCGTTTTTATAGACAGAAAAAAGCATATTATCGCATACCTATGGAAGAGGTGTAGCACTGTATGAAACATGCTGGAATACAGGGGCGTTATGTGGTTATGGTGAGAGACATGTATAAGAGCTGTCGGACGGCTGTACGATGTCCAGTCGGTACAACCAGTTCGTTCCGGGTACATGTAAGGTTACATCAGGATTCGGCCTTCAGCCCATTCCTCTTTGCTATGATTACAAACAACCTACCAGCATGGGTGAGGAGAAAGGCGCCATGGACAATGATGTTTGCTGACGACATTGTGCTATACTGCGAGATCAAAGAGGAAGCGGGGCTAGAGCCAGAAATATGTAGAGGCGCATTGGAGATGGGGCCTACGAGTGAGCAAGGCAAAGACGGAACAAAGGATGTGCGACCAAAGGATGTCAATGCGTGTGAAGGGGAATTTACATTGAAGAGTTTTAAACCAGGGATAATGTACGGGTTGGAAAAAAACCCACTGACCAAACAGCAGGAACAGAAGTTAGAAGTGAATGAAATGAAGATGTTGAGGTTTGCGATGGGAAAGAATAGATGGAACAGGATCCGAAATAAGACAGTGAGAGGTCAGTTGGGGGGGGGTGAATGCTAGGTTGACAGAAAATGCGAGAGAAGCAAAACTAAGATGGTTTGGACATGTGATGAGGAGGAATGAGGGCTATGTCGGAAATCGCGTGTTGAAAATGTCACCACCGGAAAAAAGAAAGCGCGGTAGACTGAAAAGAAGATTCTTGGATTCCATCAAGGATGTACAAATAACATGGCTGTCAGCGGCGAAGGCTGATGACAGAGTCAAATGGAGAAAGAGAGTCTGCTGTGGCGATCCAGAACAGGGACATGCCAAAAGGCAAAGAAGAAGAAGAAAACTATAAGTTGAATTGCAGTTAAAAAATAATCTATTTCACTGTAACTATCACTATAAACTGAACTGAAATGACGAAAAAAAAAAATTCAATGAACTGCACATAACCGACAAAAAATAATCTATTTCACTGTAATTATTGCTATGAACTGCATATATCTGACAAAAAAAATCTAATTAAGTCTATCACTGAATTATATTCAACTGGATACGTGGGTGACTTTTAGACTGCTAAATGTTCTCGTTATTATTGGTAAGTTTCTACTATTTTCTGGTTATTAACTATTTCATGGATTACAATTACAGTTTAATGCATTACTCCTTCAAAGTGCAACGCAACTCAAAATGATATTTTCCTATAATTATATGCCTTTACAAACGATTCCAAACAGATTCAATTGGTTGTCTCTTAACTATTAGACTCTCAAAAAGTTGATTCATACTAAATATCAATCAACAATACAAGTTCTTGTATTTCATCAACATCTATGCTTTTCTTATTGACGAACACAGCAATAATTAGATACAAACGGTATTGGCAAGATTATCCGTGTTCTTTCTATTTTAACAAAAGTGCATATAAAAATATTAATATGTTATAGATCCATTTGCAAATTCAGGTCAATTACATAAATAGTGAGAATCGTAAATGCTTCAAAGCTTCAAGATTTATGTTTTTATCTAGTATTTGTCTGACTCAGTCAGACCATTATTCAAAAAGGATTTCACCAAACATAGGAAATAGGACTGTATGCATTTTTAAATATTCAAAATACTACTTTAAAGTTTGACCTAATTAGCCGAGGCTTTTTCATTTAAAGCATCATTTACCTACACTGCATTAAACTGACAATAGCTTTGACCAATCATGGTCATGTTTTCTTAAACATTTTGTTAGACCTGATTGCATTTAAACTGTCATATCTGCATCTAACAAGATATAGCAGCTTAAATCTTTGTCTCTCTGTCTCTCTGTCTCTGTCTCTCTCTCTCTCTCTGTCTCTCTCTCTCTCTCTCTCTCTCTTTCATTATCCCCTTCTCTGTTTTCCAGTATGATTATTTGTTGTGTCATTTGTCACAGCTTCATATTTTGACAAATGTCAGTTTACACTGCCTTAGCACTTACTTTCTCCAAGAAAAACAATTTCAAAATTCAGCACAAGCTACAAGCCAGGTAATTTTTACTCTGCGGTAAAACTGTAGTGCTTCAGTTGCTTTCTGTTTTTGAAAAGTTTAGTCTAACAACAGTTTGCAATGTTTTCAACGCGTGTATTTGTGTGAAAGAAAAAAAAAGGGAGAGAAAGACATACTGGGTCAGTAGGCAACTGAGGGTCACTCAAAAACACAATTACACATAAACATACATACACAATCACACACACATACACAGACAGAAATACACACACACACAATTCATACTTAATATTTTGTACTTGCTTGGATGTTTTTCTTTTATGTTGTTTCTTCTTGATATATGTCTTTTATGTGATACTTGTCATCAAATTCAAAACTTGACAATTTACTCTTCTTCGTATTTAGCATTGTTTCAAGAGCTGGTATGTATATCCCCTTTAAAAATAAAGTTAATTATGAACCTATTGTTTACATTATAGTTTTTAGTCTAAAAAATCAACTTTTAGAGGGGCTTTTAAAAAACAAACTTCTCAGCAACAAAAATATATCATGTTAAATATGCCAATCACATCCACCCATATTCTTCCTTGCCTATACTAATGTTATACACATCAGTCTCCTTGAATTAGTTTATTTGTCACCAAAAATGTTACAAATTCAAGTAAAAATAAACTCCTTAAAAACAGTAAGTAAAGCATTGCAGTTTTATAGCAAGAGAAAGTTAGCATTTGTTGTACTGAGTTTTTAACTGTCTCTTCTTTCAATAATTTTGGAGTGAAATACCTGCTAGGGCATTGGCATCTAAAATGACTTATGCCAAGCTGTAGTAAATAACATAACAAATAAAAAATTAAAAAACCTTATATCGAATATGGTTGCAAATATTCACATGGGAGGTAGGACCACCTGGTCAGGTGGTCCTATCTCCCATGTGAATCTTTTTAGGGTGATTCCAATGTCAAGTCTCCAGCTTTCTGGGGCCTCAAAACTCTTTAACATTGCCAGACTGTGTCATCTCTTTTCCTTTTCTGCAACAATGCCAGGGCTACTGCAGCAAAGAGCCTTTTACCATCCTTTATCATCCAAGACTGACCATTACGTTACTCATATTTTAATGAACTTTATGTCATGGTTCCTAAGTGCAGAAATTTTACGTACCCCATGAATTTCTTTCCTCACATTGCTACCCTCCAGGATTATGTTGATGTTTTTTCATTCATTCATTTGTGACTACAGTTTTAACTGGTTTGATATTACTAGTAACAGCTATCTTGAAGCTGGGTCTAGAACGTAATCTACCTGTCTGTAAATGAAAAGTTTTCCCAAACATATATGGCTTTCTCTGATGAAGCTGCAGTCAATACATTCCAAGCATTCAACTCAATTTCTTGAAATAATGCTTCATAAAACATATGACTCCAGTCAGAAACATCTTTAAGAAATCAAACTTGTCTACTTATTTAATATTTTCTTGCTTTGAACACAAGAATGTATACAAAGGTTTGACTATTTTCCCCCCATCCAAAGAGTTTCTTCAAGATATAAAGGACACTTAAAATCAAAATTAATTAAAAAACCTTTTGAGGGCTGCTTGGCATCCACAAAACCATATTCATGTTGACCAGAGCTGTAAGATTTGACTTCAAAATCAACATCAGGCCATTGATCAATTGGTCTCCAGTCAATATAAGCTCCATCACCCTAAAAGTTCAAAGGAAAATTTATACAAATAACATTATTCTAAAGGTATTTTAATGGGCAAAGATTAAAACCCTGAACATAAGTATTTGTCACTATTTCATTTTCTACCGTGTCAAGAGGTAAAGAGCAATTACATTCATGATGCGTCCTCACATCTCTATAGAAAGATTTTTCTGTCAAGTAGTCCATTATTCTAAAAGGTTTTTACCAAACACAGGAAATAGGACAATATGTATATTTACATATCTAAAATACCAGCTTGAAGTTTGACGTAATTAGCCCAGACTTTTCCATTTAAAGCATCATTTACCTTCACTGCATCAAAGTGTACAGTAAATTTTTGGGAATAGCTTTGACCAATCATGGTCATGTTTTCTTAGACTTACCCTGGTTGCATTTAAGCTGTCATACATGGTAAGGTCCAGATATGGACCTTACCAGAGAGAGAGAGAGAGAGAGAGAGAGAGAGAGAGAGAGAGAGAGAGAGAGAGAGACAGAGAGACAGAGAGAGAGAGACGGAGAGAGAGACACACACAGAGAGTGACACAGAGAGAGTAAACAGAGTAAAGGAAGTAATTGTTAAGCTACCAGACAAAAAACAATTAACAGTAACAATTAACCGACACACTATAACAATCTGTGACATACCAGATGTCTGGAATTGATCTTTAAAGATTTTTGCATGAATGTTTCCTGCAACAAAAATTTGCTTCTAGTATAGATCAGTACTTTTACCTTCTCAATTACTTGCACTCTTCCTCTTATTATGTTATCATATAGTGTAGAAGCTGGAACTGATGTATGAACAAACACATCTCCTTGTTCATAAACAACCTAAACAAGTAGATAAAACTCATCAATTAAATAACTGAGAAATTAAATATGAAAATTTCCATCATTACTGCATCACCTTTGACTTTCTATACCATCTTTTGGTTGTGTTAATATTGGGTAGTCTACTAATTTTAGTAACAAAAGTCACAAGACAGTGTCTCAAATCAAGTGGTTACGAGTTAAAAACCAAACTTGTCATGATAGAGAGTGAAAGAACTCAGTCAAGTGATATAATAACAAAGGTAACCAGCTGTTGTTTTTTTAGTCCTGTTTAGTTTAGCAATGAGTTAATACATACAAAATCTATGTGTCTTTAATAGATGTCTATAAAAGACATAAAGGAAATATTGTCTAAGTCAATTTTCTAAGTAATATAAGGGAAACTATCTTGGCTAAAACATTTTTAAATCTTGAAAACTCACCTAATTTAGAGTCATTTCCATCTTTACTATTAACACAACTTTGTTTGTTTTTTCCTTTTATTGTGCATTGGCTATTTCATTTTGCAAAAAATAATGATGTCAAAAGAAATCCTGATCATCAATAAATTCAGCACAGTTTTTCATTTATGTGCTAATAGAATACAAGGTAGATACAGTTGTCTTAGCCCTTGTTATCAAAAGATGTGATAAGTCAGTGTATAAGTACCACTTGATATGTACTTAAAACAGTACTGGATGGAATAATCCAACTAGAAGTCATATTATCTTGGCTTCTTCAGAGTAATTACATTTAATAATAGCCTCATATACAGCAATAGCCCTATCTTCTATTATGTATTATTAAAGGCTCTTCTATGTGCCTCAAAATCCATTCATGGTATTTCAGAGTAACAGCATGCTCTTTAACAAAAAGTTCTTCTGTTTTATCTTCAAGATTGTTATGTGGTGATTTAAGGTTTAAGTGCTTAATTTGCTCATGTAAGCCATAAGCATAACCTTAGCATTAGTTTTGTCTTTATTATGGCAATTAAGGCACAGAATGCAAAGTGTAGCATGGAAGACCTTTCCAATGTCTGGGCAGTGTCAAGGAAATGTATAATTTATTTTTCTAAACACCCCTTTCACATCCTTTGAGTATACAAAAATGGCAAAAAACAAGGATAAGAATAAGCCCCAAAGCATCTCAAAGCAAAGTACATTCAAGCAAAATGGCAGCCATAAACCATTCATTAAACTGCATTTAAGCTGTTACTTAGACTTATGATAACTTGTAAACAGAGGAAGTTTCTAAAGAGTTTAATGAAGAAGCAGTTTATCTGTTATTCAAATTTTCTTCATAGATTATATATGTATATATAATAATACCATCATCATCATCATCATCATCATATTTGGTTTAACGTCCGTTTTACATGCTAGCATGTGTTGGACGATTTCTTGAAATTGACTTCCAAGTTATCCTATCCTTCACCAGGTCTCTGCTGAACTTTTTCTTTCAGATCCATCCTTATCACTTCCTTCCATGTTTTATTTGGTCTTCCTCTGCCAGTGGTTCCTGTCACCTTGATTGTTCTGCATCTACTTGTCCAAGCATTCTTGTCCATTCTCTCCACATGACCAAACCAACGAAGCCTCCTATTCTGCATACAGCTGCCAATACTGTCCAAATTTAATCTCCTTCTGAGTTCATTAGAACTCAGCCTGTCCTTTAGACTTACGTTGCACATCCATCTTATCATTCTCGTGTCATT